>RJVU01075617.1:6755421-6836795 GCA_003731715.1 Anabarilius grahami
TTGCCTACAGAACGACCGCTGGCTCTGCTCCGCTATACCTTAACTCACTTCTTCAGACTTACGCGCCCTCCAGAAACTTGCGTTCTGCAAGTGAACGGCGCCTTGTGGTGCCATCACAAAGGGGCACAAAATCGCTCTCACGGACCTTCTCCGGGTCTGTTCCTGGCTGGTGGAATGACCTGCCACGTTCTATCCGAGCAGCTGAGTCTCTAGCCATTTTCAAAAAAATGCTAAAGACATATCTTTTTCGTCAGCACTTGACCCAGTAATAGTAGCACTTTGATTTCTATTCTTCTTCCGTCTATGTGTGTATTTATTTAAAAAAAATAAAATAAAAATAATTCCTTACTACGAGCACTTTACTGACATAACTGTGACTTCACACAGCACTTACATACTGTTGTTCTCATGTTGACTTGACTTGATTCTACTATTCTCATTTGTAAGTCACTTTGGATAAAAGCGTCTGCTAAATGACTAAATGTAAATGTAAATATCATCAGTATTATATTATAATAAAATCTAGGTACAGTCAACAGACTAAAACATAGAATGGCATTACAACTTTGAACGCTCAAAACCAATTAAAATGATAGTATGACATTAGACCAAGAAAAACAGCCTTGCGTTGCATCGCAATTTGATTCCTGCCATGATCTCTGTGTGTGTGTGTGTGTGTGTGTGTTGCTTTAAGGTTTAAACTATGATTGGGGTTTCCCCGAGCCTTACAACGATAGAGCCGATTATTGTACGCCATTCTTTGTTTTATACTTTCTTAAATTAATGGTATAAGCTACCTGTGTCATGTGGATCATTAACATGCTAGAAGTTACAATGCAAACGAGCACGACGAGCGCTCACGTTGAACAACTCTGTCTCTAACAACGTGCGATTGCATAATACTGCTTGTGTAAACAGAGCAATAGAGTAGCCTATGATTTTACACTTAATCAACATCGAATCGACATCAAAGTGCAAAAACAATGAAAATGCTTATCACTGAGATGAAATGCTGATTTGTACTGATGCGAGAATGGTGAAGATTGCAGCCGTGTCTTTGATGACACACTGAAATAAATAGGAAAACAATAAAATCCGTGAAGCGAGGACCTGCATGCTTCTGAATTGAACGGGATTTCCCTCTCCTTGTCGCGACAGCTCGATGAATGTTTAAAGCTGATAGGCTGACAAAAATGACACCGTGGCATTTAACATATCCCGTCTAGTACATCGAACTAACATTTTCTGTGATTATTTATATAATCACAAAATAGCATGTGCATACATCATGATAGGAACATTGCGGTTCACTGGAGCTTAAGTTTTTAGATAAAACCACATCAGTAATTTAATAGATAACAATAAAGTCAGACTGGATTTTTAAACGAGCTAGCCCGCGCCGGAAATGAAGGATTGCATCAGCAACTGCGGACTCAAACATATGTCAGCAATCTTATATACTCCAAGTGCAAGATAATGATTGGTTAGCTCTAAACTAATTGGTGACGTAACATTGAGTCTTCCTGGCAGAATTTACGCTAGAGCTTTCATTTATAAATTTTTTGGAAAAAGTACTTTTCATGTGTAACGATGGGAATCGAGATGACAAGGTGGTAGATTCAAATGCAAGCTTTAATAAAAGAGAGCGTAGTCAAATAGGCAGGAGGTCAAACACCAGCAAACAGGATCAGGAGAGCAAGGCAAAGAGTAGTCCAAAAACAGGCAATGGTCAAGGCAGGCAGCAAACGATCATAAACAAGGAATCAGTCCAGGGTCAAAAACACAAGCAAGGCAAGGAATAAGGAACATGGAGACAAGGTCGAATACAAGGCGCAATCAAAGTCTAAACAATTGTAGCGTCTGGAGCGATCAAAAACAATTGTAAAAAGCAATCACCCATGCAGGCCCTGAAAGGTCTGCCTCCCCCACTGGGTGCTATCACCTTATCTGCACCATGTGCTCTTTACACACATTTCAAAGACCCTTAGGAGACAGGCCACTAGAACCAGACATTGTCTATAAACTGGATTCTTTGCCATTAATTCATTGACAACCTCGTCTAAATGAATGAACATGCATTTCCCTAGTACATTGTGTCTATTATTACTGTTTGTATGTTGTTATTTCGTATGTTGTATAGTGTTAGACATGCCTGAAAGTTGGAACAATGAGATAATGTATCACATCTAGGTGATGTTTACTATCAAATTACTCCTTGTTTAATGACTTACATGTTGGTGGACATCAAAATATCATATAATGCATTGTATGTTTGTTATATTTATCAGAGTATAAATGGACACAAACCTACAAACCCAGGCAAATTAACTCATTTTCAAACAAATGAAATCCCCCACCAGAGAATGGCACCATTCTCATTGGTCAAGCCAAAATTTGAAGGTGTCGACTGTCTGGAGAGTTCAAAAGCCCCCACAAAAATCACACTCAGTAGTTTTAGTTTTAGTGCTGATGGACTTCTAGTTTTTCGCTTTGTTCCTGTTGATCCAACGAGGGCCACCCGGCCCGAGCCGGGCTGGTCAGCCTCCATTCCACTTCAAGCCATGCACAACTGCAGCGACCACAAAAGAGTCAAATTAACAGTGCAAAGTTTGTCATCATTTTCTTCATCAACGCCGAAGATATTGGTTGCAACTTCCACGCCAGCGGACCAAGCCATTAAGGATTTTCTCATGAGCCTGCAGATCCAGACAGCTAAGGCATTTGCAAGTATCGTTTGAACACTAAATGGCAATTTAGTAGTAAGATTGTGAACCCCTTTTAACAAAGGTGCTTTATAGTATTGAAACTGATGGTTCATCCAGCAATTGTTAATTTATTCTTTCCATTGTTGCATTCCCCTGTTAAGATATGGTTCAAATTAATTTTCCACTCTCTCACTGCGTGAATGGTATGTTTGTATTTGTTAGTTTAGTTATGTGATGTAGTTAAATAAAACTTGTGTGCACACTCTAGCAAGTTGATTCTGGTCTGCTTATAAAACCATTGTCCCTGATAACAATTCGATCACAGCTACGTGCTAAGAAAGCGATATTCTGTGGCCACAGAAAATATCCTTTCTATTAGAATTGATAGACAATTAATACTGAGTGTTTGCTGGCCGAACATATTAATTAATTGTAATATTAATTCAGCTACATTAAGTTAATTTGATTAACTGATTCAAATATATTTTTAATTAATCATAATGAGTTGTGACTAATTATTAATATTTCCCCTTTTTGAGCTAATAAATATCGTTACAGCATTATGTTAATTTTTTTAAGTGGTTATGTTTAGCTTTGGGTATAAGGTTAAAAGATCATAGATTAATGTATTTGTAACAATTAAAAGGAACACTTAATACTAATGCAATTAAAGTCAATAAAGGTTGGTTTAAAGCACTTATTGACATTTTCAGATTGTCCATGACCTAATCTAAAGTAAGAACTACAGTCAAACCAAAAATTATTCAGACATTTTTTTATATTTTTGATATATTTTTACAAGTGGGTGCAGGACACTATAGTACATTTATGTAAGTGAGGATAGCAAAATAAAGTAAACTGTGACATATTATACCTAAAAATTCTGCATACAGTGGACTACCAGTAAAATTGATAAAAACAAATTTGGAACCAAAAATTATTCAGACACTTTGACCTGACCATGTTTTGCTTAAGTGTTATCTGACATAATTAAGATTCATTTTTCTGACACAGTTTAACTCTGAGATCTTGTCATATTTTATTGCCATTGTTTTAAACTATAGTGAATAAACTGTATTAATTAATGAAATGTTCAAGGTGTCTGAATACATTTTAGTTTGACTGTATTTACGGTTAATAAGTTGTTAACAATGCATAAAAAAACATTATCTAACTTCTTACATATGAGCTAATTAAATAATAATTTTGTTAATTTTAGTGACAATGAATGAAGTGCTCACTATTTGTATATAGCCTATTAATATATTAACAATGAGACTACAATATATAAACTATGAATTAACAAAATAATAGTTTACAAAATATTTGTACTTTATTACAAGTACTTGATTACAGTATACATATTATGAAGTGCTACCGACATGGCTAAGGTTTTGTGATACATATTGACTTTAAAACATACAAGATCCGTTTCAGTCAGATACGTTTGACATAACATCGATACTGACGTATTGGGGTCTCACTTGGGCCCAATCACCTTCAGGTAGTAAGAAAACAGGCCAATGAATATTGGCGAGTGGGATTTGCATGGCAAGCCTATATAAGCTTGCCGGCAACTTATTCAGATTTTGCTTCGGAGCCGAGGGGTTGTCTCTACAGCACTTTTGTGTACAGACAATCTGCCTTTGCTTGAGAGGAGACTTTCTACAGTTGGAGATAAGGCGCACTCAGCTGTGTTTTCGCCCCCCGTTTGCAGTTTGCACAGATAAGTGCAGTGATCTCACCCCTGGGCGCTTCAACATAAAAGAGCAGTTTCCCTAAAAGAGCAAAGCAGGGGTTTTTCAAGATGGCATTTCACCCGTGTGTTTCTGGATGTGGTCACATGCTGGCCCCGTCTGAGCCATGATCACTACATCACGTGTCTGCGCCATCAACACAGTGAGGCAGCGTTCATTGATGTTCATGTTCTCACTGTGGGAAAGCGATGTTAAGATTGAGACTTCAATACCTTGAAAAAGATGGAGTCTCCTTCACTATTCCCCGTTATGGTCTCTCTGCACCGCAGGGTGATCTGAAGGTTATAGTGGGAGCTCTCCTGCCAGGCCAGTCCCGGGGCCTTCCACTCCTCACATAATGATGTTTTATTAACAAAGTTCAGGAGGAACAAAGTCAAATAAGCTATCCAATTATCACATCATCTCAACCAGCTGTCAACAATCAGTAAACAACATATCTACCCAATTAGAATGAATACAGGCCTATATATAACCACATTCAACGCACCCATGAATCCTTGACAATTTTCAGCATCCCTCCACCACCCCGTCTCCTCACACTCACTTGGTTACTTCCTAAACTAAAATAGGGGGGTGGGGGTACTGGGGAAGTACTCTGTGTTTGGGCCAAATACTAAGCTCGGAGCCAAATACGTATACCATTTATTTTATCTGACTTATTTGTAAGTGTGAACTCGTGAACATTGCGGGCTGTAGAGCTTCCCTTTGGGGACCCAGCATCTCATTTGGAGCCCCTGCGGAGGACCAGATGTTGATTGCTGCATCAGAGGGTGGAATTGAGTCCTCCGGGGATGAAGACTCAGCAGAGCTGCCCCCCTTCTGGGAGAGTAGCGCAAATTGAGTCGGACTCAGAGTTGACAGCCATGCTTTCCCGGGCCGCTGCAAGCATCAGGTTTGAGTGGAACCCTCCAACCTGCTCTGAATGCTCAAGGTTGGCGCAGGCCATGCTGCACAGCATCGTCCAGCCCCAATACCTTTCTTCCTTGAGGTGCATGAGGAGGTCACAAAGTTGTGGAAGGCATCTTTTACAGCCCGGAGCCACATCCCTGAGACGGGCGACCCCGGAGATGGAGGGAGCTGCTCTTATCCATATGGTGGTAAACGCAACACTCTTTCCCCCAGAGGAGGCACCGAGACTCCTTTGTTGAAAGAGTTTGTTTTTGTTTTGACGCTGGTTTTGCCCGGCATCCCCCCAGGTTCAGCAGCGTCCTGTTTACCTCAGTGGCAAACAAAGATGCCCATGCACTGCGTGCGGAGATTGCGGTCCTGCTGGCAGAGATCAAGCCAGGGTTTTACAGCCTGTACTTCATCATACCAAAGAAAAGCAGTGGGTCACGGATGATCTTGGATCTGCATATCGTAAACCGGGACCTTCACAATCTCCTGTTCAATATACTAATGCAAAAATGCATCCTCACATGTGTTTGCCCCCAAGATTGGTTTGCGAGGTGGGCATGGCGCCATGACACACATCGGGTGATCATCACACTGATCTGTTGCCGCACTTTCAGAACGTGATTGGGCACTATATGCAATGGGCACGCAGGCTCGGGCTCCTTGACAGGACCTCGACTGCAGTGGTATATCAACTGCCTTGAATTGTTAGCAGCACTGCTGGCCCTGCACCAGTTTTGACCATTGCTGCAGAACAAGCTCATATTGGTCCGGAAAGACAACACTGTGACGGTGGCGTACGTCTCCTACAATAGGTTTACATACATCCAAGGTCAAAAAACACCACTTACATTTTCTCATATGCATTACAGCATCACTTTTTTCTCACGGTGTCTGAAACGGTTCAATAATGGATTTTCTCTCTTTTTTCACCCCTCCTTTCCAAGAGCCTACTTTGATCTGATGGGCCAGTCTGTTGTGAATGGTCAACCGCTTACAGTGTGTGTCCATCTGAATTTCATCTCCGGAGGCTTGCTCAGCACTTGTATACTCAGTGAAATAAACAGTAACGATGGTGTCTGTTTTACCATGTCAATTCCAGCCCAAGTCCACATCCTTTGGTGGATTTGTTTTTGTAGCGCAGAAAATGGTGTCTTCTTGACATGTCGACAACATGAAACAAACCCTTCTAGTCTCAGCTACAACTACAGTTTTTGAGGGCAAGTCAAAGTAGATGTTGTTTACAGGCAGCCAATAAAGACCATGTGCTGGCATTATGCAAATTTGTTACAAATCTATGTAGGTTTGAGCAGGAAGTAAGACTGGAATCACTGACGACTTGTTTCAGGCAGCTCAGAATCAGTTCTTTCTTACAGGATACAATTACTCCATTCATTGTGCACTTTGATATTCAAAACTTTGTAGACCTTACATTCACTAACAGCTATATAACACACTACATGAAAGGTAATATCAGAAAAAGCATAACAGGGTGCTTTAAATACACATAGTGTGTCATCTAGAACAAGCACATAAAAACTGGCAAATTGTAGTCCAATTAACATTGTATGAAGCCAAGATACAATTGTATTATCTAATATGAGCATCTGTATGACCTTATACATAGATAAGAGATCATGAAAAGACTTACTTTTCATAAAGGACAATGTCTGGTAGCCAGATAGTTTCTGAGGGCACTCTGATGGATGTGATTCCACCATAATCTTCTGGATTCCAACGAAGCTTATAGTCTGTCCACTCCTACAAGAAAGAGACCAATAAAGTATAAATCAAGAAGGTATTTTGGGACATACTTAAAAATTAAAGCCAAATTTCCTTGGGTTACCTGCCACAACCAGACATTTGTAGTCATTAGTTGATTCTTTTCATCCTGAAGAGAGAAATTAAGAAAATGCACAATGAAAGGTGATAGCCATAGTTGCTAAAATAATTTTACACCATACATGAACTCACACTACATAACTTGTTTTAAATGAACCCAAATGCACTATTTCTCTCAAAGCCTCCAAAAATCTCTCACTATTGACCTACTTGTGTCATAAAAGTAGTTAACTCAACTGTGCTATTTATATATGCAGCCCAAAAGATAGTATCTTATGTCTTTTGTTTCATTGAAATTGAATTTCAGACCCTGAATAGGAACCAATATACTAAGGCACATCTGTTAAATAAGAATGGTGTGAAAATGTATTGTTCCCACAGTGTTCAGTGTTTCACCAGCCAGAACTGTACACTGTAAAAGTCATGACAACAAGGTGAGCGCTGAACCCCATGTAGTGTTGATTACAGGATATGACCATCAGGTGGCTCTGCAGGACTAATATATATGGGATGTGTCTGAATCCTAAAACAAATGCCTTGCTGCCTCACTGCCCAGTCTAAATAGGCTTCAAAAAGGCTTCCAACAAAGTGAACTTTAGATATAATCAAGCAAATATTTAATGACTAAAATACTTATTTAATGTATAGCTAAAAATGTTAGTTAGTAAAAATTTACATTTATAAATTATTTTAATAATTGAATTCTCCATCAGATGCCATTTAAATTTTTCCACAAACCACTGAAAAGCATGAACAGGATTGTAGGATATCATAGGCATTAGGCAGTCTTCAAAAATCAATACGATTTTTAGATCAGATTCTAAGTTAGCAGATTGTTAAGTCGATGTAAACATTATATTTGGACAGCTTCTGACCTCCTGCTTGCATAAGCCAAATTCTCGACACCCAGAGTGCTACTCAATAAGAATGAAAGGGATAGTTCACCCAAAAATCAATTTCTGTCCATTTTTACAGAATGATCAACTTTACTAGTTAAATCCACAATAAAGTTGTAACTGCCAGTGGGAAACTCTGCATCTTTGTTAAGCCACGTCTTTCCAAGTTGTCTAAAGAATAATGACAGAAGCAAATTGGTACTGATCATAATAAGTTTGAATGTTTATGGTAAAATCTAGCCTGTTCACAATATTGATAATAATTTACAATAAAGATAAAATCACATCATGTACTTCATGTTGCAATTGTATTGTAATTTCCAAAGTTTTAAATAGGCATATACCAAGAGGACTTGAATACAGCAATATTATGAGAAACCCTTTTTTTTTTTTTTGCTCTTGTGAAATTTAAGAGTTCATTATACTCCCATTATAATCACTGTACCAATTTCATTTGAAAACTCCCTCCCTTAATGAAACAAAGCAACAGAAACGGCATGAAGTTATTAAAATCCCTATTCAGTGTCCAGACACTTGTACTACCTAGTCATGATAATAATATAAGAACATAGTATAGACAACATGATTCTTATGCAGCTTAGTTCCATGATCATTTCAATCAAACTAATATTTGTGCAACACATTTCAGCATGATTTCACAGTGTAAATGCAGGCATTGCTAAGAGACTGTATTGAAGGATGGGACAGTTAAAAACTATTTGGACACAAGAAAAAAAAAGTCTTAGCGTGACGGACAAGTCATGACTTGGCATGGTGACAAGACTTGGCATGTATCACACTTATTGTAATTTTTTATTTTTTATTTTTCATCGAAATAATTGTAAATAAGTAAAATGTAATTGTATTAACAACTTGTCTTTACAATAACAAAACAACTTTAGAACAACTGAGCACCAAGAATGGTGTTTGCTTTTCTCTAATTCCAGTGAAGTATGCAAAGGAAATTAACATTTCATAGGTAAACGATTAAACATTTCCACATCTTGTAGATTTATTAACCTCCCACTATTAAATAGAGAAAGTCTCAGCCAGTAGTTATGGGGGAAGTGTCAAATGCAAATATGTTGATACAGTAAGACATAATTACTCACACAGTTCCTGTAAAGTGCATTATTTAATGATTTATGGATTTATGGACTCTTGCACTGACTCAGACTCTGTGATTTGTTTTAACGTGGACAACTGGCACTAGCTAAAAGGGATAGTTCACATAAAAGTGAAAATTCTGTGATTATTTACTCTCATTGTTCCAAACCTGTGTTCTGTTCAAATAATTATCTGAAGAATCCTTTTGCAGCTCTTACCATGCAGTGACAGTTCATAGTGACCAGAGGGCTTCCTCTCATAACACCTTACACCTTTCTCAACTGGCTTTACTCTCCGCTTATTCACCATGGTTAAATGAATAAATAATGAAGATTATAATGTCTGGATACATCTACATAAAACAAATGATTGCCAATACATTTGAAAGAAAAGCATAGTATGATTTCTAGGGCTAATCAACATAAATATGTAATAATTATAAAATTTCTAACAGAATTATTCACAACCGTCCATTTTACAGTCGGGTGTTTGCATAAGGTCTAGACGCAAATGTTAGAATATTTCAAAGCACCTAAACCTAAAATCCTAAAAGAATAGGCTGTTCCAATTAAAGTTGCAACCGACTTCAGCATTGTAACATATTTCAGAGTGAAAGAGAATGAGAAAATAAGATGAATGCCATTCCAGAAGTGCAGCAAATTTTCAGATTACAAGATGACAAAAAAAAATCTGTGGTTTAACAGATTATTGTTCACCACAAGACTAGTAATGTGCGGGTACATTTTTAGTAAATAGGGTCTATTTGGCTTTTATTCGGACTTGCCTGAGTTTGACTATGTGCGTGTGCCTCTGGGTAAACAACAATAGACAAAAACAATCTGTTCAACCTTGGTTTCATGTTTCATCCGGAACATCCGAGTTCTCTTTTTTGAACTTCAGATGTTCTCGGACAGCAAAGCAGCTGACAGCATTTGGACAACTGTTTTTATGTCATTAGCCTAAGGATAACTTTTTTTCACCCTTTTTTTTCACCCTTTGTGCATGTTTACACACTGTGTTCAGTAAAGACATAAAAATGTATCGTTTGTGTGTGCTATTTGTTTAGTAATTTTGTGACTTAGTTGAAGATCCGATTTTACAATGGATGTGTGTGTGTCTCACCACATCCACCAGCTGGGAAATCTTCAAACCGAAGCGAACGGTAATCGTGTCGTTGGCATGAAGGACAGGTCTCACCCACTTCTGATAACCCCGAAAAAGATTCCTCAACAAAGTGTCCTCCATCTCAGCCAATGAGACAAACTCCTCAGGAGCTAGAACGAGAGGATGATTTGAGAACAATTTAGAAAAAAATTAAATGACATATCAGCCTCAGGTGGCATGTGGTGATAAGATAATCTAAAGAAGTATAATCTAAAGCTGCCATGCTAATAATCATTGTTGTATAGGCCTATACGGTAAATAAACATATCTGTATGGTTATGTAGGAAGTAGGTCCACATCTGATTTGCAATCTTGAGAAATCACACATTAAATTCAGACACACTCTCCCATGAGTGTTAGATGAGCACACATTCATGAAGTGACAGCTGGCCCAGGCTCCTCAGAGTTTCTTCTGCTGACGCAACCATTGCCATGACATGATGACCTCAGACAAGAGCACTACAGAGGGCATCAGGAGAACAAGACAAGCCCATAACTACACACACATTCATACTAGGGATGGGGATTTTTATACTGATAGGTCTCAAAACCGAGTACTCGAGGGATGGGGCATGTCCGTCAAGGCGATAATGAAAATATTTGATTTAAAACAATTACAAAAACTAATATTGACAAATAAAAAAATATGACATGAAAATATGTCTATCAAAGTATGAAAATATAATTTTAAAAATAACACTGCTAGATTATCAATAACGCATCAATGTTTTTGAAAAATAAACATCTAAAAGGAATAGCCGATAGGTGAATATGTGAAGCTGAAGAGTGAATGAACACCAGTAAACTATAGCCTGTTCTATATGACACATCCTATATGGCATTAATCAGATATTATACTGTAGATACACAACATAGACTTAACATTACAACTTGTATCTGCACAAAAGAACGCAAATGCAAGTGAACTTGAACTAAGTTACTCCCGTTGTGGATGCGCTCTTCCTGTAACAACACGCTAAAACACAGACAACTAAATCACAAAGAATTCACAACATGATAGGAAATGTATTCGTAGTCTGTGTAAGATGGAGCATATGCAGTTTAAATCTATATGAACTGGAAAAGCTGTTCAGTTTCACAAAGCCTTCATTATAAGGCATGGAAGAAAAAAAAACATTAGCCTATATCTCGCAATGTTCCTAAAATTATTGTTTTGCTAAATTAAGCTGGTCTTTGCATGAAAACCCCAGAACATTTAAACAAAAATGTATTGGTTGATTATCCACAACAGGAGGGTCAAGTCTTCAGGTAGAGGAATGATTCTGTTCTGGGCAAGAACTCCCTACCCATCCATGCAGCCTAGCATGGATAAGAGCAGGAAGAGCAGCGATAACCTTAATGACAATAATTAATTGTAACACATAATTGAGAAATGAGGCTGATCAAGAGGAATATCAAAAGGGCAAGTCCTGACTGGACAAAGGAGGAGCTGGGGATGGAGAAGGGTAATTAGCTTCTGAGCAAAACGATAAAGCTGCTGATAATACTGAATGGACCATATATATATATATAAGAGCACAGCCTGCACACTTTCAAAGCCATGATGAGAAAAAATAACACTGCTGGATAATTAATCATCAGTGTTTTGAAAAAGAAACATCTAAAAGGAATATGACTTTCTCAAATAAACCAATCATAGTCAATAATGTTGAGCATTGCTATTTGAGCTGACACTGAAGAGTGAATGTACACCACAAAATTCATCCTCTATTAGATTGCTCAGATATACAACATAAAAGTAATACTGCAACTTACATCTGCACAAAAGAATGTGAACATTAGCACGTGAACTTGACCGTGCTCAGAATTCCTGTTGTGGATACGCTGAAACAAGGGCAACTAAAACACAAAATAATTTACAACAATCTATTACAATAGTGTTCTAATTATAATGTTATGTATATGGCAGATTGGCACTGTACGGCTTGCATTTTACTGTATTTTCATGATCAAAATGATTCCAGGCATCACTGAGTGCTTTCAAATCCATAGTTTACTTTACCGGTCTAGATGGCATTCTGTCCTAATTCTAACCAATCAGATCTCAAGTACCGCCCAAAATACTGCAATAACCAATCATAAAAAAAGAAATATGTTTTTTTAAATCACGGCGATCATCATTTCCTTCCAAGGGAACTCGCGCTGCATCAGAGTAGCGATGCTACAGGAACGGCTCTGCGTGAAGCACGTGTGAAATCGCCTCAGGTTACAAATGTAACCATTGTTCCTTGAAGCATGTGTGAAACTAGTCAAATCCTAATTGGCATTGCGTTGTGACATAGTGTATGGTTGGCACACCATGGAAACCACAAAGTTAAGCCAATACACAACAGCGTCAGCTTCTGATAGACTGAAGTCGCTCTCAGGCATTCAGGAGGTGTGGCAAAGGGATGCAGCGTCTCGTTCGCTTCTCAGGAAACAATGGTTACATTCATAACCTGAGACGTTCCCTTTCGAGGGAACTCGTGCTGCATCGAATGACGACACTTTGGGGAAAGATATGCCCACTGCACCACAATAATGCCTGTCTTGGTGTGAAACCTGTCAGGGCACAGCTCAGGGCGAGAGTATTCAAGAACCTGATGTGGAAGGAAGGTTCAGACTATAAAACCTCATGAATGTGTGTGGGGAGGCCCAACCTGCCTCTTGGAGGGAAACCCCTGACAATAGAGCCTTTGAGGATGCAACACTTCTTGTAGAGTGTGTTCTGATCAGCAGAGGTGAAGGCATACCACACGCCTTATACGCTGCAGAGATTGTCTTGACAATCCACCTTCTGATGGTCTGCTTTGACACTGGGGACCCCTTCTTGGGAGACCCAAAGCACACTAACAGCAGGCCGGACTTCGTCCATGGGGAGGACCTAGGCCTCCAGAGCCCTAACTGGGCACAAAAGGTGTAGCTTCTCTAGATCCGCCGACACATGCGGTGGAGGATGAAAGGCCTGGAGGACAATAGACCATGCCACATTAGTCGCCACCTTGGGCAATCTAAACAATCTTGAAGAAACTCCAGCACTGAAGCTACTGGGCAGTTAACTGGGTCCAACTGACGCTCTCTGCACCATAAAGTGAATACTCTCCACTTTAAGGTGTATAGTTTCCTCATGGAGGGAGCTATAGTGTAGGATCGTCTCAACAACCTCAGTTGAGGGACCAAACTCTGCTCAGGTCTGGGAGGATGTATCTCACAGCAAGAAATACAGCCAGCATCTCCAGGCAATTTATGTGCCATGAGAGTTGATGCCCTCTCCACAGACCCCATATTAAACGGCCTTCCATGACTGCACCCTAGCCCGTGAGGGACGCATCCATTGTAACAATTTTCCGATGACACAGCGCTCCTAGCACCGGGCCTTGGGACAAGAATCAAGGTTTCTTCAGGGAACGAAGGCATCTGCACATTACCCTGAATATACGGAATGGGTTTCCACTCTGAAAAAACCCCTTGGAGCTGAGCCACCACTGCAGGGGTCTCATGTAGAGCAGGCCAAAAGGAATTATGTTGGACGCTGCTGACATGAGCCCCAGTATTATTTGAAAATATTTTACAGTGATGGCTTGGCCTAGCTTGATCATGGTTATTGTCATCAGGATAGACTCTATACGAGCGGGAGTCAAACGTGCCCACATTGTAACCGAATCCCTTACTACCCTGAGAAACATTGTTTTCTGAAGAGGGGATAGCACACTCTTCTTGCCACTGAGCCTCAGCCCCAAGCGCTTTATGTGAGCAAGAATGATGTCAAACTGCCATCTCTTGTAAATTGGCTAAAATCAACCAGTTCTCTATAAAGTTTAGCACACGAATGCCCTGGAGTCTCAGAGGAGCCACTGAGATATATTTGGTAGAAGTTTCCATGCTTCTATATAATTCACTACGGGTGTTTTGCAAATACTGAGTTTGGTCCCCCGAAGTGGTTGACCAGCAGGGAACAACCGAACATGTTTTTCTACAGGTGAACTCTGCAAGGCTGTAGCGACTTCGGGCAGACACTGCGATTTGCATTTGTTGAAAACCGATGTGTCCCGAAGGCAATGAGGCAGTGGGTAAACAATCGATCGATTTCCTGAGGGCTGCTGCTGCTGCCCCTGGGGCCGTCTCCTTGGTGGCACGGAGAGACAGGTAGGTGGCCTGACGTAGCTCTTTAATATCTTCAGACCAACCCCTTTGCCCTCATCAAGGTCCCTAAGCAAGTCTGCATGGTACACCTGCATGATGGCCATAGTAGGCAATGATGCACCCGCACGACTTGCCACTATGCTTTGCCCACTAAACCGGAAGTTGTTCCGCATGGCTTAGTGGGCAGTGTCGGGGCTTTCAAGGATGACGCAGTGTCGGGAGAGAGATAAGATGCTAGCATCTCTTCACCTACGGCATCATCCCATAGCCGTTCTTTTGAGCCCATGATGTTGGCATACACATTAGCTGATGGGCTTGATAAACGGGACGAGAATGGCTTCTTCCATGATTTTGATAGCCCAGCATGGAGAACGGGTCCCCTTATATGTTAAGTCACCATTTTGCGCCGGCATGTTTCTACAGACAAACTGCTCTACAGAGCGTGTTTTGTCAGTATGTTCTTCTTCTTGTTCTTCGCTGGTGTTTTTAGAGGCAGCTTGCATTGTCACTACATTGAATATGCACAAAGAAGTAGAAGCAGTATTAGTTGTCTGGTTTATTAAAAGCAGAGACTGTTCTTTGTTAGAAGTAAGAAGAAACCTCATTGCTTGACTGGCTACTCTCTACTGTCTCAGACAACATCTTTGTCCTGTGTCAGCCACCGTAGCTTCTCTATGTGCTTCGAAAGGGAAGGGTAAGCGGTGGACTGAGCAATTCGCAACCTCGCCACTAGATGCCGCTACAATTTACACACTGCACCTTTAAATGATGAATGATAAAATCCTTGACATTTAAATACATATTATTGCATTATTGACATTATATAGAGTAGAACAGTGGTTTTAATTTTTGTTGTTAACCAATCAGCATCCAGGACTGGAACTATTCTTTTTATAATTACCTACAATAGAATTATGAATTATACTGTATAATGGAATTGTGAACTCTGTGAGCGTATGCATGAATGTTGTTGAAGTTCAAATTACAGTGTAAATTTTAATTCAAAAGTTTTACATCGGAAATGCCCGTTTCATTTGTTGTTAGACAGAAAATGTATGTCTACGTCTAAAATTGTGCAGACATATTTATTTACTTGAGTACATGAAGAGCATGTACCATTGTTTATTGTAAGTGTTCTTTTTTTAACTCGACAAATGATAAAGAAAAGCATTTGGCAGATAAAAGCAAAGCGTTCATAAAACTGTCATCCAATAAAATACAACATTTAAAGTGCCCCTATTATGGATTTTTGAAAATTACCTTTCATGTAGTGTGTAATGTAGCTGTATGTGAATGTAAACAGTCTGCAAAGTTGTAAAGTTGAAAGTGCATCATAAATAAAGTTATTGTCTCTCAAAAGAGTCGACTCTGAACTGCTTAAATGAGTCGTTTGTAATTCAAATCCCACTTCTGTGAAGTTCACACGTCACAAGTTAATACATTTGCATAATGCCCGCCTATGTTATGCGTGGACATCCCACGAAAACTTGAACCCTTCTCCTATATTGTGTAGCTTGATCATGTGGATAAAATGTCGACAAGATGCTGTGCTCTGCGCAGTGAAAGGAAATTCAGTTTATTTTCACTTTCAAAGGATGAGGCTATGAAGAATCAGTGGTTAAAGATGGGACAGTACCTGCTTTTATATGGACGAACTTGCTCCTCAGAATCACAACCTGTAAGTGTGAATAATTATTAATGTATTTTATACAGAGTGTTCAAAATACATAGTTTGGTGTTTTAGCTACTGTATATTGTGTATGTCTAATCGGCTAACTCACGAAATTACTGTCTTACTGAAATTCTTCTGCTAATCAGCTGTGGGCTCACTATTACCTAAAATTGTGTCCATTAATGCAGATTGTCTGTCGTTCTTACTACTTTGAGTAATAATAAAAGATGGAGCAAGATTTATTTTACAAACTTTAATGTTACATCAGTCATTCACGTCAGTGCTCGGCTAACGCATGCACTGTTATTGATACTGTTAATAATACAGTTCCCACATGTCCACCACAATAAATTAGAATATACACATCGGTTTGCTGATGGACATGCACTTGTTAATGCTGATGATGAGGAATTACAGTTGCAACATCTCATGATGAATGTCAAACTGAGTAGCATATCACTGAGAAACTCATGCTCAAAACATCCTTGCGATGGAGATTTGTGTTGAATAACTAGTTCTTCCAATATTTCATCATATGACTCGCGCTCAGATTGATATGGTAAAATCAATGTCATTGTTACTGTGTTTACAGTGTGTACAATAACTGAGCTTTAGGAAGCTTCGGAGCTGTATGTGGTAGACCAATCACAACAGACTAAGCCATCTGGCCAATCAGAGCAGAGGAGGCTCGCGGAAAGGAGGGATTTAGAGAGAATGATTCATCTGATGAGTCGTTTGAGAATCATTGAAAAATGTAGCGATGTGCAATGTATATTATGAGAAAATGAAAGGGTTTTTTTTTACCTTTGATGCATGTAAACCTGTTGTAGGAGAGCTCCTAAACAGAATTAGGAAACTTTTAAATTGCATAATAGGGGCACTTTAATGACATGTTTTTACTCCAAACTCATTTCATAACGTCAGTCGAGTGTTTGAAATAACTTCCTTCTGTGAGCTGATGTGGCTTCTTATCATAGTCGAGTCGAGTATGTCTTTACTAGTGAACAAAACAGTTAAGAAGGAAATCGGATGTGTTCCAGTGTATTGGGTCCGTGCAGGTCTTAAAGTGACAGTAGCCTAATAAACCATCTGCTGTCTTTGGGATTATTGTTAATCAAACAACAAAAGAAAACAGAAAATCACCCAGTGCTTGACTGAATAACATTAATATATTTTTTAAGAATCAGTTATATAGTAAAGTTAATTTATAGAGTGAAGACTACCTGAAAAATGTGAAGTACTGTTTGTTTCATNCTTTGTTATATTGCAGCCATTTGCTAAAATCATTTAAGTTCATTTTTTTCCCTCATTTATGTACACACAGCACCCCATATTGACAGAAAAACACAGAACTGTTGCCATTTTTGCAGATTTATTAAAAAAGAAAAACCGAAATATCACATGGTCCTAAGTATTCAGACCCTTTGCTGTGACACTCGTATATTTAACTCAGGTGCTGTCCATTTCTTCTGATCATCCTTGAGATGGTTCTACACCTTCATTTGAGTCCAGCTGTGTTTGATTATACTGATTGGACTTGATTAGGAAAGCCACACACCTGTCTATATAAGACCTTACAGCTCACAGTGCATGTCAGAGCAAATGAGAATCATGAGGTCAAAGGAACTGCCTGAAGAGCTCAGAGACAGAATTGTGGCAAGGCACAGATCTGGCCAAGGTTACAAAAAAATTTCTGCTGCACTTAAGGTTCCTAAGAGCACAGTGGCCTCCATAATCCTTAAATGGAAGACGTTTGGGATGACCAGAACCCTTCCTAGAGCCGGCCGTCCAGCCAAACTGAGCTATCGGGGGAGAAGAGCCTTGGTGAGAGAGGTAAAGAAGAACCCAAAGATCACTGTGGCTAAGCTCCAGAGATGCAGTCGGGAGATGGGAGAAAGTTGTAGAAAGTCAACCATCACTGCAGCCCTCCACCAGTCAGGGCTTTATGGCAGAGTGGCCCGACAGAAGCCTCTCCTCAGTGCAAGACACATGAAAGCCCGCCTGAAGGACTCCCAAGATGGTGAGAAATAAGATTCTCTGGTCTGATGAGACCAAGATAGAACTTTTTGGCCTTAATTCTAAGCGGTATGTGTGGAGATAACCAGGCACTGCTCATCACCTGTCCAATACAGTCCCAACAGTGAAGCATGGTGGTGGCAGCATCATGCTGTGGGGGTGTTTTTCAGCTGCAGGGAGAGGACGACTGGTTCCAATCGAGGGAAAGATGAATGCGGCCAAGTACAGGGATATCCTGGATGAAAACCTTCTCCAGAGTGCTCAGGACCTCAGACTGGGCCGAAGGTTTACCTTCCAACAAGACAATGACCCTAAGCACACAGCTAAAATTACGAAGGAGTGGCTTCACAACAACTCCGTGACTGTTCTTGAATGGCCCAGCCAGAGCCCTGACTTAAACCCAATTGAGCATCTCTGGAGAGACCTAAAAATGGCTGTCCACCAACGTTTACCATCCAACCTGACAGAACTGGAGAGGATCTGCAAGGAGGAATGGCAGAGGATCCAAAAATCCAGGTGTGAAAAACTTGTTGCATCTTTCCCAAAAAGACTCATGGCTGTATTACATCAAAAGGGTGCTTCTACTAAATACTGAGCAAAGGGTCTGAATACTTAGGACCATGTGATATTTCAGTTTTTCTTTTTTAATAAATCTGCAAAATTGTCAACAATTCTGTGTTTTTCTGTCAATATGGGGTGCTGTGTTTACATTAATGAGGGAAAAAAAATGAGCAAATGATTTTAGCAAATGGCTGCAATATAACAAAGAGTGAAAAATTTAAGGGGGTCTGAATACTTTCCGTAACCACTATATATATATATATATATCAATGTATAGTTAATTTATAGAGTGAAGACTATGCAGTTTTTTTTACATTCGATTATTAAATTATTTAATTTCTTATTTGATTGCTATACTTTTACTGTAGCCTACCTGAAAAATGAAGCACTGATTATTTCATTTGTATATTTCTTATATAGAATGTGTCATATTGTTTGATTGCATCTTTGCTTTAGTGACAGAGAAAAAATTAAATAACTATGTTGTGATTATAAAATTACATTTAAAAAAATATTAAATTATTCATAATGAAATAAGATTTTGGTCATGTCATGAGGCTGGATTTAACCTTGCGAAAACAAGAAGAAGAGGGATAAATGTAACTGGACACAGGGCAATCACCAATGTGCCAGGGCAGCGAGGGGGTAACATCACTCTTTGCGCTGCTATTACACAAAATAGGGTCCTCCACCACCATGCAAATCTGGGACCCTATAATGCAAATCTAATACTTGCATTTCTTGAAAGATGGCACAAGATTGTCACAGCATTAAACCAAGTGGACCAGATGCGGTACATTGTCGTTTGGGACAATGTCTCATTCCATCGGGCTGCTCTGGTCCAGAATTGGTTCCATGAGCACCCTGAATTTGAAGTCTTATACCTTCCCCCATACTCCCCCTTCCTGAATCCAATAAAATAGTTTTTTTCAGCATGGTGGTGGAAGGTATACGACCTGCAGCCCTATGACCGTTTGCCCCTCATTCAGGCCATGGAGCAGGCCTGTGATCATATCGAAGCAGCTTCTGTGCAGGGGTGGATTCGTCACACGAGGCGATTCTTCCAACGGTGCCTTGCCAATGAAGACATAGCCTGTGATGTGGATGAAATCTTATGGCCTGATCCAGCCAGACGGAGAGATGATGAATAGTTACAGTATTCTTGTTGCTTTTACAGTAGTTTTTCTTCAGAGTCAAAGTGTATGTACTTCATGCAGTAATTTTTATTTGTCTACAGATTTTATTTGTTTCATTGATTTCATTGTTGGTTGATTACTGTAACTGATTATGGTAAGAAATACTGTAAGTATTGAAATAAATTCTTGAAATATTCAGTCTGCAGCATCAGTGTTGTGCAGTTCTTGGTAAGTTTATAGTAGGCCTATTTGTGTACATTCTCCCTATATCTCAAACTAATCATGAAGAATGTTGTGGGTTTGTCACTATTTTTTTTTCATCTAAATTATCCCTTACATAACAATGTCTGGCCAAAAATCTAGCACATACTATTTCCTAAAATTAGTTTTTTTACAAATGTGTTTTTTATTTATCACAGCAGTGTGAAACTGGCTGCAATAGAGTCTGATCATTGAGGACTGTGTTGGTTAAATGAAAACTAATAGCATTTTCACAAATATGTGTATATGTTTTGACTGAAGTGTGTCATATTGCAAACAATCTAGGAATTATGCAAATTGAGAGTGGTGTTTGGATAACTGTGATTATATTTTGAAAAAAAAGAACCCGGTTTTCAAAATTGCGTGTAAACAATTGAAAAAAACTGTAAACACATAGAATCTATACATATGCCATTTCCCTTATATCCTGCAATAAATCAGTTTATAAACGTAGGTAAAAGGAGGATAACAGTATGTTTTTTTTTTTTAGATAAAAATTACGTTTGTGCATTTGGGTGTTGGGGTTGTTCATAAATGTCTTCTGAAAGGTACCCTCCACCATTAGTGCCATACCATTCTATGCTATACCACCTTAATGACATTTTTACAAGATGTCACACCCATTGTTGCTGAACAACCAGCATTACTATTTTCCTCATTGATCTGTCATGCTCTGAATGGCAAAAACGGCTTCTCTGCCTGGCTTTGGGAAGCTGGGGTTTTTTCTGCTTAGCAAGGCTGTGGGTCTTGCAACAGCAAGTATATGAAATGACATCATAAATAAAGTGTGTGGAGGGCAGGCCATTTCTCCTGGGTTTACGATTCAACCAACTAGGGAGTGGACAGGGATGTGTAAATCAAAAGACAAGAAAGGGGAGGAGGGTGAAAGAGAGAGTGTGAAAAACAGAGTGTGTTTGTACATGCATTTTGAAGTGTATATGAACAGATGTTATTAAAGCCATTTAACCTATTTCAGGGTATGAACAGGTTAAAGTTTTGTGAGAAAAGGGTTATGCGTGAGGTTGTTGATTTCTATTTCATTGTGTTAATGAGTTCCTTTTTTCCTCTAGAGAAGTAAGATTTCTGTTCATTGCATCAGGACATTCAAAGCCATTTTAATGCACTCAAGACATGCTTCAATTCATAGAACATCCCTACACAAAGAGCAGAAACCCATACTCGCTATGAATAACCTTCTCAGTCCAAGGACATTTGCAATTATCTGTTGCAACAGTGTATTAGATTCTTTAGGGAAAATGTTTCCTTCCTACAGTATCAAATTTCCTTCTTACATTATCAAATAAAATATCATAAAAGCCATGGATTTATTTGCATATCTAGGTGGAAAAAGTTAACAGAAATGACCTCATTAGTCTTTGGTAAATGTGAACAGACGACCTCATCTGCAAATGTTGAACAGACGACCTCTTCTCCTCCCCTACAGCAAGCCATCTGGTCAAAGCAAGGTTTTAAGGGTAAAAGGTAATTTGGGGTGCATTTTAAGGCTGAGTGAAAAGACAAGAGTCAAAATAAATATTTTCATGGCACTACAGTCAAATGATACTTTGACTTCTTTTAGGACCAATTTCGTATAGGTGCAGCTGAAATTAATTAATTAATTAATAACCAGCCATGTTATAATTAAAAAGTTACTCGATATTAACTTCTTTTTGGAATTGTTGTATAAAAGTTAAATCGCACTCACAATCAAGCTGTTGCATTGAATATCAGCATGTGAATATTACTCAGCATATGGCCATGCTGTCATTCAGAGCAACAGCAAGATTGCAAATGTAATATTGCATACATAGGCCTTGTGTTACAGATATGAAACAGCATGTAACATTTCCTTTAGAGCAGAACTGCAATTCTGTGAATCAACAAATGCCAGGTTTGACAGCAATTTCCCCTTGATTAAACAGTTTCTCTCATTTAACAAATGAACAGAGAGAGAAAGAGAAAAGCTGTCAAGTATTTCAGAGTGCTGCTGACGTCCAGTCCAGCAGCTCCATTTTAAAGATTAAAGCTGCAGATGAGGGCACTCATTGTCTCCACACTGATAAGAACCCTTTACTTTTACACTCTCCCAAACCCAGACAAAACACATTTTTCTTGCATTATATGCTTCATTGTGGCACTATTAACACATGACAATCAATGTGTTGCTTGCCTGTTAAAATCGTTCTTTTGTACGTAAAAGCTCAAAATAAAGAGTGTGAATGGGAAACCAGTAAAAGTGATTGGTTGTATGACTTTGAACAGGTCATACACAACATTACACTCAGTGACCCAATTGAGGGCGCTAGAAGTCAAGCAATAAGCGTAAATTAAACATGAGACTGATTTCTTTTGCATCATTCAGGGTTGAATGCACAAGATGAACGGATGACAATGCTTGAATGCACTGGCTTCATTCTAACCATTTCTGAATGGTTTAAATTAACATTTTAAGTCTCATATTGGACCCGAAAGCCCTTGCATAATTTCAATAATTTCTTATAAAATAAGTAAAACTGAGAAATGTCATATGCAACCACAGAGAAATGCAGGAAAACTCTTAAAGACCATCACTTTCTAATGCAGTAGATTACTCACCCTCTATCGTTGCATAGGCTACTGCCATTACGAGCAAAAGACCGGAGATTTGTAACTTCATGCTGTCTTTCCAGGCTTCAGTTCCTTCGTGCAATGGAATTATTTCATGTTGTTTGAATTGTGAGTCCCTGTCATCGACAAAGGGGGGTGTAAAGATGCTGTCCTTTATTCATACGGCTGGACACCGGGCCGTTTTGTAAAACGATCAGATGTACTGCGACCTGCAGTGTGATAAATCTATAAATTAATAATCATCGGGGTATATTTTTTAGCCTGCTCCATCCAAGGCGAACACCAGAGTAAGACGCTCTCGCTCCCCCCGTTGGCGTTTACGTGATGTCGAGAAAGATGCCATTCATTGGAGCAGATGTAGAAGAGCAGGGTGAAATGAACGCTCGAGAAGGGGAGGGGATAAACAAACCAACGTCTTCGAAACGAAAATGTACTTTACGTAAAGACTTTAAAGACGTGGTTCTCGTTCTGTTTTTGCTTCAGAAGCCAGCATCTGGCGATTTGACACACTGTACAGAGTAAAAAGGTAATCAAAATCATGTCCTTAAAGTCGAAAACTTACTTTACCTAGTCAGGCCCAACAACATTATTAACATGAATTATGCTGCAAATTAAAACTAAAATAATAATGTAATATTAAAATAATTACTTATTAAAATTGTATTTATTATTTTTATTTGTTAACATTTTATTAATATTAAATATCATAAGCTAGCTAGCAAGCATAGCATGTGCAGTTCAATGGGGCAAGTTTTTATTATTATTTTATTTTATTATTTGCATTTGTTTTTTACCTACTTTTCTACAGCATGTTTTTTACGGCGATTGTATTTAGGCTCCAAAATTCATAAAAGTTGTGTGAGATGTGTGTTGAACAGAACGTAAGAAATTAGAATCATACACTTTTGTTCATCACTGAGCTTATTTTCTGCAAAAATCCAAAAACCAATGGAAAATGAGTTTTTGTTGAGGGAACCAGGGTGATGCTAACAAAAATACGCTCTGTTGGGGTCAAGGTTTTGGCCATGGTATGGTCCTGTTAGCCTCTGCTGGTAGAAAGCAAATGTTCAGACTGTCAGTCCAAATCCGATCATATCTGATTGAAATCCGATCAGATTTAGCAAGTGTGAACGGCAAATAAATCACATGCAGTTTTTACAAATCCATTTCAAGCTACATTCAAATGTGGTTTGAAATCCCATTCAAATCTCGTTTCTGGAAATCAGTCTGACTGCTCTGATCGGATTTTGTGTGGTTTATCTGTCTTTCTTATACCATGTAAAACGTGTCAGATGTTGTTATAGGAAACATGCTGAAAGGCGCTGTAGAAACAAGGTTGTGTTGGGTAGAAAATGACAATATAACAGAAACATTTGTTTTTATTACACTACACCAAATCCCCATTACAAATGAACCAAAGAATTCTGTAAACATGGTTCCCTGAGAGGAGGGAACGAGACATTGCATTGAAAGCTGACTTGTTGGGGAAACTCCCTTTCTCTGAAGTGCTGACACCTGACTGAATCACACTTTTGCACCTGCAATAGCCAGTAGCGCTCAAGCGCGGCAAGGCCCGGCCACTATATAAGTCCATGCTGAGCTCTATTGTCTTTGGATCTTTTGAATGAGCGATAGCATACAACAAAGACTTATATGGTTTTTACACAACAGCTTACGCAATGTCTCGTTCTGTAAATGTGAGCAACCTGAGACGTTCCCTTTTGAGTCTCTCGGCATTGCGCTGAAAGCTGACACATTGGGGAACGTATAAAAACAACACTAAAACACTACCCCAATTCTAATAGAAGAGTTGAATGGTAGTGAATATACATAGCTCATGACTTAGGTGAGTGTGAGCAGTAAGCAACTGCCACGCCTTCCACCGTTAAAACACTCAACCAAGCAGTTGGCAGCCAGCAAAGACAGCGCCTGCACCTTCACCTCTGATTGAAGCAACAATAATGTAATTGATGCTCTTATGGCACCTTTGACAATCAGGTTAACAATTATATAATCGGCTCTAATGAGTGGATCATTATATACCATCATGAGTGTAGAATGCAATAGAATGCCCAAAAGAGGGGCAGGCAGCTTTCTGCTGAAGCCCTGTCGATATATACCAAGCGAACCGTGAGTTGAATGTTGTTTGCTTAAGCACATAAGAGAAAGGCAGTGAAAGAGCCCACTCGAGCATGAAACGCTGGTGTAGGTGTTAACAAACACATTTTCAGCTATACGACCTGGTCCAAAACCACGCGCTGAGGAGGGGCGTTAATAAACACATTTTCAGCTATACAACCTAGCCGAAACCTTGCTGAGGAGAGAAGTCTCTCAGCCATCCAGTGGCAGCTTATTAAACTCCCGTTGCGCTAACAAAAAATGCGACACAAAAAATGATGGTTCATTAACAAAGTTTGGGAGTTGTTACATGCAAATGATCTATCCAATCAACATGTCATCAGCAATTGACACGTCTACCCTATCAGAATGAGAGGAGGGCCATAGTCGACTCACCTATGTTCCTCGACAGTTTTCAGCATCCCTCCACCACCCTGACTCCTTGCTCTTGGCTGGTTCCTACCACAGCCAGGAATACGGAGGGAGTACTCTGGGTTTGGGCCAAATACCAGGCCCGGAACCCTCTACTCAGACAGCATGCCAAATATGCATACCATTTACATTTACTTTATCTGCCATATTTGTGTGAACTCATGAAAAGGGATTTCAAGGTTATAGAATGTAGTGAAAGTATTCTGCAAAGACCAAAACACTGCTAAGAAAATGTCCTGTAATAGACATATCTAAGACCAAGCCCAAGACACAGCCAAACCTCTAATTGAGTGTGCACGTACCCTATAGGGCAGTCCGCCCTTTGGGAAGCATAAGCCAGATGGATGGCTTCTACTATCCAGTGCAAAAACATCTGCTTTGACACCGGATAGCCTTTCTTAGCTCCCCAAAGCAGATGACAGGCTCTGACAGGCGAAAATGACCTGTTTCTATCCACAAAAGCACGCAGTGCACTAACAGTGAACAGTGAATGCTTGATGTTGAGAGCACTTAAGTATATAACCACATCTAGACGTTTTTTATATTTAGAAACTGACAATAGTGCTCAGCACAAGTTGGTCATGTAGAGGGATGAGAGGATATTAGCCTTCTTGTGCAATTTTAATTTCTTATTGTTAGGACATTTGGCTGGGCTATTGTGAATATGATGGCGACAAGCTGTTATAGCGGCTATACACTCAGGGAACAGTATCAGTGAACTTTCAAAGACTTATGGACAGTGTCTTGGCTGGTCTTATCTATAGGTTCTGGCAAGTCATTGTTGTGGCTTTGCTCACTTTCAAGCAATCTTTCAAGCAATCTCAATGACCTCAAGGAAATACTTTCAATGATTGCTTACAAAATTCCATTCAGGATGGACTGTTGTATTTCAACGATCCAAAACCTGCTTGCGTCATCCACCCTGTAAAATGTTTAAAGGTGTATGCTCCTGCGTCTCTCGGAGGTACCTTGCTGAGATACCATCACGATCACCCAACTGCGGGTCACCTGGGGATAACTAAGACCTTGGCCCGACTGAAAATTTTTATGGCCTAAAATGGCATCTGAAGTGAAGAAATATGTAACCTCTTGCACAGTTTGCCAAATGATAAAACCAAGTCAAAGAAAGCCTGCCGGTCTAATGGTCCCAACTCGGTCCCAGAAATCTTGGGAGTATGTTGGTGTTGATTTTGTTGGCCTTTTACTACACACCCCCAGTGGAAATGCTTACATCTTGGTATTTGTAGATTATTTTTCAAAGTGGGTTGAAAGGGGGCGAGTGCTGGCCGGCAAACTGCTGAGTGAAGTGTTTTCACATCATCGGACCCCCACTTACCTCATTTCAGGCAGCGGTTCCCTTTTTGTGAGCAACCTATTTGAATGGATGCTCGCTGCCCTGGGAACAGAACATTGGCTCACAACTGTATTTCACCCAGACGAATGCCACAGAGAGGGTGAACCGGACTTTCAAGATGCCAGTTCGGGCATACATGTATAAACACACCACCTGGGACAATATATCCCACAAATCTGCTTTGCACTATATAAGAACAGCACCACATGAGAGCATAGGTGAAACCCGTCCATGATGTTGTATGGGAGGGAGTTGGACACTTCATTGGACCTGGTCAATCAGCCTGTCTGGGATGGAATGGAATGGAGGAGCCTGAAGTCCCCTACTCTGAGCGCTTAACTCCCTCGGGTCGGCGGTCACGCTGGCGATACCACCGCGTTTTTTTTCTTACCAGTGTGAAAGAGACTCAAAATACTCCATCAATGTTGCACATACAATTAAGAGCTATACACCATTTTAATCTGTTGAATATCTTCTTTTATTTGTGTACACTCAGAGTAAAAACAAAATGTTGTGCTTTTTGTAAAATAAAGCAAACTAACTTGATGCGTGATCTCTCGTCTCCCTCTAAACAAAGTCCAATCTGATAGTTCTCAGAAAATGAACTGTAACTTAGTGAATACTAATCACAAAAAAATTAGACTTAAGTCTAAAAAAAACTTTGAAATGTCAGGTTTTATATCGTGTAAGTCAAATCGAAAACAAATATTCTCTGTTTATGTAATCTGTATGAAAAGAGAGCCATGTCAGAAGTCCGTGATTCAGCTCATTATCCACTAATGTGGCCACGCCCACGGAGGGAGCGCTATTCAGACGCAAATTCAGTCAATACATGCAGACATCGTCGCAATTGTGTATTTATTGTCTTGAAAAGTGTTTATCTGGATGTTATAGTGATCTCTGGGCTCTGTTAGTTCCTGGAGAGTCACATGGTTGTTCTTCTTTAGGAGGCATTTGTGGACTAAAGGGGCAGAGCGCCCTCCGGCTGCAAGTATGAATTGAAAACACAGTATGCAGTGCTCACAGTGATGACAATAAATATTGAATAAATATTACTGCTCTGTATAGAAAATTGATATAAACATATGAGAATCCATCAATATTTCTCCAAACGTGCATGCTTTTAAGCTAAAAGGCTATATGAAATGCCACAGAGGACACTTTGCATTACAGAAATACATTATATTTTAAAGTATATAATAGAATACCACTATTTTAAATTGTAATAATATTTTTACAGTATTGCTGTTTTTTTCTGTATGTTTGATATACACCATGATGAGCTTGAGACATGATCACAGAGGGTTTTTTCACAGCCTACCTGTCTGAAAGAGCTCATTATTTATGCAGGTAATTACAACTCATTATGCGATTCTTTTGTCTTCTCAGGTGTAAATGACCTATTATTCATGATGATTCACGCCTCCACGCATACTGTGTTTCTTGACAAAAACTGTCCTACAAAATTTAAATCTCTCTATTGTTTTATATGAAGGAGTAGGGAGGATAATTTTTACATCATTATGAAGCAAAAACTCTAGTCTACAATCTCCAATACCCAGAAGTCTTGTGAACACATATAATATTATTTTTTTGGCCTTATTTCAGTGACTTAAGTTTTTTGTTTTTTCAATAACCCCGCATAAATGTTATTCCTTCAAAAACACAAACATGTACATACATGTTCCTCACATACTATTGTAGCCTAGTTTGTGCTGAATACAGTGTAATGACACTTTTGTAATTTATATGTTTATGAACAACTAAAAAAAGCACAAATGTCAGGGCATGTCAAAACTTCTCCAGGGCCCCAAAAATCCTCAGACCCCAGAGGGTTAAGGTTGTCACTGCAAGAAGCGCATTATCACGCAAGGGCAGCCCTGGAAACCAGTCATGACAGACGGAAGCTGCACAATGACACAAAGATGCTGCTTTGTATCTTATGCTATTGGTGACCATGTCAGAGTGAAAACTCACCCTAAATCAGATGCTCTGGACAATTTTACAGCTAAACTGCTGCCCCTGTACTCTGGCCCATACCGTGTCACTCCAAGTTTTGTCTGGTGTGAACTATAGACCTGCGAATTTGACACAGGAGCGGATACTGGAGTCTTTCATGTGATGAATATGCAGCCTTTCCACACTTGGAACTCGTGCAGTAGCCATATGTGTGCCTCAGAATGGGACTGAAACACCCTATGAAGCGTTGGTGGACAGTCAGCTGGGGCCACAGATGAGTGGGGACCATTTCTCCGCCTAATGAGGCTGTTGTTAATTGTGATGATTTCACTGACGATGCTCATGATGTGACCAGGGATGACACAAGTTGTTCTCACATCACTGACAATGACAAATTATGTTTTCTTAACAAAATTCGGGAGGAGCAACGTTCAAATAATCTGACTAATCATCATGTCATTTCGGCTAGCTGTCAGCAATCAGTAATCAACACATCTACCCAATCAGCATGAGTGAAAGTATATATATATATAAGACATGGTCGACTCACCCATATTCCTCGACAGTTTGACAGCATTTGGTCTACTAAATCGTTGCAATTTCCGAAATCCAACTTTTCCCCTCCGACGAGGAGTCCCTCATCTCCCAGGAATCTTCACCTCATCCATCCCACGTCAGGAGTACCCGCGCTCCACCAGACGTCATCTCCGAATCTCCGGAGCCACTACGTGGACGTCAGCCCATTCGGGACACTTCCCGCACTCCACGACGCCGAGGATTACCCTCGCCTCTGCCTACAAGACAGCAACCAGCATCTCCAGCGTCTTCTTACGCCTCGGCCCATCCAACAATTCCTGCAATCGAAAAATGGACAGTAGTAAGTCTAAGACAAGCACTCATCAGCGCAGACATTCATTTCTCTAGGAGAATGAATAAAGCTTAGTTGTATGATCTGTATGTGTCGCTTCAATCCACCTTTCCATCTCCCAAATCCACTCCTCCCTTCAAAAATGCTTAAGCGCACAAGAGTCGCAAAGCCCCGTCTTCCTGTCCACAGAAAACACAGTCTCCTTCGCTCGCAAGACCGGCGCTTCCTCGCGCGTCAGGCCGTGCCCCAGACTCCGCGGCTGCTAGACCTAACTATCCTCTTCCTTCCGCTCTGCCCGCAGGCAGTTCCTTTAACATGAGTATGACTCCGTTAGAAACACAGGCCCAGCTGCCGCAACCTTTTTCTCACACTGTCTCTAATCCTCCTCCCTGTCCGTGGCCTGCAGCCCCATCATCAGACCCTAGCGCGAGGCTGCCTCCGCTAACGGCGCCGCCCCCTGACGCCTTATTTTCCTTCCCAGCTTCCTTTATTTCCCAACACTTTCGCTCCTCCCCAAGCCCCAGGGGCCGACCCGAGTGTGAGGCTGCCTCTGCTAACGGCTCCGGTCCCGGGTTTTTTTCCTCTTAATACTATCCCCCAAACAAAAACTCCATTCACCCTGTCCTCAGCAACGCCGATGCCCATCCCAACAAATGCAACAGCTCTGGAACCTACTCCAGTCGCCAACAACATAAGGACACAGATTCTCTCAGGTGCGGATGTTGATTTTTCTTCCCTACTATCTCTACTTCCTCCATCCATTTCTGACCGCCAAATTGAAGTGGGTGACTTTTCAGTTACCTTAAAGAACTCTGCAGTTAATTCTTCTCGTCTCCTTTCCTTTACCGAATTCTCCATCGCTTTTAATCGCTACAGCGAAATTATCTGCAGCGTATTTCCTCACAGGAGACGAGAGCTGAGCGATTATCTTGCGATAATTGCCGAACTCGCGTTATCTTACGGAGGTTCTCATTTCTATACATACCACAAGCTGTTTTCAGCTAAATGCGCCGTGCGCGTTTCTCAATGGAACCAGTGCCCTTACTGGGGCACTCTGGACAGAGCTTCATAACCGAGTTTTCTTGGGCTGCCGTAATATCACTTGTGCAGTCTGCAGATCACTCTCTCACTCAACCATATCATGTCCTCTGGTCAATCCTTCAATTCCCCCTTGCGCAGTTCCATCACAGGAAAGATCAACTAGCTACGTCCCACGACCAGCAAATTTCGATGCTTCAACAAAGGATTTTGAGAAAATCACGTTCAACTCCCAAGAGCAAGTTTGCATTAACTTCAACTCGGGGGGATGCGCACGACAGCGGTGTCGCTTCCTGCACATCTGCAATTACTGTGGCGGCGCTCATTCCCGCATCATATGCTCTGTAAAAAGATCACAAAATAAAAATTCAAAAAAGTACTTGTCGACTCCTGTGAATATTTCTCGTCTGTCTGCTGAATTGTCCCATCACCCTGACACTAACTTTACTGAGTATTTACTGTCCGGTCTCGAGCACGGTTTCAAACCCGGAGTGGAAAGCCTCCCCACTTAAAATATAATTTGCAATAATCTTCAGTCTGCACTCGCTGAACCTGACACAGTAAGCAACTTGATCAAAAAAGAAGTAGAATCAGGCTTCATGATCTGCCCTTTTTCCATGCCCCCTTTCGATTTTTTCCGTATCAGCCCTATTGGAGTGGCTACCAGGAAATTTGCAGGCAAAAAACGCTTAATAATCGGTTCTCGGCCCCACATAGTTTGTTTTTTCCAAGCATAAACAGCCTTATCTCTCGAAGAAGAATTTTCTCTTCAATACCACAATATTGACCAAGCAATAACATTGATTAAAAACACCGGCCGCGGCGCCTGGCTGGCAAAAGTCGACATCACTTCTGCATTTAAAGTGATGCCCATCCACCCGGACTCTTGGCACTTATTTGGCATACGCTGGCACGAGAAATTTGATTTGGCTGTGCGTTTAACGTTTAGATGCAAAAGCAGCCCTAAGATTTTCGATATGCTATCAGAAGCTATTTGCTGGATCTTATCTAACAACTACTCAATTCCTTACGTGATTCACCTGCTCGATGATTTCCTAATTATCTCGCCTCCCGAAGCCATTCCAGCCGCACATCTTCTCACGGTCCAAAAGGCTTTCGCTGAGCTCGGGATTCCACTCGCCCAAGATAAAACCTTGGGTCCAGCCACGTCCATTGAATTCCTGGGCATTAATTTGGATACAGTTCATTTCCAGGCCTCGCTGCCAAGGGAAAAGATTGACAGAATAATTCTGATTGCATCTGCCCTCCTAGACAGTCCAAACTGTTCTGTCATGGAACGGAGGAATTAAAGACGGCAGGCAGAGTTGAGGATCCAAATGCAGGGAGAATTTAATGGAAATAAATAATTCAAGCATAAATCAGGAACAAAATAACACTGAGAAAAAAAACAAAGAAAACACGGGAATCACAGACACCTGCATGACATCAAACAACGACCGACAGAGAACCAGAGAATACAAGGGCTATTTATACAGAGGGGTTAATGAGCTAAACAAGGTAAACTGACACAGCTGGAGCAGACTAAAGAAAAAGGAAAAAACTACAAAACTACAATCTGGCCACAGGAAACAGGATACAGGTGTCAGACACAGACGAGGACTCAGATGAGGTAATGTGCAACAGTGTTTATTGACAGAGGTTTCAGACACAGGTGATAACACAGGTGGGGAATCTTGACACGTAGAACAGACAACTGGTATAATAATGATAACTTTCCTAGACAGATGTAGAAGTTGACACAGACGATGATGATGAGGATGAAGGACTCAGGATAGGAGACGAAGACGATGAAGACAACAGGTAATTACTAAGTCCAGGTAGTAAGAGGGCGAGTAACGTGTAGGGATCGGTGCAAGACCAGACAATGAGTGAATGAGACTGGTGTGCTTATATGTGGCTCTGGTGATGATGTACAGGTGTTCAGTATTCCGGTGATTGTGAACGAGTGGGCGTGGCGTAAGTGTCCGTGTCTGAAGGTGCAGGTTGTGTAGCTGTGACAGTACCCCCTCCTCCACGGGCGGCTCCTGACGGCTGGGAACGACGGCGGCGACGGGGTCTACCACGGCCTCGAGGAGCGGGACGGTCGGGATGTTCTTGGTGGAACTCGGTAAGTAGGCTGGGGTCAAGGATGTCCTGGCGGTTGACCCAGCATCGCTCCTCAGGGCCGTAGTTCTCCCGGTCCACTAGGTACTCCAATTGGGACCCACGTCGCCGCGAGTCCAGGATAGCTCTCACCCGGTAGATGCTGGTGTCTTCATCGATGGCAGGAGGAGGAGGTACGGCATCATCACCAGGCTCTGTGGAAGGAGGAGACAAAGAGTCAGTGAAGGGTTTGAGAAGTGAAACATGGAAGGATGGTGAGATGCGGTACTGTGCTGGGAGTTGGAGACGGTAGGTCACTTCATTCAGCTGCCTTTCGATGGTGAATGGTCCGATGTACCGAGGACTCAGCTTACGGCAAGGCAGCCGGAGGCGGATGTCCCGAGTGGAGAGCCAAACTTGCTGTCCTGGTTGATATTGAGGAGTGGGTCGTCGGCGGTGGTCAGCTTGTTCCTTGTGCCTCCGGACTGCCTGCTGGAGGTGCACGTGAGCTGAGTCCCAGACCCTCTCGCTCTGTCGGAACCAGTGATCTACCGCTGGGATCTCCGAGGGCTCACCCGACCATGGAAACAAGGGAGGTTGGTAACCTAGCACACACTGGAACGGGGTGAGCCCTGTGGTGGACTGCTGGAGGGAATTCTGGGCGTATTCGGCCCAGGGCAGATACTGGCTCCAACAGTCCTGGTTACGGTGGCAGTAGACTCTCAGGAACCTCCCGATTTCCTGGATTTTCCGCTCAGTCTGGCCATTGGTCTGAGGGTGGTATCCAGACGAGAGGCTGACGGACACCCCTAGGAGGCGGAAGAATGCATTCCAGACCCGGGAGATGAACTGTGGCCCACGGTCAGAAACGATGTCTTCCGGTAGACCAAAATGGCGGAAGACGTTATTGAAGAGTGCCTCTGCCGCTTCGAAGGCCGTTGGTAGTCCTTTGAGAGGAATGAGTTTACAGGATTTCGAGAATCTATCCACCACAACTAGTACACAGGTGAGTCCTTGAGAGGAAGGAAGATCAGTCATAAAGTCTATTCCAAGGTGAGTCCAGGGTCGTTCTGGGATGGGCAGAGGCACAAGCTTTCCTTCAGGCAATCTCCTAGGGGTATCCGCGATGGCACAGACTGAGCAACCCCTGATGTATCGGGAGATGTCCTGAGGCATGGATGGCCACCAATAACGTTGTTGAAGGAGCGAGAGGGTCCTTCTCCTGCCTGGGTGTCCAGAGCCCGGAGATGAGTGAGCTAAGTCCAAGAGGGTGATACGGTGATGAGGTGGAACATACATTCTACCCTCTGGACCTCCCGGCGGAGCAGGTTGGTTGATGGCCCACTGGATAGGGCTTACGACCATGGCTGGAGGGAGGATAGGCTCTGGAGTTTCAGGATCGGGATCTGCTTGATGGAGACGAGATAGAGCATCAGCACGGTTGTTCTGATCTCCTGGACGGTAGGTAACCTTGAAGTTGAATCTGGTGAAGAATAAAGCCCATCGGGCTTGACGATGGTTGAGTCTTTTTGCGTCTCGTAGATATTCAAGGTTGCGGTGGTCAGTGATGACTTCAAACGGTAATTTTGCCCCCTCCAGCGAATGTCGCCACTCCTCCAAGGCGAGCTTGATCGCCAGGAGCTCACGATTCCCAATATCGTAATTCTGCTCCGCCGGGGATAGCTTCTTGGAATAGAAGGCACATGGATGGAGACGTGGAGGATCCCCCTGCCGCTGGGACAGTACCGCTCCGACCCCGGTGGACGAGGCGTCCACCTCGACGATGAACTGGCGGTTAGGATCAGGATGGACCAGGATCGGAGCGGACTTGAAGGCGAGTTTCATCTGATGGAAGGCGTTCGTGGCCACGGGGTTCCAGGACAGAGACTTGGGTCGGTTGCGGAGAAGAGAGGTAAGTGGTGAACTGAGCATGCTGTAGTTATTAATGAAACGGCGATAGAAATTAGCAAAGCCCAGGAACCTCTGAAGCTCCTTGATGGTGTTGGGTTGTTTCCAGTGAGTGATGGCTTCCACCTTCCCCTGGTCCATCTTCACACCATTGGGATCGATGACATAACCCAGGAACTGGACTGAGGAAGTATGGAACTCGCACTTTTCCAGTTTAAGGTAGAGTTTGTGTTCACGGAGCTTCTGGAGGACGAGTTTGACATGGTTCACATGGTCTTCATAGCGATGAGAGTAGATGAGGATGTCGTCGATGTATATAATGACGAACTTGTTCAGGTAATCTCGGAAAACTTCATTCATGTAATTCTGGAATACCGATGGACTATTGGACAACCCATACGGCATTACCTGATATTCGTAGTGCCCGGACGGGGTGATGAACGCTGTCTTCCACTCGTCCCCCTTCCGTATGCGAATCAGGTTGTAGGCACTCCTCAAGTCCAGTTTTGAGAATATGGTGGCTCCACGTAGTTGTTCCAGGGCAGCTGGGACCAGAGGAAGGGGATAACTGAATTTTACTGTTTGTGAATTGAGATGGCGATAGTCAATACATGGCCGCAAGCCTCTGTCCTTCTTGGCCACGAAGAAGAAACTCGACGCGGCAGGGGAAATCGATGGTCGTATGAATTCCTGCTTAAGAGCTTCTTGAACGTACTCCTCCATGGCCTTCTGCTCCGGGATGGACAATGGGTATACTCGTCCTTTTGGTACTGTAGCCCCAGGCAGGAGGTCGATGGCGCAGTCCCATGGCCGATGAGGAGGAAGTTGGGTCGCCAACCGCTTGCTGAAGACATCCTGGAACGCCCGATAAGTGGAAGGAATGGTGACTTGGACTTGGGTTTCTGGACTTTCAACTGAGGTAGATTGGACTGGTAACGGTGGTTTTCTGGATGAAGAGGATGATTGAGGAACTTTTACCGGTAAGGTGATGCAGTTTTCGTGGCAGTTCTTACCCCACTTGAGGATTTCACCAGTTGGCCAATGGATGTAAGGTTGGTGTAGGTTTAACCACGGGCGTCCCAGGATGAGGTCAGCGGTTGACTCCTCCAGCACCATAAACGTGATGTCCTCCACATGCAAGTGACCAACGCGAAGGACGAGTGTGGGGGAGAAGTAACGGACATGACCTCGGCCCAGCGGTTTTCCCTGTACGGTGGTTATTTTCAGGTCGACGGGGCTGCGTTGACATTTGGCATTCAGGTGAGCGAGTGTTTGTTGGTTGATGAAGTTCCCCGCCGACCCGGAGTCGATGAGGGCTTGTACTGAAACAGAAGATTGACAATGTTTTAGGTTTACCCAGGTCTTAGTTAAACGTGCAGTTTGAGGAGGTAGTTGGATGGTACTCACCGCTGGACGAGGAGGTCGAACTGGACAGGTGGGTAGTTGATGTCCATCACCTCCACAATACAAGCACAATCGTAAGTGCATGCGGCGTTGTCGTTCAGAGGTGGTGAGATGGTATGTATCAACTTGCATGGGTTCAGGTGCTGGAGGCGCGACAGATGGTGAGATGCGGGAGCGATGGGACTGCAGGCAGCAAGTCGTTGGGAAACCCGGATGGATTTTTGGATTAAGCTCTCTAACCCCAGGGAATCTTCATAGACCACGATCCATTGTTTAACTTCTTCACGTAATCCATGACGAAAAGCTGTGATGAGAGCGGTTTCATTCCAGCCGCTTATATAAGCGAGGGTGCGGAAGCGCACAGCATAAGAACTCACCGTCTCGTTCCTTTCTTGGCGAATGTTGAATAGTTGATCGTGGATGGACAAATCAGCTGTCTGCTGACCGAAGACTTCCTTTAACTGGGAACAGAATGAGGACACAGAACCAATAATAGCAGAATTACCTTCCCATAAAGATTGGGCCCATTGCAGGGCTTTACCGGATAGAAGATTAATGACGAAAGAAGCCACCCGGCTTCTTTCGGTGGTGAACAGATGAACAGATGAGCATTGGCTTCCATGTAAAGAGAGCATTGTAGTAAGAACCCGCTGCAATCCTCCGCCGCGCCGCTGTATGTCGCTGGTTTGGCCATGGGACTCGCAGGGGCAGCTGAAGAAGTGACCGGCTGTGTAGGTGTTGAAGATGACGGTGCGGTGGTCGTAGCGGGTGGCGTGAATTGGGCGTCCTGAAGGAGTGAGGACAGTACAGCGTTGACCAGTGTCAGGAAGGGATCCGCGGTGCGGTCCCCGCCTGTGTCTGAAGAGCTCTGCATCTGGTCTGGTCTTCTGTCAGACACAGACGAGGACTCAGATGAGGTAATGTGCAACAGTGTTTATTGACAGAGGTTTCAGACACAGGTGATAACACAGGTGGGGAATCTTGACACGTAGAACAGACAACTGGTATAATAATGATAACTTTCCTAGACAGATGTAGAAGTTGACACAGACGATGATGATGAGGATGAAGGACTCAGGATAGGAGACGAAGACGATGAAGACAACAGGTAAGTACTAAGTCCAGGTAGTAAGAGGGCGAGTAACGTGTAGGGATCGGTGCAAGACCAGACAATGAGTGAATGAGACTGGTGTGCTTATATGTGGCTCTGGTGATGATGTACAGGTGTTCAGTATTCCGGTGATTGTGAACGAGTGGGCGTGGCGTAAGTGTCCGTGTCTGAAGGTGCAGGTTGTGTAGCTGTGACAACAGGACAGAACACAGAAACTAGGCACAGAAAACTTCAACATAAAAGTCCCACAGAGCACCAAACACAGAACCAGATCTGACATTACCCCCCCTCAAAGGAGCGGCTTCCAGACGCTCCACAAACGGTCCTGGAGGGAGGTGAAGCGGTGGCGGAACGGGGGAGGGATGGAGGGTTAGGAACGCAGATTGGAAGCAGGTAGGGGACTGGGGTGGTTCAGGTAGCCAGGACTGAGCCAGCAGATCCGGTGGCCAGTGTGGAGCAAACTGGTCAGGTGGCCTGGGCGGCACAGGCTCAGCAGGAGGCCAGCCTAAAACAGACCGGTCAGGTGACCAGGGTGGCGCAGGCCGATCGGGAACCCCAGCAGGAAACCAGGGCGGGACTGGAGGGACAGACCAGGGAGGCTCCATCAGGCCTGGAGTCCTGGAAGAAAACCAGGGCGGGACTGGAGGGAGAAACCAAGGGGGCTTCAGCTGGTCTGGAGTCCTGGCTGAGAGCCAGGGTGGAGCTGGAGGCATGGACCAGGCGGGCTCCAGCAGGTCTGTTGTCTTGGCTGAGGGCCAGGGTGGCGCTGGAGGCATGGACCAGGCAGGCTCCAGCAGGTCTGGCGTCTTGGCTGACGGCCAGGGCGGTGCTGGAGGAATGGGTGGAGCCCGCTCGACCAGCATCAAGGACAGCACTGCCAGGGCAAGAAACCTGGGTGGCACTGGCAGGGCAGAGAGCTTGGGTGGCGCCACCAGGGCATGGCGCTTGGGTGGCACCGGCAGGGCAAGGCGCTTTGGAGGCACAAGAACGGCCTCTGGGGTGGCCTCCGGGCCTACAGCAGGCTCTGGGAAGGCTTCCGGGCCTACAGCGGGCTGTGGGAAGGCCTCCGGGCCTACCACGAACTGCTCTGGGAAGGCCTCCGGAGCTACCGCGAGCTCTGGGAAGGCCTCCGGGCCTTGAGGGATGGAGGAAGCCTTCTTCCTCCTCTTCCTCCGTTTATGTGGGTGAGGCGGTGGCTCTGTGCCTACTTCCTCGGTGGGCTCTGGAGCGGACTCACGGGCTGGAGCGGGCTCTGGAGCGGACTCACGGGCTGGAGCGGGCTCTGGAGCGGACTCACGGGCTGGAGCGGGCTCTGGAGCGGACTCACGGGCTGGAGACTCACGCGTGGGGGCCATTTGGGCTGGAGACTCAGGCCTGGGGGCCAACTTGGCTGGAGTTCCCAGTCTTGACCCCATCGCAGAGACGCCAGCCGCTCGCACCGAACAAAGCGGTGTGTCCTCCAGATTCGATGCCAGTCTTAAATATCTATGGACCACCCTAATGTCTTCATCGGCAACGATCCCAGCTACTAGGAACTGTGACTTGGTGTCCATGACGGTTGAAGACTCTGGCATGAGTGCAAATGTATCGACTCCCTCAGTCAATACTGAGCCTCTCAGTTCCAGTGCAAGTCCCATGTAGCATTCCAGCGTCCAGTTAGGGTCCCATAGTGGCATGATTGAACGGAGCGGCTCTGATAATCCCACCCGAAATAGATCATCGGGCAAACTTCACTCATCTTAGTCAAACGAGCCAACCTGATAAATTCCAGCACATAGTCCTCAGTGCTGTTCTCTCCCTGACGGAGATGTGTTAATCTCCCCGCTGGATCCATTTGGTGGGTCGGTCGTTCTGTCATGGAACGGAGGAATTAAAGACGGCAGGCAGAGGCGAGGATCCAAATGCAGGGAGAATTTAATGGAAATAAACAATTCAAGCATAAATCAGGAACAAAATAACACGAAGAAAACACGGGAACCACAGACACCAGCATGACATCAAACAACGACCAACAGAGAACCAGAGAATACAAGGGCTATTTATACAGAGGGGTTAATGAGCTAAACAAGGTAAACTGACACAGCTGGAGCAGACTAATGAAAATGGAAAAAACTACAAAACTACAATCTGGCCACAGGAAACAGGATACAGGACAGAACACAGAAACTAGGCACAGAAAACTTCAACATAAAAGTCCCACAGAGCACCAAACACAGAACCAGATCTGACATGTTCTAAACGCGAACTGTTGTCTTTGCTCGGACATTTAAATTTCACGATGCGCATAATCCCGCAGGGCCGCCCTTTCAAATCTCATCTCCTCTCCCTCGCGTCGTCAATTCACGCAATAGAAGACCAAATCTCATTAAATAGTTTGTGTTGCAATGAACTTAGTTTATGGATAACTTTCCTTAAACAATGGAACGGTCTCTCTTTTTTCTACAATAACCTGCTCTCTCTCCCCATCGATATTCAACTGTATACCGACGCAGCTCCCTCCATCGGCTTCGGGGGATATTACCAAGGCCGCTGGTTCGCGTCTACATGGCCATCTTAGCTTTTGGATGTACAGCCGTCCGCAAATTCCTCAGCGCTGTTCGAACTATACCCTCTCGTCGTAGCAGCCTTCCTGTGGGGGAAAGAATGGTCTACCAACAGCATCGTAGTTCGCTGTGACAATGAACCAACAGTACATTGCATTAATAAAGGCCGTTCGCACTCCCCCGCGCTGATGCCTCTCCTAAGGCGCCTTATTTGGATCTCAGCATGCGATCAATTTATTATAACTGCCAAACACGTCCCTGGATCCAAAAATCAAATCGCTGATTCTCTCTCTCGCTTTGCTTTTCAGAAATTCAAGCTGTTGGCACCAGAGGCGGACCCTTTCCCAACCCCAGTACCTCTTTATTCAGAGCTGATATTCCCATAAACCATCCACTGAAAACACTCCTCGACACCTCTCTCAACTACATTTTTCAAGCCGTTTCCCCTAGAACCCTACAATCTTATTTGACTGCTTGGAGATGCTTCAAGTCATTTCACCTCACCTACAGCCTAACTTTTCCTGATTTTTCTCTTCTCACAATTACTTCATTCATATCTTATATAGACAGCATTAAGAACCTCCAAGCCGGCTCCATTAAGGGTTATCTAAGTGGAATCCAGTTTTTCATAAACTTATATATGGCTTACCATCTTCTGAAATAACCAATTCACAAACATCCCTTCTCATCAAAGGCATCCAAAGAACCCAACCCACACACCAAGACACTAGGAAACCCATCACCGTAGACATCCTCATCAAATGCATCTCCACTCTCCGCCGAGGCTACTACTCCATCAACACAGCCCGTACTCTTGACGCAATGTTCATACTGGCCTTTTTTGGTTTCCTCAGATGTTCAGAACTCACCATCATGTCCAGCTTCAACCCAAAAACCCATCCCACAATTTCAGACTTATCAGTGTTAGATGACGACACCATATCTTACTTCATCAAACAAAGTAAAACAGACAAAACGAAAAAAGGCCATTTTATCTACATCTTCAATCTCCCTGCACCAATTCAGCCGTACCAAACCCTTTCAGCATATTTACACTTCAGGAATGCCCTAGCTAAACTCCCATCCGACCAACTTTTTGTTGACGATTCCAACCGCCCTGTCACAAGTTTTTGGTTCCAAAAACACCTTAAATCCATCCTGATTCAATCGGGCATCCAAGCAGACCACTTCTCCAGTCATTCGTTCCACATAGGAGCAACTACAGCTGCCCAAAAAGGCCTTTCCCAGCAAACATTGGGTCGCTGGTCATCAGAAGCTTTTAAGAGCTACATCCGATCAAATCGCATCCATATTAAAGAAGCTCAACCAACACTCATCAGCCAGATTCAGCTCCAGCCTCGTTCTCTCATCTGCAACCCCACCACATCCAACTAAGCTAATACCATCATTCCATCATGGGAATTTCTTTTCCACTGCCGCAGCAGTGATGTCGCCTCGGCTCCCGCAGGAGCTCAGTTCTGGCTAATTCCTCCACTGCCACAGCAGTGATGTCGCCTCTGCTCCCGCAGGAGCTCAGCCCTGTCTAAAGTCTTCATCCATATGACGAGAACTCTACCGGCCCTTCACTAACCCTCCTAGCAGCACATTCAGCCTAAGCAATGCAATTTTGGGGGTCATCAGTAATGTTCCGGCTGCTGTCCTGCATTGGTTTGCAATTTTTGGGGGAGTACTTTGGGTTCGGGCCAAAATACTGAGCTCAGAGCCCTCTCCTCGGACAGCACGCCAAATACGCATACTACTACGCATACTATTTACTATCTGATTATTTGTAAGTGTGAACTTTTGAAATGATGTTTTATTAACAAAATTCGGGAGGAGCAACGTTCAAATAATCTGACTAATCATCACGTAATTTCGGCCAGCTGTCAGCAATCAGTAATCAACACATCTACCCAATCAGCATGAGTGAAAGCATATATATATAATACATGGTCGACTCACCCATATTCCTCGACAGTTTGACAGCATCCCTCCACCACCCCGTCTCCTCACACCTGCCTGGTTACTTTCCTAACCAGAATGGGGGAGTACTTTAGGTTCAGGCCAAAATACCGAACTCGGAGCCCTCTCCTAGGACAGCACGCCAAATACGCATACTACATTTACATTTACATTTATGCATTTGGCAGACGCTTTTATCCAAAGCGACTTACATTGCATTATACTATACATTTGTATCTGAGTATGTGCAATCCCTGGGATCGAACCCATGACCTTGGCATTGCTAGTGCCACACTCTAACCACTGAGCTACAGGAAAAATACTACTACGCATACTATTTACTATCTGATTATTTGTAAGTGTGAACTCGTGAAATCTACACGACATACACAACTTCCTGACTTTGACATTGACCTACAATCTCAGGCCTAGACTGGCCCCTAGAATCACCTCAGGGTGGTCAGATGAGAAATGAACTAACAAGTATTATATTGACAGATTGGACCTAAAATAGTAATGTGTTTAAATGGTACTACTTTTCTGGCATAGGAATAGGACCTGTAAAGTCCTAGTTTCATGTGTTATCTTGTTGAAAAAAAAAAGGAAACTTGTTATTTTACACATATGGTTTGGTTACACAAGCTTTTGTTTTTTGTGTGATGTGTCTTTAAGAGCATACTGTAAAGTGTAGCTCGTACTGACATGTATGTTAGTTATTGCCTTCTGTATGTGAAACATGATGGGTTGATGGATTTCCAAGTTTCCTTGTATGGGGCTGAATTTAAATGTTGTCCTGGGGACAGCATTTTTCTTATGTATTTTCATGCATCACATTATTGTGCGGTGTGCCCTTTAAGAGACTGATCGCTTCACTCATAACGCACGCTATGCAGTGATGACGTAGAAGGGCTATGCGACTGTGTGATGAGAACCAGGTAGATGATACGTTTTACAAAGTGTATCTTCCGCATATAATTTAAATTAACAAAAAAAATTTTTCAACATAGATTCAGCAAGATCTAATTTCAGCAGTCTCTATTTATTTACAAACTAAAAAGTAATACTGATACTCAGGATACTCAGATCTCAAAAAACACAATCAGAACAACCAACTATTATTGACAAAGATGGAACAAAGACTAACAGAAAACAGGCTCAGTATATATTAACCAAAACCAATGAACAAAAAGGCAAAACATGTACAGTCCCAGGTGAAAAAAAATTACACTTCTATTATGTACTTAAAGTGCTCTATTTTCGCGCACTAATTTTTAACTTAATATATTAAAAATTGTTATTTAGTAATTCTTAAGATAGTCTTAAGAACATCTAAGTGTACTAAACTGTTATTTTGAGACACCATAAAATATGAACTAAAATGTGCTTTTAATATACTATCTCTGTATTTAAAAATATATATTTAGTTACCACTTGTAGTACACTATGGGTTCAAATGTACCATAAGTGGTATCTAAATACATTGTCTAGATATAAATATGCTTGTGGACAGACAACAATAAAAACACAGAGACAATTTCACAGAATGCTTGCTGAAGGCACAGAAGCTGACATTGGTCTGGGAGCGCTTTAAAGCTTCCTAGTTATGACGTCACCAGTCTGTGCCATTGGACTGATTTCACATGTGCTTCACAAAACAATCACGCAGAGCGTTCCCACAGAGTCATTCTCGACTCCGCACCAGTTCCCTTGAAAGGGAACAGGCTCTATATATCTACAAAGAGAGGAAACAAGAAACAGGTGGATCGAATCAAACAATGAAAAACCATGGAAACTAATGCAAACAAAGGAAGCAGAAAGGAAAAACAGGAAACAATGAAAACCAACAATGAGTCCAATTCGATCTAAACTCAATACACCATACCTACTGTGAAGCATGGTGGTGGCAGCATTATGTTATGTGGGTGTTTCTCTTCAAAAGGGTCTGGGCGATTGGTCAAGATTGAAGGGAAAATGGATGCTGCCAAGTACATTCAAAATTCTTGAGGAAAACCTGTGTCCCTTTCCTAGACAGCTGAAGATAAGCAGGTCATTCAATCTAGGTGTGTAAAGTTAGTACAAACATCTCCAAAAAGATTAATGGCTGTAATTAAAGCAAAAGGTGGCTCTAAGAAGTATTAAATCAGGGGACTGCTGACTTTTCCAACCCTGTTATTTTAGTTTTTCAATCTTCAATTTTCCAGAATGTTTTAAAATGTTATTTTGTTATTTTCACTTTGATGATGAGGGTTACATACAGCTCAAAAAGGTTAGACTTAAATTATTTTATTTTCAAGGGTGTAATGTGACAAAAGGTAAAGATTTTCACAGGGTATGATGACTTTCTACAGGCACTGTATCTACAAAGGGAGGAAATGAGAAACAGGTTGATTGAATTAATCAAACAATGAAAAACCATGATAACTAATGCAAATGAAGGAAACAGAAAGGGGAAACAGGAAACAATGAAAAAAACAATTATGAGTCCAACTCAAACTAAACTCAGACATAATGTGTCAATGCCACCCTACAGTATATATAATTTTTATTGTGACCTTCTTGCCCCCTTGAAGGCTCCACTGGTGCCCAAGTCTGTTTTGGAGTGCTTTTATAAGTATAAAATGGAAGTATAAAAATATTTTTACCTGTCTGCTGCTTTTCATGTCACAGCTCATGATCACTGGTGAAAGGTTTGGGACTGTGCACGTTCTTGTGGTGCCATCAGTGCATATCCCGAACCTTCATCAGTGGAATCCCGAACCTTCATCACTGGAATCCAACAAAGCTCTGTATGAGACCATTGTTTATTTATTTATTTTGTTTGTTTGTTTGTTTTCTTCTATACCCTACATTCTTTGGGTTCCTTATCAAATCTATAGCAAATCTATAAATCTAAAAAAATTAATTCACTACTCCTCTCAAGAACATTTTTTTCTTACCAATAATAATAATTAATAAAATAATAATATTATAGCTTTNATTATAATAATATATATTATAATAATATAATTAATACAAATAATAAAAATGTAATACAATAATAATAAAACTTAATGAAAATTTAATATAATAATAAAAAGCTTTAGATTACATGTTTTCAATGATTACTGTTAAGACCCCTGTATTACATTCAGTTTTTGATGGCTATTCATCGTATTAATTGTCTTGGCATATCTGACCCCACTTCCTCCTAGGCAAAATTTTGGACACTCAGTGTTCCCACATTTCTGTTGAAGGTGACAGTCTTCTCTACCCAGAACATACTTTGAGAAACATGGTTGTGGCTAATGGTTGGTGGGAAGTAGACAATGCCTGACCACCCAAAGCGCACAATATTTTCTTGTATTTGGAATGCTGTAGAATGCCTTCATTATAAATTCACTGTATAGTATTGTGTATATATTTATCTATACTGTGTACTATTTAGCCCTCCAAGTATTCAGTAAAATATAATTGTATATATTCTGCCATCAACACAGGCTACATTTACATTTACCCTTATAATGCGATTACGGCAGTACTTTGATTAAGTTGAAGCTAATGCAAACAGAATACTCTGATAATGTTAATGTGATCATGCTCATAATTAGAAGAATCCTACCCGCCTTACATTATGCAGAGTACTGACAAAGTGTGCATGTGCTAGTGCTGCAGATAAAAGATGTGTGATGTTCATCCACAGCTTTGAAAATATGCTTGAACAGAGAAAGCCACTTTTTTCAGTTGCTGATACCTAGGAGTGTTTACCACTACTAACTTTAGAATCAGGGTCCAGTCAGGATTTGTATTTTCTTTAATATGGTCTGCCTGAAAATAAATCTAAGATGCCAAACACTTAATATCCGTGTAATGGAATAAGAGATTAGCCTGCCAGCTGGTAAAAGATATGAAAACAAGATAACATGCTTACACTAGGCACTTTAACCGGTTAATAAAACAATCAAGGTACAGAATGATACTTATATAAGAGATTATAATGTACAAAAGAAAATATTTTTGACAGGCAAAACAAGAACACAAAGGAAATTAAGCAGCTGGACTGTAATATCAGATTGCTATAATCTATACATGACAAAAGACAAACACAGTGTAAAAGTAAAAGAAAAGAACGTAAAGGAGAAGTTGAGTAAGACGTGAGAAAGACAAGAGTGCATAGAGACGTGTTTAAAAGAGCATGCTGGGTAAATCTCCCATAACTAATTAAGACTCTCCACTGATCAGATCACAGAGACCAGCAGGGGTCCTGTTACACACTTACACCTTTATACAGCATGCATGCTTGTGTGTGCTCACATGTGTGTGAGAGTGTGAGCAGGTTTGCATGTGTTTCCCTGCTGAGCCACGAGGGAGCCCCATACTGATGGCAAACCAAAACACACATCAGCATAAACCAGCTAAGAAAAGGAGGTTCTGGATTTCGATGTGTGAAATGTGAGTCTAATTAAGCCTGAAAAGCTCATCAAACAGCAAGAGAATTCAGCACCTGATCTCTCCAAAACACTCTGCCAAGCTCAGCTTCATGCTCACAGACAGAACAATACACAGCAGAAGTTCAGCTACTCCAATTCGTCTATAAATCTGTTATTTCTTTGTTTAACCAGAACAGGTATCATTTGTCCTGTCAAAACACACTGAACTGAACTAAATGACAGAAGAGAGAGGATGAGAGAGCTTTGTGTGTGCACAACTTGAGTCGGTTTAAAATATTTATGTAACACAAAAGACTGTTGCTTTCACCAAGAGAGACTGGGAAAGGGAAAGAGAGACTGGCCAGAGCTCTAGCTGAGACAGCAGTTCATCTCTTCCAGTCAATGCTAACACACAGCTGAGGCAAAAGGCAGCATGCAAGCAAGTAGAGGATTGTAAGTAGATTGTTCAAAATTTTTCATTCTGTGTTTCTCAGAAGAAAGAAAAACGTACGTAATATTAAATGTAATATGAATTTTTGGGTGAACTATCACTTTAACTCTATTGTTACATATGGATGAGTTTCTTCACTGTTGTTTCAAGCCTAATGATGCTTTCTTAAAAAAAAAAAATTAGTTAATGCACAGCTCACCACATTCCCTAATTTCTGCACAACCAATTAAACATCTAATTATCAAGGCTAAAGCCAATTCTAATAAACTCGGCCTGCAGGGCAGCAGACAGTTGTCTTCACCACAGTCCATCCTCACATAAGCTTATAAAACAAGATTACATGTGAAAGAGAGAGAGAAAGACCAACACGGCCAGAGATGCAAAAAAAAAGACATACAGTATACACACATTCAAACATTTATTATTTATTATTTATGAAACGTCAATGAGAACTCAAGTGGCTAATGATGGAGGGCAGTTGATGAGAAGTTGGGGTCAGGATAACTGATGCGAGAACGCCTGTCATAAAGCATTAGATTTCACAGAGTGTCTGCACATACATATGCTGCAGTGGCAAGATGCAGCAAGTGGGTGAGGAAAGAGTGACACACAGGGATGAAGGTTTGTGTTGTGAATATATGAGTGTGTCATACAGAGGGCAGGCACAGTTAAAGAAATAAGAAAAAAAAATTCTGTCATCATTTACTCACCCTTGTGTTCCAAACCTATATGACCTGCGAACACAAAATAAGTTGTTTTGTTTTGTCCATACAATGAAAGTCATTAGCAGCATTTCCACTGTCGGGCCAGTAGCCCCGCAGATATAATAACATGAGCAGCGGTGTTGATCATCTCCTGACTCAGGTAAACTGTGCCTCTGTTCATGACCACTCCTCAAGCCCCATTTGGCCAACTTTGGACCAAGGTATTCGGCGGGCCTGAAAACCCTGGCCGTTGGCAACGAGGAAGCCCTGACGAGCCCAAATCAAGCCCTGGAACTGATAGTGGAAACGTGACTGGCCCTGGCATGCACTAGCATGCTCGTTTTTGGCCCGACAGTGGAAACACGGCTATTGGAGTCCAATGTTGATTGGACCCTGTACAGACCAACACAGTCAAAACATTATTCAAAATATCTCTTTTTGTGTTCCACTGAAGAAAGTAAGTCATACAGGTTTAGAACAACATGAGGGTGAGTATGATAATGAACAAAGTTTTCATTTTTGAGTGATCTAGTCCTTCAGTGGAATGGGTCTTGGTGCAGACGTGTACACGACCTTTTAGAAAGAAGTTGTAAAACACAAAGCAGATTAACAACTTATCCTCTAGGAAGTTTTCTCTTTGAGAGCAAATGTTTAAATACCTAAAGCATTAAGCAGAATGTAAATTTGTGAGTTTTCTTTTTATACAACTGGTGCTTTACTGCGTATCCAGCTGTGGTTGTGTTCATATAAAGGCAGGTGGAAAGGAGGGAAAGCCTTCCAAGGAGACCTGAGCACTGGAGGATGAAGGGATGTGTATTCTGGCAAAGGATGCATTAACTCTTGGGGGTATCATGCTGCTGTTTCTAGAAGGTTCTGTTCATTCTCGGTGTGCAAAAACAATATAGGTCTTCTAGATTACTGTCTTGAACAGACACTTTACTATCTTCAATGGAAACATTATTAATGCTCTTTACTACAAAATCAACTGTAGATGATTCAGAAACATAGAATCTACACTAAAAGATTATTTGGTAACACTACAATACTGGTGCACTAATATGCATTAATTCATGCTTAACTAATGCACAGATAATCATGTTTTAATGTATGACTCATGAAGAACTAAACCATTAATTAATGATTACTGCATCAGCAACTAATAAAGAGTCTATATGATTAATAGATTAAGTAATGTATGAATTGCTATTAAAGTGCATATTGCAGGTTAAACATTTTTTTCGAAATGAATATATAACCTTGTACAAAAATACCATATAAAAAGGTACTGCAGGGTTTAAAAATGTTTTGCAGGGCATAAGGGCATGAATTTAGTAGATAAAGTGACGGTCTCTATAAAAACCGCTTTTTTTTCAGCGTCGCGTCATTTTACGTCACTCAAGGGAGTCGCTCGCCGAGCTCTGTGTTGATTCAGTGCAGAGTAGGTTGATATTCAGTAACAGCGGTCGTGAATCAGTGTGTTTTCGGTAGTTTTTGTATTCTATTTATCATCGAAATGGTAAATTATTGTGTTTGTGGAGGCTGCACAAACTCCAGCCTGTCAGGACATCGAGTCCAGAGGTTTACTAACCAGAAAAAGGACGCTGCTATCTTCCTTGCCGGGGTGTGTTTGTGCAGGTGAAGAGACGGGACTTCACTTCTGCATCTGCTTCGAAAACACGTTCATTATAGACCGGAGGATTATCATCCTGGCGATATGATGGAGTTCAACATTGTAATATTACTGTAAAATGATTATATTAAATGAATAAACTTACACACGCGATGNCAGAAAAAGGACGCTGCTATCTTCCTTGCCGGGTTGTGTTTTGTGCAGGTGAAGAGACGGGACTTCACTTCTGCATCTGCTTCGAAAACACGTTCATTATAGACCGGAGGATTCATCCTGGCGATATGATGGAGTTCAACATTGTAATATTACTGTAAAATGATTATATTAAATGAATAAACTTACACACGCGATGCTTCTTCACCGTTTTTACTTGAATCAATTTCAACACTGATGAATACAAATTATGTTCACAAATTCATACAGTCTCACACTCACACAAAACAGTTTTGAATTATGTGCTGGTAATGTACTCCAATTTCATTCATGCCATGTTTGACTGTAAACGTATAGCTATACATTAAAGTTACACAACTACATAATCATGGCGTCATATACATCCCCACACAGTGATCGGCACGGAATAAACTCTTAACACATAATGAATGAATAAAGGATAACATTACAAGAAACACATACAGTAACACTGCATGTTCGGCCTCCGGCGGGAGACACGATCACGGATCCGTCAGAGAGATGAAACGTGAATGGTGCACCGTAAGTCTTGTTTTTTTATCCTTTTTTTTTTTTTTACATTTGTTAACTAACGTTACCAAATCAGTCGTGATGAGAAACCGCTATATCACGTAACGTTAGTGTGGACGGATATTAAGGAAGTTTATTAGTTTCTGTTATTAGTAATCAATAACGTTACTCCTAGATGACCAATAGCTTTGCTTTTGCCTGATTCATAATAATCTGTACAATATTGTGATCTGAGCACAGTGTTACATATCGTTTGCTAACGTGTATAGGCTATCTATAAGCTAACACCGGTCTGTGCCCTGTTCTCCACTGGTTCTCCTCACACGTCAGCTCAATTTGTCTCTTTTGACCGTTATTCTGTCTAATTCTGGCCTGTCCTGCTCTCTTGACCACATAGCAGGCTAATTGTATGGCTGTGGTTTGTTATACGAGTATGAATAAACATTTACAATTTCCTCAGCGTCCGAACTGTCATTGAGATCCATTGTTTTCCTATTGTTTATTGATCGCGCTCCCTTCAGTTACGTCACTTCCGATTTGGCATTTATCAGATGCGGAAGTAAAATTCTCTCACAAAAAACGACTCCAGAAGCCTAATTAGCGTATTTATACGTTTTTATACATTATTTTTCTATACATTGAATCACTGAAGCTCTAACCTGCAATATGCCCTTTAAGTAAAGTTCTTTTACCCACTTCCTCTCATCCCATCTGCGCTGGAACATCTCCGAGGTGCCACTGTCTTCACCAAGTTGGACCTCCGCAGCGCGTACAACCTCATCCGGATACGTGAGGGGGACGAGTGGAAGACCGCATTCGTGACCCCTACTGGCCATTATGAATACCTTGTCATGCCGTATGGACTTGTCAACGCCCCCTCCGTATTCCAGGATTTCATCCATGAGGTGCTCCGGGAGTTCATCCACAAGTCTGTCCTGGTTTACAACGATGGCATCTTGATTTACTCCCGGAGCATGGCCGACCATCGCCACCACGTTGCGGAGGTCCTGAAACACCTGAGGGAATTCCACCTGTTCCTCAAGGCAGAGAAGTGTACCTTCCACCAGCCCTCAGTGCAGTTCCTTGGCTATTACATTAATAGCAGTGGCATCCGAATTGACGAGAGGAAGGTGGCTGCAATCAAGGACTGGCCCATTCCCACGACAATCAAAGAGCTCCAGAGATTCCTAGGATTCGCAAATTTCTATCGACGATTCATTCAAGGTTACAGTATCATTTCCACTCCACTCACCAACCTCCTACGCAATAAGCCCAAGTCTCTGTCCTGGAACCCAGCCGCTACCCAAGCCTTTGAGACCCTGAAAGAAGTCTTTACCACCGCTCCCCTCCTGGTTCATCCCGATCCAGAGAAGTCCTTCGTCGTGGAGGTCGACGCCTCGACCACCGGAGTGGGAGCGGTCTTGTCACAGGAGTAGAAGAACCCAAGTAGACTCCACCCATGTGCCTTCTTCTCCCGCAAACTCAACCCGGCGGAGATCAACTATGATATTGGCAACAGGGAGCTTGTCGCCATCAAGCTGGCCCTTGAGGAGTGGAGGCATTGGCTCGAAGGAGCTAAACACAACTGACCATAAGAACCTGGAATATCTTCGAGACGCAAAACGACTAAACCCACGGCAAGCACGATGGGCCCTGTTTTAATTTTACCATCTCCTACCGCCCTGGGTAAAAGAATGTAAAGGCGGATGCCTTATCCCGTATCCACAGTCCCGAAGAAAGCTCTGAAAGTCCTGAACCAATCCTGTCCAAAAAACTCTTCGTCAATCCCATTGTCAATCCCAAGGTACGTGCAGGGATGCAAGGAATGCGCCATCTCGAAGAGTCCACGGCATCTTCCCTCCGGAAAACTTCATCCTCTGCCCGTTCCCAACCGACCCTGGTCACACCTAGGAGTAGATTTTATCACCGACCTTCCTGCCTCAGATAATTGTACCTGCATACTGGTGGTTATTGACAGATTTTCTAAATCATGTCATCTGATTCCTTTCATCGGATAGAGGGCCGCAATTCATCTCCAGGGTATGGAAAGCCTTCTTCTCACTCCTAGGTGTGACCGTCAGCCTCTCCTCAGGATATCACCCACAGACGAACGGGCAGACGGAGCGGAAAATCCAAGAGATCGGTCGCTTCCTTCGTACCTTCTGTCACAGCCACCAGGACTCTTGGAACCAGTTCTTGGATTGGGCAGAGAACGCCCAGAACCCTCTGCAACAGCCTACCACCGGACTCACCCCATTTCAGTGCGTTCTCGGCTACCAACCCCCACTGTTCCCCTGGTCAGGGGAGCCCTCGGACACACCAGCGCTCGACTCCTGGTTCCGAGAGAGCGAGAGGGTCTGGGACTGGGACACGCCTGATCCAGCAAATCAAGGTATTCAAGATTACTAGAAACTTCCAAGCAGGTGTGAGTTGGAGCTGGTTAGAACTAAACTCTGCAAAGCTGTGGCCTTCCAGGAACTGAGTTTGAGATCACTGATGTAAAGACACATCTCTTTGGCCAAGCATTCACATAATTCTCATAACCTTGTACTCCAGTTTTTAGATCAAACCCACATGATTATCTTTACTTAATGTTATGAACAGCAGTTACGCTAATTATTTTCCATTTGCTTTTCTGTTTTATCTCGGGATTCCCATTCTGAGTTAAGAGTTAAGAAAGTGTGTCAGCTCCATTTTGGATCCAACCTCTTATGAAGTCTTCAAATACCACAACACCTGTAAAGAGATGACTCCAACTCCTTTGAGGTCTCTAGGTAAAGCAAACTGAATCAAAATGCACTTATGCTAAATTTTCTATATATCCTAATCATTTTGTTAACATGTATTTATTACTTCAATGAGCTCATTGTTTCTGCCTTAAATTACATTGTTTAAATTAATACATTGTTAGCTAACTGCATGATGGACATTTCTGAAATACATTACTTGGTCACAGTCACCTCTGATAACAGATCACTCTATATTGTAACGTAGACACATGCATTTTCTGTAAAGCTGCTTTGAAACGATATGTATTGTGAAAAGCGCAATACAAATAAATGTGAATTGAATTGAATTGTTTAAGAGTGAGCTCTCCAGTGCAAAATCATCATGTCTTTTAATTGCAATTCAGTAAATTCCGCTTCCTGTTATTTTAATTCAACATTATAACAGAAAGCAGTCTTATACACAAAGTTCGAATCTAAACACAGCTTTTAAACAATGAAATCAAAAATGATTTTTATTTTTTTTATTTTTATGAAATGTTGCAGAGTTTGTTTCAATCCTTCCCCTCCAGCAACTCGTCAATCACATGAAAAAAAATTATCCAGTCACTTCCTGTTGAACAAAATCAAATCCTGCCCTCCATTTTTTTCTTGTTCAAGAAGCTGTTTCTTTAGGATATAGAGAAGAGAATAATGATCACGATTTCTGTTTCATGCCAACTTTAATAGAAACACTGAAGATAACATTTTACAAAAACAAGTACTAAAAACAAATTACTTCCATTACAGCTTTACATATAGATACCTGACAAGACCTGACAAAGAACAAAGGGAATATAGGGCTTTTTTTCAAAGGTAAAAGGGCATAACAATTGAAAACAAGGAAGAATTGACACAGGAAACAGGAAATCAAGGCACAAGATAACATTACAAACTTAAAATCTTAAATGCAAAAGAACACATCACAAATATTCTAGGGCAGTGTCAGGATGAATTAATTGTAAACCGAATTACTGAAACATCATTGATGCTGCCGTGGGATGTGGCCAACAGAATTCAAATTCCATTCCTGAGTTTAAAAGACGCCAATTCTTCCATTTTGCCCAGCCCTGGTATTTAGTTTCTAAAATAATTAAGTGTTAGAATTTGCACAAACCTGGTCATTTAGTTGGAAAAGCAGTTCATGTTTTAATATAGTATGATTAGATGTTAAGCAGTTAAGGCTATAAACCAGTACTAGTACAAATGTTGTTAATTCAACTGGAGGTTGACTGAAAGAACTTAATTATATCCTTTAGATTTCTCAACAGAGACTGAGATTAGTGGACGGTACATTACTTTAGGTCAGTGGTTCTCAATTCTGATACATTTTGTAGCTTTTTTGTTATTATTTTATTATTAATATATATTGTTATATTTAAAAGTGCTAAACTGTGTGATAAATGCCTGTTGCAATGTTTAATATAAAAATAAACAGAATTTGGTTATATTGGATGTGTATTTTATCTTATTTCACCATAATCATGAGATTCACACCATTATTGTCATATCTCGTGTACTTTAAACCCGCAAACAACTTTGTACAAACCATACCTGGCTGGGATTAATTAAGCTCAATAAAAACCCTGGAGCCTCAACTTTTCCCCGCCTTCATTTTATTCAAACTTCTTGAAGTGTTGGGAGTGATAAGCAACTACTTGTGGTTAAATTTACTTCTCCACTTCCTATGAAATGATGCATTGATGTTCTCTTATTCCCTATTCCCATAACAGTGCCCTTCAAACTAAACATGCTCTCTCCCTTCAAATTGGAATCTCAATTAAGAATGTACAATACCTGGTGAAGTCCACTTCTCAGGGCATTTGCAGTCAAATGGAACGCACATATGAACTGAGTGTGTCATATAAGAGTGGTGCCAGGACCGGAATTGAGAACCACTGCTTTAGACAAAGTGGGGTGACAAGGAACAACGTGAACAACCAGGATGAAAAAAAAGGGGGAAAAAAAGGAGAATGTGCATTGCTTATACACACACAGTCTGTGGAGAGATGTGTAATCTGCACTGCGTGAGGAGATGATTTTCTGCTCCAGTTGTTGCAAAGGCACAGAGCGCAGTGTGGCTGCTTTAACGGCACATGCTCAGCACCGCCACACCACGACTAGTGTCCCATACAGAGGACGCTTACATATGGCCTCTTACCAGCTCACATGCTGTAGATTGTCAGTGCAAGATGTTCACACACAAACTTTAGTAATGGACTGTACAAGAATATGCAAGTATTTATAATGACAGAATTTGAGTTTTTTTTCCAACAGACAACAGCTGTAGGCACCAGCCTCGGAGTACATCTATAATTATTTCTAATCCACTGAAGATATTTACTGATGTAACAGTGATTAGTCATAGAATAAGTATGTCTCGATACAGAACACTATAGGATTATGTAAACAATGTTTAAAGTCAATGAATGAGCTTACGCTGTTTCTACTTAGTTTTATTGAAAGTGTCATTCATGTACATTTTGAACTTTTCAAATAAAACTTTATAACTGTGAACAAAATAGCAACTACTGTATAAAAGCCCATTTCTGCCTCACTGTATGTATATAAGAAGTCTATTATGCTCACCAAGGCTGCATTTATTTGATAAAGCTATACAGTAAAACACAATAAAAAACAGTGATATTGTGAAATATTATTACAATTTAAAATAAATGTTTTCTGTTTAATATATATTTAAAAAGTAATTCATTCCTGAGATGGCAAAGCTGAATTGTCAACAGCCAATACTCCAGCCTTCAGTGTCACATTATCTTTCAAAAATCATTTTAATGTTGATTTGGTGCTCCAGAAACACTTCTTATTGTTCTTAATAATGCTTAAAAAAAAGTTCAACATACTTTGTTCTTCCAGAAACCTTTGTTAAATAAAAAGTTCAAAAGATTTTTTTTTGTAACAATATAAGTCTTTATTGTCACTTTAATGCATCCTTGCTGAATAAAAGTACTAATTTCATACTTGTGTGTGTGTGTGTGTGTATATATATATATATATATATATATATTTTTTTTTTTATCTTATACTTTGTTTCAAAGCACCAAAACTTAAAATAAATTGTTGAAGTTAAAGTTTTGATGACAGAAAATATTCCAAACTTGATATATTGTGCTTGCATTAGTATGCACTATTCAGTCTTCTGTGTTCCAGAGGCACACAGTTTCATAGATTTTCTAATGAGTAAACAACTGCATTGCAAGTTGCTGTGAATCATCAAACCCAGTTAAAGGGTTCAGTTTGTGATTCTGCAGGACAGCAGTGAACGATAGTGCAAAATAGAGCATGAATACGAAAAGGAATTTCAAAGGTATAAGTGATAAAGTAAAACCATTGCAAAAAAGGAAAATTGTACCAAACTATTTTCATGTGTTTAGAAACCCCACTGAGTCCTGTTGATGCAACTGTCAGGAAATGTAACATGAAACAAAACAAACGCTGCCTAGAAAAGGTCATATTTCAAAACTTTTTGCAATCAAAGAAAGCAACAGAGTTCAGTATTGGAGAACAGACTGAAGTTACACCAGTAAACCTCATAAGATATAGGGTGACAGAAAAGAAGCCACAACTCTAAAAAGATCCAGGTTACATTAAATCAAATGGTGTTTGTCAATATGCTTAATAATGACCTAGTTGCTAGATGTGAAATATTAGGTAATCAGGTGAGAGTATCACAACATTTAGTAGAAACACGCAGGAGGATGAAAAGTTAATATAAAATATTACATTTTATCTTTAATAAAAACAATATAATTCTCAGGAACACAATTAGCTTACTCACACAGAGTCATAGGGTGCATCTCAATCAGATCCCTAGTTGAGTAGTCAGGGCACTGATCAGGGAATCGGCCATTTTAAGGGCTGTCTCAATCACAGAATCCTTCCAGGGCACTGAAACATTTGCTCCCTAAAAAGTCCCACAATGCACCGTGCAAACGTCTCAGGTTACCCATGTAACCATGGTTCTCACCGCATCAGCTGAAGCAATGGGGACGCATCTCACAGAACTCGGTGTCTGAGGCACGTGTACCAACTAGCCAATCATGGCTTATAAAAATCCCAGCTTATAAAAAGGGCACCTGAAAAGCTGAATCATCAGCTTCAAATGTCTGAAGGAAGACAAGCAGGCATTCCCGAAGCATGGCAACGCGACACAGCATCTTGTGTCACACTCAGGGAACCATGGTTACATGCGTAACCTGTCAGCTGAAACAATGGGGATATCAATACCAACTATGTATTACAACCATATTATTATTCTCCTCTTAAAACAATTCTTTGCAACCCAACTCCCTCCTCAGAGGGGGAGGAAGGAAACTTTAATGGCTTAACAGAAGTTCTGAAGCACGAAACTTGAATCTCATGAAATGTATTATTATTATAATATTATTATATTATATTTCAGCATAAACATATGTCGCTAGACAGGTAATGAACATAATATCTAACATTCATAATGTATTTACAGCTGAAATGTTGCATGCATATGTAACAAGCAAAGTATTTATCATAATGTACTTTAAATAACAAGTAATGTCAGAAAGATATCAGCTCTGCTATTGTTCTTAAATACCAGTAATTATGTTGTACAACTCTGGAAATAGAGTCATCGGTTTCCCAATGTGTTGTGAGCCAGCTTCCTTTACTGTCCTTACCAGTGCCCAAATTCGTGCACACACATGCCCAGGTTCAATGGTGTCCTTTTTACCTCAATGGCAGGCAAAGACACCCCTGTCCTGTATGCGGAAATTTTGGTCCTACTGGCGAAGGACACAACAGAGCCTGTCCCTCCAGCTGAGAGTTACGACCAGTCATGTCAACAGGATTGGTTTGTGGCGACAGACCTGAAGGATGCATACTTTCATGTCTCGAACTTGCCTTGACACAGGCCGCTTCTTCATTTTGCCTTTGAGAGTCAGGCATATCAGAACAAGGTTCCTTCCTTTCGGACTGTCCCTGTTACTTCACGTCTTCATGAAAGTTGTGGGCTTCCGCATTCTCAATTATCTTGAGGAATGGCTGTTTCTAGCTCACTCTTGAGATTTATTGTTTGCACATGGGGACCTGGTGCTCAGACACCTCAGCCAATTGGAGCTTCAGGTTAACTGGGAAAAGAGCAAGCTCTCTTTAGTGCATATATAAACAGCCAGGGCAGTTTATGTTAACTTCACATGTCGCAACTCGCCCCCCATTTCCTCCTTTGGAGTGAGTAGCAACTGAAGTCACTGCGGTCCACTCATATCCCAAGAAAGCAGTGGACACACTGTCATGGCAAATGACATTCCAAGGAGAGAAAGACTCCATCCCCTAGGTGGTCCAGCTGATTTGGAGTCGATTCAGCAAAGAACAGGTAGACCTCTTCGCTTCCCAGGAATCCTCCCCCTGTCCGCTGTGGTATTCACTGACTAATGCCCCCCTCAGCACAAATGCACTGGTACACACCTGGCCCCAGGGCCTGTGAAAATATGCGTTTCCCCCATTGAGCCTGATTGAACAGATGTTGTGCATAGTCAGGGAGGACGAAGAGTTCAAATTGGTGAATCCCTCCTTTCTCAGGGAAAGAGCACAATCTGGCATCCATGCCCAGACCTCTGGAACGTCCACATCTGGCCCCTGGACAGGATGTGGAAGACTTAAGTGGGTTATCACCAGCAGTGATAGATTCTGTCACTCAGGCTAGAGCCCCCTCCACGAGGCGGGCCTATGCTTTAAAGTGGAGTCTGTTCATTAACTGGTGTGATTCTCGGGGGGAAGACCCACAGAGATGCACAGTCATATCAGTGTTTTCCTTCCTGCAGGAGAGGCTGGAGGGTCAGCTGTCCCCTTCCACATTGAAAGTGTATGTGGCCGCAATAGCAGCCATGTACACTTTTAGAGATACACCTTTTAGGGATCAAGTAGTGAACTTACAAGCACTGCCTCGACATGAGGCAAACCCATCCTTTACTTGGACCGCATGCAGAGTTTTGGAAGCTCTGATCACCTTTTTAACAGACATCTGCAGAGTTCCAGTCTGGGAGACACCTAATACATTTGTGAGATTCTACGATCTCCGGGTTGAGCCAGTTTCATCCCGTGTGTTGTCAGGTACGAGTAGATAAGCTGCGGGCAACTGGCCAGGTGCTTCGCTTGCACACAGCGCCTTTCCCCTCCCTGAGGCAATAACATGCGTTTTTTTGTGAGCTCCCTAGACCAGCAAACTCTGGAAGGTAAACCTGTGTCTTCCCGTAAGCAGAGCTCCGTCTCTGCTGCCACTCGCTGAGTTTGTAGTAGATCCTATATTTTCAGGTAGGACCTACCGCAGGGACTTCGTTCAATGTGTGGTACTTGCCAGGAGGTAAGCCCATATGATGTATTCTCAACATGTTAACATGTCTCAGTAGTGTTTCTTCTCCCATCTGGGAGGAAGAGTGCTTCCTCAGCACTCTGGTCTGCAAACAGCTGTAATTGTTTTCCTAACAAAAAGAAGAAGAAGAACAGAAAATGTCAAGGAAATCCGGCTGAAGCAACCTATTGTAAGTACTGGACTATACAGCTAACGTGGTACACTGGGTAGGTTACGATGTTGCAAGTGCACTTGTTACCCAGTATGCAGTAGCTTGCCGACATCTGCATTGCCAGAACCTCGTACCTCAGCTCAGCTGTTGTGGCGCTTTCCATAAAAGACCCCTAGTGTCAGTCTTCCACACCACATTGAAGTGACTGACAGATAGGGAACATCTCTGTGATACACCAATGTGTATTCACAAAAGTGCTCTTAGGGCATGTCCGAATCCACTTTTGCTAGTTTAAAGACAGGAAAAATGGTCAGCGTGCCCGGCGCATGGTCTAAATCTGTTGTCCCAATTCTCTTAATTAATAATGTGTGTGTTTTGGGCGTAGCGTGCAATAAACCAATCAGAGTCTCTTCTCCTATTTCCTTTAAAAGCTAGTTGCGCTCACACCATGGCGGATTCGCTATTTACATGCCAGAGTTTGCAAGTGGAAAAACTGAACGCTTCTCTAGTGAGGAAACAGAGGTTAAAACAATACAGCTCCAGCCACTAGAGGTAGTAAGAGCTGAGGGTTGCTATGGTGATGTGTGCTGTGTTGATGATATGCCTGAGGAAAGGCAAGTTTGCTTGTCCTTTTTGTTTCTCCTGATAATTCAGGTATGTGTTCACAAAAAGCATAGGCGTAATTTACAGGTGGGACATCTCCACACCACTTTGCCAGGGTCGATATTGTCCCCACCACTATTTGAAATATTTTGCAGCACGGATGTATCTAATACAAGTAAAAATATCTCCAGTTAACTAGCAGAGCATTCATTTAGTTAGTTTGTTAAATAAGAGGTGATCTGGCGCTGGAATGTGTTGTATTTGAAATCATGCTCATTGCTGCTGTTATCAGTGCCGCAACAATGTTCTCTTGGCCCTCGTGCACACTGCGCAGTCTTCACACAGATGAGCGCTTCAATCCATCACATAACGCCCATAACAAATCACAAAACAAAAAATGCACACAAAATTGCCTGCTCTTGATATACAATCACTGAAGAACATATTCGGTTTTGATGAGAAAAAAAAAACTATACAAGGACGGATTAAAACCCAGAACCTCTGACAGTCTTAACAAAAGTTCTACCACTATACCATTAGGGTACACAAATTTTTTTTTGCAGATCTATGCATTTATTCACATGAAAAATATCGGCACTAGCAATATATTGTATTATAGTAGATGTAAGGATGAAACTATCTTATTAAACATGAGTTCTAGGCCGATAAATTAAACCCACTACTGAAATTACTATGTACTATTAGTACAATGTACTATTGTTATTGTACATATATACATATTTTGTACATACAGGTCCTTCTCAAAAAAATAGCATATTGTGAAAAAGTTCATTATTTTCCATAATGTAATGATAAAAATTAAACTTTCATATATTTTAGATTCATTGCACACCAACTGAAATATTTCAGGTCTTTTATTGTTTTAATACTGATGATTTTGGCATACAGCTCATGAAAACCCAAAATTCCTATCTCAAAAAATTAGCATATTTCATCCGACCAATAAAAGAAAAGTGTTTTTAATACAAAAAAAGTCAACCTTCAAATAATTATGTTCAGTTATGCACTCAATACTTGGTCGGGAATCCTTTTGCAGAAATGACTGCTTCAATGCGGCGTGGCATGGAGGCAATCAGCCTGTGGCACTGCTGAGGTGTTATGGAGGCCCAGGATGCTTCGATAGCGGCCTTAAGCTCATCCAGAGTGTTGGGTCTTGCGTCTCTCAACTTTCTCTTCACAATATCCCACAGATTCTCTATGGGGTTCAGGTCAGGAGAGTTGGCAGGCCAATTGAGCACAGTAATACCATGGTCAGTAAACCATTTACCAGTGGTTTTGGCACTGTGAGCAGGTGCCAGGTCGTGCTGAAAAACGAAATCTTCATCTCCATAAAGCTTTTCAGCAGATGGAAGCATGAAGTGCTCCAAAATCTCCTGATAGCTAGCTGCATTGACCCTGCCCTTGATAAAACACAGTGGACCAACACCAGCAGCTGACATGGCACCCCAGACCATCACTGACTGTGGGAACTTGACACTGGACTTCAGGCATTTTGGCATTTCCTTCTCCCCAGTCTTCCTCCAGACTCTGGCACCTTGATTTCCGAATGACTTTGGACCACTGAGCAACAGTCCAGTGCTGCTTCTCTGTAGCCCAGGTCAGGCGCTTCTGCCGCTGTTTCTGGTTCAAAAGTGGCTTGACCTGGGGAATGCGGCACCTGTAGCCCATTTCCTGCACACGCCTGTGCACGGTGGCTCTGGATGTTTCTACTCCAGACTCAGTCCACTGCTTCCGCAGGTCCCCCAAGGTCTGGAATCGGTCCTTCTCCACAATCTTCCTCAGGGTCCGGTCACCTCTTCTCGTTGTGCAGCGTTTTTTGCCACACTTTTTCCTTCCCACAGACTTCCCACTGAGGTGCCTTGATACAGCACTCTGGGAACAGCCTATTCGTTCAGAAATTTCTTTCTGTGTCTTACCCTCTCGCTTGAGGGTGTCAATGATGGCCTTCTGGACAGCAGTCAGGTCGGCAGTCTTACCCATGATTGCGGTTTTGAGTAATGAACCAGGCTGGGAGTTTTTAAAAGCCTCAGGAATCTTTTGCAGGTGTTTAGAGTTAATTAGTTGATTCAGATGATTAGGTTAATAACTCGTTTAGAGAACCTTTTCATGATATGCTAATTTTTTGAGAGTTAAATTTTGGGTTTTCATGAGCTGTATGCCAAAATCATCAGTATTAAAACAATAAAAGACCTGAAATATTTCAGTTGGTGTGCAATGAATCTAAAATATATGAAAGTTTAATTTTTATCATTACATTATGGAAAATAATGAACTTTATCACAATATGCTAATTTTTTGAGAAGGACCTGTACATACCTGTCCCACCCACCTTTTAAAACAAAATTACGCCACTGACAAAAAGTAAAAATATATGTGTCGTTATTCATATAAAAACATGCAAGTTCACATTTTTTTATGTGTTTGGAGTCGAAAAAACTTTTTCGCAATGGGGAAAATATTAAGTTAATTGAAATTAGTTTTTCCAAGAGTTCACTGGGGAGAGCGATGGTTGGTCTGTGTTATGATTGCTGCCACAGATTCAGATGTAAATGATAAATGTACTTCGGTATGTGATCATTTATACAAAAGAGACTCAGAAATTGTAAATGTTTATTTGTTTAGAGAAATATATCTGTTTAACGAGAGTACAATGATAATTGATGTCGATGGTTACAATTTGAATGATACTAGTATAGCAACTGTGTGATTACGATGAATGAGTTATAGTGTGTCATTTCAAATGGTTACATAGAAAAGTGTTCACACGGAAAACATACAAGAGCTAATTAAAGGGATTCTAATGTGTATTTTGCAACATACTGATAATTATAAAGTTATGATGAAATGTATTTTATGGTTTAAGAGTAATATGCAGGAACCAAGTATTTGAAGATTTTATTGTTGTAAAAAAAAAAAACATACAAAAGTGCACAGAACTGTGTTTTTAGTAAATTAATATGATTTTTTTATGACATGAGATTGAACTAAATGGTCTTCTTGAGTAAGACATTACAAAAGAATTGATTTCATGCTGTGATATGACAGAGAAATGTTAGTAAAGACACTAACAAGCTACGCCTGAGGAAATACACTAAAGTTTGCTTGCCCTTTTGTTTCTCTTGATAATTCAGGGTCAACACAACACAACACTAATCTGCCTACGATTTCCATGAGCCTCGAGACCCAATACATCTCTGTTACTGTTGTAACCTCCGTTCCCTGATAGAGGGAACAAGATGTGGTGTCTCTCCTGCCACAACTCTGGACTACCCGCTAAATGGCCGGAACATACTCTCGACTCCTCAGCACAAACCTGAATGAGTAGATGCACAGCTCCTTACCATTATGTCCAGGGGAGTTATGCATGCAAATTCCACTCACCAATTCTCATTGGCTTTTTCTTAAGTATCAGAGGTGATTGGGGCTCACAAGTACACTAGACCCCATTAGTGTCAGTCTTCGACACCACATCTCATTCCCTCCACCAGGGAACGGAGGTTACAACAGAGACATTATGATTAATATTTTTGTGTACCTAGCTAATGTTTTTGTCACATTCTGCTACTGAGATGCCTTCTCAGGAAGGCAGCTTGGCTGCTTCTTTCACTGCTTATGATATCCCACTATCCTGATATCACATCTACTGACTGGACAGTGAGGCAGTAAACTAGCTGCCTTGGTTCAGGTAGAGCCATGATTAAAAAAATACACAAATATGAAAATCCACAAATACAGTCAAGTGAAGGAAATGAAGGAAGCCCAATGACTAACATACTAACATAAAATAATGTGTTCCACATTAAAATATGTACTTTTGACTTTCCGAATGCTAATCTTGAGTGCTTTGAAATAAAAATATGACTAAGTAAAGTAAGAATATTTTAATATTTTTGCATGGTGCAACTTGGCACCATGTTTTTTTCTGCATTTAGACTTATTCTATGTTCTGAATGTTACACATGCAGTGATGCATACTGTACACAGTTCTGAAGTGCACACACACACAAACACACACATAGCTGCAGGGCACAGTGAGAGGGTTAGAAGGATTAGAAAGAAAGAGTGTTTGAGGGAGTTACTTTCATTAGATTCACCCTGTGGGCAGATGAATTGTGCTGCATAACTCCTCAAAGAAGTTTAGTGTTTGTTTGTGTCATTGTGTTAGTGTGTGTGGGGGGAGCTGAGTAAGGCCTCTGTGGCTGAACTTTGTAAACGTCAATAATTCTTTGATTTAGCTATCAATAGCATTGGGACTTGTTCAGTATAAATAGACATGGAAACCTATAGCAAAAGAAGACAGCTAGCAAGAACTCCTCAGGCAACTGAACTAATCTTGTAGCGTTATCAAGAAATTATAAAAATTTTGAAAGTTGCCCTTTGTTATGTAATGTTATGTAATGATGAAGACACTTAAATGGTAGACTGGGGCAAGCTTTTTATTGCAATGTTAATCTTTAAAATAAACCTACCCTGAGAATATTTCTCAGGGTAGATTTATATTGAATTTCAATTTCCATGTAGTCATTTTGAAGTTACGGAAAGTTATTTAGTTATTACCAGGAAAAAGATAAGGTTCATTGAACAAATGTTGACATTTAGTAGTCCAGTAGTGGAGCATGTTGTCACTATAGAAATATAGAAACTGCCATTAAACAGCCTAATACAGATTTTAAAGTTAAATTGAAACTACATACAAAACTGCTAGAAACACATACATACATTGGTCTAACTGAACTTTTGACTCACAACCTTACTGGGATATAGACACTTTCCACTGTGACAACTAGCCTCGGTCTCACTGAAGAGATAATAAATCTCCTCTGTAAAGAGTATTCTGTTAAGTTTACAGAAACAGATTTGCAACTCAGAAATTCATTGTAAAAATACTGTGACAATGTTACCAAATTAACATACCAAATTACTTGGAATAGCAAAATCTGCATGATAACCACCATAATAATACAGGTGGTAGGATGGATTAGGGTAATGTGGGACACTTTTTGCAATTCTGAAATTTGTTGCTTATTTCTACATGAAAACACAATAATATATATCAACATCTTTTATCATTATGAAATCTTATATGTGATTATGTTTTCATTAAAACAGGATAGTTCCCTTTCAAGGGAACTCGCGTTGCGTCGAGAATGACACTGTGGGAACGCTCTGCGTAATTGCGTCGTGAAGCACCTATGAAATCAGTCCAATGGCGTGACGGAAGGTGGGTGACGTCATGACCAGGAAACTATAAAGCAAACCCAGACCAAACAATGTTAGCTTCTGTGCCTTCAGCAAGCGCCCTGTGATATTGTCTCTGTCTATTTATTGTTGTTTGTCCACAAGCTTAAATTTATCTAGACAGAAGTATAATGGCGAGCAAACAGCAGTTTGAATCATGTGTTCCTCCCTGCACTCGCTGGGGATACACGTGATTTATGTGTTGTTTGTATGGGAGTGGAGCATGTGTGCACGTCAGCTCTCTTTTGGGCTGACAGAATTAAAAGCATTCATAAAAATGTCCCGAAGCGTAAGAAAAGCATGCACTATCAGGAGTTCTTTTAGCTCCGCTCCCGTTGGCTTTATTCTCGAGGGAATAAAAGTCTAATGCAAGGTTCAGATCTCGCGTTTGCCAAGGCAGCGCGTGGATTACGGTCTGCAAGAAAGATCAATGGCTCGGATCTCGCGTTTGCCGAGGCAGCGCGCAGATTTCTGGTCTGCAATAAGAATATAGTGGCTCGGATCTCGCGTTTGCCGAGGCAGCGCGCAGATTACGTGCCTGTAATTTATATAATTATTTATATACTTTCCGAGGGAACTGAGCAGACGGGAGTTTCCCTTTCTCTCTTGTCCCTATGATCGCTTGCAAACTATTACGAGCTACAACCCTGATAGCACACGTATATCTCAGAGACGTCTATTTGATGTCTGTGTTTACGTCTGGAAGATGTAATTTTTAGACTGTTTGCTCATCTGCAATATGTCTATAGGACGTTTCCTGTCAGATGTCAATTAGACGTTTAGAAGATGTCTTTAAGATGTTTATGATTTAGAATGTATGTAAAACTGACATCTTAAAGATGTCTATCAGATGTTTGTAAACAGCAGATGCTTTCCAGATGAAGTGATCTTTAACAGACATCTTGCAGACACACGTGTGCTATCTGGGAATTCTTTGTGTCTAATATTTCAGCTAGGACATTCAGCATGTATTCTTGTGTGTTTGTTTACTGGCTGCATTTAATTTGAGAATTAAATGAAAATTTGTCTGCTTTGAAAAGTTTGTGTCTGTATGAGAATACTATATCCAGCCTATCATCTAGACCGTATTTTACTTGTCTGGTTGATATGGCTGCATTTAATTTTTTAGAAATTAAATGATAAATACTTTTCAGAAGTTAGAATACACTGTATTAATACACTATATTCAGCCTTTCATCCAGACCATTTTTACTTGTCTTTTTGATTTTGGCTACATTAAATTCTGAGGAATTAAATGACAATTACTCATCAGTTTGGGGGAATCAGATGTATGTATTAATACACTATATTCAGCCTCTCATCCAGACCGTTTTTACTTGTCTGGTTGATATTTGGCTGCATTTTAATTCTGAGGAATTGAATGGTGAATTCCCGGGGGGAAATGGATAACACCTCATCATACGGTGCCCATCTCCCTTTGGCACTATTAGCTGAAGTCTCCTCTGGGTAAGACGAATCTGAGGATCGTCGTTATCACGAAGAAGGCTTCGGTGAAGAGGTTCTGGCATCAGTGGTGTCAGACCTCTGAGGGCATCCCCTCCGGGGTAAATGGGTTACACCTCACTTCACGGTGCCCATCTCCCTTCAGTGCCCTCAGGGGGAATTTCTGCCAACCCCGCCACCTCGGTGCTTTGGGGTGCAGAGGTCCCCAGCGAGTTCTAGTTCGGTTGTTCCCTGCCGGTCTCCCGTTTCAGGGCACCGAATTGGCTACTCAAGTTATGTCAGAGCCCAGTCTCGAGAGGCTGGTTCTCTTAGTACGAAGTCTTTTCGGGGTAAGATGGATCTGAGGACCGTCATTATCTTCAAAAAGGCTGCGTGAGGGCAGTCCCCTCCGGGGGGGAAGTGTTCAACACCTCATGACACGGTGCTCAGTTCCTTTCAGTGCCCTCAGGGGGCCATTCTGCCAATCCTGCCACCTTGTGTGCTTCGGGACGCAGTGGTCTCCAGTGAGCCTATATCTCAGTGTCTGCCTGGAAACGTAGCCGCACTGGGATGCTCGCCCCCTCTACGGAGGGTCTCACAGCAATCAATTTGGCTGTTCCCTGCCGGTTCGCCGCTTCAGGGCACCAAATTGGTTGCTTGAGTAATACCAGAGACCAGTCTTGAGAGGCTGGTTCTCTTGGCCTCTGGGGCAATATGGTTAACACCTCACTATACGGTGCCCATTTCCCTTCAGTGCCATCAGGTATGCCAGAGACCAGTCTTGATGGGCTGGTTCTCTTTGTATAAGTCTCCTGGTGATAAAATGGATCCGAGGACCATCATTATCTCCAAGAAGGCTGCGGGAGGGCAGTCCCCTCCGTGGGGAAGTGGTTTACACCTCATTACACGGTGCCCATTTTCCCCTCGGTGCCCTCAGGGGGCCATTCTGCCAACCCTGCCACCTCGCGTGCTTCAGGGCGCAGTGGTCTCCAGTAAGCACATATCTCAGCGTCTGCCCAGAAACGTAGCGGCACTGGGATGCTTGCTCCCTCTGCGGAGGGTCTCAGAGCAATCAATTTGGCTGTTCCCTGCCGGTTCGCCGTTTCAGGGCACCAAATTGGTCGCCTGAGTAATACCAGAGACCAGTCTCGAGAGGCTGGCTCTCTTGGCCTCAGAGGGAAAGTGGTTAACACCTCCCTATACGGTGCTCATTTTCCTTCAGGGCCATGAGGGAGCCGTTCTGCCGACCCCGCCACCTCGTGTGCTTCGGGGCGCAGCGGTCTCCAGCGAGTTCTAGTTTCGGTTGTTTCCTGCCGGTCATCCGCTTCAGGGCACCGAACTGGCTACTCAGAAACTCCGGAGGCCAGTCTCGAGAGACTGGTTCCCTTAGTAGATTTTTGACAGCATGAAAGACTGCCAATATATCTCAATGGGTCCTGCACTTGGGGGTTCCTGTCCTCAGTGGTAGGCCCTGAGCAGGCTCTGGTTATGGAACAGGAGATAAACTCTGCTGGGGAAGAGGATCATTAAGATGTGTTCCTCCTCATGACAGTGTCTGGGTTTTACAGCCAGTATTTTATCGTTCCATAAAAGGATAGGGGGTTGTGTCCAGTTTTTGATCTGTGCGCTGAGGCGATTCGGGACATAATCAGATCCGAGGACTGGTTTGTCACGATAGATCTCTGGACGCATACTCCCATATTCCATCCTTCCTCAACTCAGGAAATTCCTCAGGTTGCTTTTGGGGACAAAGCATACCAGTACTAGGTTCTTCCTTTCGGCCTAGTCTTGTCACCCTGTGTTTCTGGCTCAAAGTGTGAGCAGATGGCGGATAGGCATCGAGATGTCATCCTTGCCGCATGAAAGTATGGGGGGTTAAGGCTGAGCGCAACGAAAAGTGTGCTTTCTCCATTTCAGAGGACCACTTTTTCAGGCGTGGTGTGGGATTAGATGACGATGCAGGCACTTCTTTCTCCTGCTCGTATCGGTTCGATCCACACAGCTGTAAGCAAGATAACTAGGCCAGTCACTCACTCTCAGACAGTTGCGAGACTGTTTGGTCTGATGGCAGCTGCGTCCAACGGGATACCTTTTGGCCTGCTGTACATAAGACCTTTGCAGTAGTGGCTCAAGACCAAGGGGTTTCCTTGAGGGGCAACCCGTTCTGCATGATCAAGTTTACGCGCAGATGCTTCGTACTTTGGTTATGTGGAAGAGGTCTTGGTACTTGTCCCAGGGTCCTGTGCTTGGGAGCTCCTTGTCGTCGCGTAACGCTTACGACAGATGCTTCCCTCACGGGCTGGGGAGCGATCATGGGTGGTCGCTCAGAGTCTGTGGACGGGTTATCATTTCTCCTGGCACCTGCCTGTTGATGATGACTCAGGCTCTACATCCCTGGGCACCAGATTTAGGGAGTAGACATCCTGTCGAGACAGGGGCTGAGGCCCGGGGAATGGAGACTCCACCCTGGGGTGGTGGAGCTCATATCGATGTGCAGACTTGGCTGAGGCTGTGTCTGTACACATTTTCCCTGATCGTTCTACTCCCGGGAGTTCTGGAGAGCAGAGTTATGGAAGTATGGGTTTGGCCTCTGAGGAGGCCCAACTCGTAGACTCAGGTCTGAGGTTGTAAGACCATGCTAACTCCAGAGCTCCCTGCACAAGGAAACTGGCAGAATCATCAGCGGGATCCAGTTACTGCCCGGCTGGTAGAGTGCTGGAATTCTGCAGAATCGATTCTCTGCAGGGTTATCCTCCTCCACTCTAAGGGTTTACGTGGCGGCCTAGCTGCTTACCACGCACCTTTGGGTGGTGTCTTTGGGGAGAAACCCATTGGTGTTTCCTGTGTGGTGCGTCGGATCAGGAGTATGGCGGCTTTGGAAGCCTTCTTATAGGGGTATCCCTACAAGAGGTCTGTGATGCGGCGGGCTGGTCCTTTCCACACACATTCATCAAGTTTTACAACTTAGATTTGGGCTTCACCCCTGGGTCCCAGTTGCTTTGTCTTAGTTGTGCTCGCTGTTTTCACACAAGACAGGCACTGGTCAGTATGGCTGCGTGGGTATAAACGTTCCCACAGCGTTCATACTTCCGGCATGCCTGTGATCGACTTGCTTCGGCCTATCACAAGCTGACATTGTTTGGTCTGGGTTTGCTTTATAGTTTCCTGGTCATGACGTCACCCACATTCCGTCACGCCATTGGACTGATTTCATAGGTGCTTCACGACGCAATTACGCAGAGCGTTCCCACAGCGTCATTCTCGACGCAACGCGAGTTCCCTCTTCAGGGAACTAAGGTTACAGTCGTAACCGAGACGTTTTCATATATTGTACTCAAAGGAAAAATGGCACCTAACTGATGAACTTATTAATAAAATTAAGTGATTTTAACTTATTTTGAGTAAGTTTGTTGACCTTACTGAGTTTAACTACGTAATGACAACTTTTTAGAACTGAAAGATATTAAACTCAATAGATTAAATTTTCCTCTACTTAAAATAATGAGTAGTACGAATTTTTTTGAGTGGTCATGCGCAGTTCTACATGTAGGTGGAGTCAATTTGCAACATGTTCTGAGGGGAGAAGCACATGAAAAAAAGCACACAACAAAAACTCCGCATTTGTTTCATTTCTTTTTTCTTCTTTTTTTTATCCAACATTTTGTTAAATGCAAGTTCTGTCATCTGTCACAGACACGTCAGGCTCCACCATGCACCAATCACAACGCACTCAATCACCGGAGTACTGATCACCGCCACCTGCACCTCATTACCACTCTCATCAACACCACCATAAAGAGCACACACACCCAGCACTCACTGTCCGGTCTTGTTAAGCTATACTATCATGTATACTTACCTCTAGGACTCCTTGCTCGCTACTTACCTGTCTCCTGTGAATCCCGATCTCCCAGTGTGTTCCTCGTCTGTGTGTGAGTGCTCCCTCGTCTCCAACGTTCTCCAGCTCCATCCAGTTCCAAGACTCTCTCATCTGCAACCACAAAAAGGACCGTAACTATCACCAGCCTATACCATTGCTCATCTGCCCTATCCTGCTTGCTTTATCTGCTCACTGGTTTTAAATAAAGACTGCTTACCTGTTTACATCTGTGTCCGACCCCTCTGTATCATAACATCATCATTGTACAGTTATTTTTTATTTTGTCTATCTTCCAGACAAAACTTTAAAGGGTTGGTTCACCCAAAAATGAAGTTTCTGTCATTAATTACTCACACTCATGTCGTTTCACACCCGTAAGACCTTCGTTCATCTTCGTAACACAAATTAAGATATTTTTGATGAAATACAAGAGGTATATGACTCATCCATAGACAGCAATAATCATCACTTTCAAGGTCCAGAAAGGTACTAAAGACATCGTTAAAACAGTCATGTGACTACAGTGGTTCAACCTTAATATTATGAAGCAGCAAGAATACTTTTTGTGCACAAAAACAAAACAAAAATGACTTTATTCAACAATTTTCTTCCATTTCATTCTCCTACGCTGTTTACTTTCAGTGCTTCCAGGTTCTACGTCAGAATGCCGGCTTAGTATTGGCTGACGCTGTTCATGTGAGCAGCATGAAGTGTGTGTGTGATGCTGATGCAGGAGCCTGCCAATACTGAGCCGGCATCCTACCTTAGAACACGGAAGCTGTTGACTGTGTTTACTATGTCGACAGAGTAGGAGACTGACAGAGAAGAGATTGTTGAATAAAGTTATTTTTGTTTTGTTTTTGCGCACAAAAAGTATTCTCGTCTCTTCATAACATTAAGCAGGGGCGCTTATATTCGCTTTCCGCTCCCGAACGCGAGGCTCTTGAGAAATATTTGACTATGAGTCTCGTGGCCGGGAATATCGTTCCCTCTACCTTGCCCGCCGGTGAGACCAATTCATTCATTTAAGCTTATGAAAAATTTGAATCAAGGTAACAGACTGTATTGAGATTGCACTCTTAGCAGTAGCACTTGTGCAATTCTACATATCCTCTTTCAGTGATTCTCAAACTTTCAAGAGTGTCGTACCCCATGAGGGATTTAACATCTTTCTGTTTACCCTCTTTTCCACTTATACTGCAGTTACACATTTCCATTAAGGGACAATATTTGCCTTCTTAAATCGATTTTCCAGTGCATTTTTTGACCTTTATAAATACCTTTTGTAAAATAAATAATGCCTTAAATAAAAAAAATTAAAAATTCAATACAATAATGATAAAAACGAAGTGGTACTTTTAAATATTACATTAAAACCGCTAGTAGGTGGCGGTAAGACACTGTTTTTATGAGTGAATCACCGAGTCATTCATTCAGTATCAAAGCAAGCGGCTGTATTTATGAATGGATCATTGACGATTAGTTCAAAGCCGCAGATTTGTTCACGAAACACAGCTTGTGTGCTGCAGTTCTGCTGTGGCTTTCGTTGCAAAATAGAGCAAAAATACCAAATTACATTCCTTGGCTCGGTAGTGTCTGCTGATGGCATCAGCATGGACCCAGCCAAGGTGCTTGCGGTGGTTGAGTGGCCCGTCCCTGACTCTCGCGTTGCGCTGCAGCGTTTCCTTGGATTCGCAAACTTTTACCGTTGCTTTATTTCCAATTTCTGTCGAGTGGCTGCTCCATTAACAGCCCTTACGTCATCCAAGACTCGCTTTGTTTGGCCTGAGCCCGCGCAATCTGCGTTTGACAGATTAAAGAAGCTGTTTACCACGGCCCCTATTTTGGTCACCCCTAACCCCGAACGACAATTTATCATCGAGGTGGATGCCTCTGATGTGGCCGTTGGTCCGTTTTTTCGCAACGTTCACCGCAGGACGAGAGGGTGCATCCTTGTGCATATTTCTCCCGTCGGCTTTCGCCTGTGAAGCGTAATTATGATATAGGAAATCGTGAACTCCTTCAAATCAGCATTGACTAATGTAACTGTTCCACCCAATTGCCCCCGCAACGTTCTGTTCGTCCCTATCTCCGTTCATCCCGCAGTACTACGGTGGGGCCACTCGTCTAAGTTAATGATTCATCCTGGGATAAGAGGTACGCTCGCAGCCATAAGTCAGCGATTATGGTGGTAAATTTATCACTACTTGTGCCATTTGTGCCCAGACCAAGTCTAGTAACTCTCCTCCCGCGGGGCTACTCCGCCCACTTCCTTTTCTCACATTGCAATAGATTTTGTGACAGGCCTTCCTTCGTCGGCTGAGAATACTGTCATTTTGACTATTGTTGACCGATTTTCTAAGGCCGCACACTTTGTTCCACTCTCCAAACTGCCCTCCGCGAAGGAGAAGGCCCAATTGATGATCGAACACGCTTTTCGCTTGCATGGTCTCCCCACTGATATTGTTTCTGATTAAGGTCCCCAATTTGCATCTATGTTCTGGAAGGAGTTCTGTCGTCAGCGCACCAATCAGATTTTAGGACGTTTGCTCCGTACCCTGCCCTTCCGTAATCCCGCATTGTGGTGTGAACAATTGCCTTGGGTGGAATATGCACACAACTCTCTTCCTTCTTCTGCCACAGGTTTCTCCCCCTTCCAGTCTTGCCTGGGGTACCAACCGCCTCTCTTTTCTTCACAGGAGTCGGAGGCCTCGGTGCCCTCGGTCCAAGCATTTGTTCGTCATTGTCAGCGTACTTGGAAGACTGTCAGAGTCGCTTTGTATCGTAACAGAGAACGTACTCGCCGCTCTACCAATCGCTGTCGCGTTAAAGCTCCTAGGTATGTCTGTGGGCAGAAAGTGTGGCTTTCCACACAAGACTTTCCATTACAACACGCCTCCTGTAAATTAGCTCCGTGTTTCATTGGTCCTTTTTCCATTTCCAAGATTCTTAGTCCCGTTGTTGTTAGACTCAAATTGCCTCCCAACTTACGAAACGTACACCCTGTTTTCCATGTGTCATGTATTAAACCAGTCATTCGTGCTCCCGCCCAGCCCTCCCGTTGTCCTGTCTTTGTTGGGGGTTCTCCCGTTTATAGGGTGAGGAAGTTGCTGGACGTGCATCGCCGTGGGCGCAGACATCAGTACCTGGTCGATTGGGAGGGTTATGGTCCCGAGGAGAAAAGCAAGATTCCTGCCCGGGATGTCCTGGACCGCTCGCTCATCGAGGACTTCCTCCGCTCTCGCCAGTCCTCTGCCTTGGGAGTGCCAGGGGGCGCTCCTCGGGGGAGGGGTACTGTCATGAATCAGGTTTAATTGCTCCTTATTTTCTCCTTTCCTCCTATCATTTCGTTAGTTCATTTCACCTGCAGCTCATTTCTTCTCAGCGTTCTCGCTGATTGTTCACGCACCTGTTGCGTTTCTTCTCTGATTGTTTCCCCTTCTTTGCTCTGCTGCTAGCCACGCTTCAGTGTCGGATTATTGCTTTCCCACGCTGGTGTTTGCTCCTCTCTTTCTTAAAGAGACCTTTCTGACCTGTTATATTGTGTGTGCCTCAGTCTCAAGTCTCAAGTCCCAGTCCCAGTCACAGACGCCTTCTCTGGATCTCACCATCCCTATCTCCGGTTCCCTCTGCCTGGCCTCTCCATTTGCCGGCCGTGGGTTTTCCCCTCTCCAGCCTGAAGTTACCCTGCCTGTGACGGCTCTGCGGCTCCCCTTGATTGATGTTATTGACTGTTTATTTTTGATACCAGCTGCGAGTGTGTGTGTCTCCACACTTGGCAGTCTGCCTACGTTATATTTTTGAAGGACAATTAAAGCTGTGTTCATTGCACTCTCTCGCCTCTGGGTCCTGTTTCCCCTTGACATTCTTTTTAAAATAAAGTGTTAAATTGTCACCTGCCAAAGTATAACTGTCAAAATTAAGCTAACATTGATTTTTGTTTCATGGTCAGCTATTCAGTTTCTTGTCAAAAGACTGTTAGTATTATTGGTTTATTCATCAGTCATGATTTGTAGTGCATATTGTTACATTAACGACAATTTTTTAGAATTTAGGGGTGGCAGAATGGCATTGTTTGGTACATTGTAGTGTCTGAAGAAAACTGATGAGCAATAAATGTTTTGTCTAAGATCTGTTGTTGCTTTTTGTCTTAACTTATATTTTTTAGTTCGGCTTACTTGAAAATTTTAAGGCAATCGGTTTCAAAGATTTATCTAGTAATGTGAACACTAGTAATAAGTTAACCCAACTAATGATTTTGAGTTAACAGAACTTGACCAACAAGTTGTCTTTACTTAACTGAATTAAGTTATGACAAATAAAAATTAATACACTACTTTACTTGGAAATTTTAAGGCAATCGGTTTCCTCACTTTTTCTAAGTAAAGTCAACTTATTACATTTTACAGTGTATAAGTGTGTCCCTTGTGCTAAACTGTTTTAAGAATTTGTGGATTTTCTAATCTGGGACAGTTACCGCTGAAATCTGGTACACAATTTTTTTGGCTTAGAAATAGTTTAATTTTCACCAATTTTTACCAATCCCTTCTAGTTAAATGTGCATTAATATGTTTGGTCAGTTAATTTAATCTTTATCTGTTTGTCTAAAAAACTAGTTGCCTATCTGATAAAGAAATTAATTTGTTCTATCTAGTATCTTAATTTGTATGTAAAAAAAACAAAAAAAAAACAAATGCCATGGTATATTTGATGTCTGTGTGACTAAAAAGTGTGACGATCTTTGACTTAAAGGATTAATTCACTGTCAAATTAACATTTCCTGTTAAATTACTCACCCCCATGTCATCCAAGATGTTTATGTCTTTCTTTCTTCAGCCGAAAATAAATTAAAGGTGCCGTAGAACGTGTTTTCAAAAGATGTAATATAAGTCTAAGGTGTCCCCTGAATGTGTCTGTGAAGTTTCAGCTCAAAATACAACATCGATTTTTTTTTACTAATTTTTTTAACTGCCTATTTTGGGGCATCATTAAATATGCGCAGATTCAGGCTGCGGCCCCTTTAAATTCTTGTGCTCCCCGCCCCCGAGCTCGCGACTGCCTAAAACAGCTTAAACAAAGTTCACACAGCTAATATAAACCTCAAAATGGATCTTTACAAAGTGTTCGTCATGCAGCATGTCTAATCGCGTAAGTACAGTATTTATTTGGATGTTTACATTTGATTCTGAATGAGTTTGAGGCTATGTTCCAAGGCTAACAGGCTAAAGCTAACATTACACACTGTTGGAGAGATTTATAAAGAATGAAGTTCTGTTTAAGAATTATACAGACTGCAAGTGTTTAATAATGAAAATAACGACGGCTCTTGTCTCCGTGAATACAATAAGAAACGATGGTAACTTTAACCACATTTAACAGTACATTAGCAACATGCTAACGAAACATTTAGAAAGACAATTTACAAATATCACTAAAAATATCATCTTATCATGGATCATGTCAGTTATTATTGCTCCATTCAGTTATTATTGCTCCATCTCCAAAGTTTGAAGTAAATTCTCATATACAATATGCTAGTCCAAGTATTCATTCAAACTTTGACCTGTGGAGGGCAGTAATACACTTAGAACAGTCTACACTGCCGGAATTCTAAAAGAAAAAAAAAGAAGAAGAAGAGAACCAGCACAAGATGAGCATTTGTGGTTAAAAAGTATATTATTTATTTATTTTTAGAAAATGACTGATCATTTTGCTAGATAAGACCCTTATTCCTCATCTGGGATTGTGTAGAGCCCTTTGAAGCTGCACTGAAACTGCAATTTGGACCTTCAACCCACTGGTAACTGTTGAAGTCCACTTTATGGAGTATAATCCTGGAATATTTTCCTCAAAAACCTTAATTTCTTTTCAGCTGAAGAAAGAAAGACATAAACATATTGGATGACATGGGGGTGAGTAAATTTTCCGGAAATTTTAATTTGAAAGTGAACTAATCCTTTTATTAGTCAATCCAAGTCACCTTTATTTCTGTAGTGCTTTATACAATACAGAAAGTTAAAACAAACAACTTCTGATGCTACTTGGACACGTCTTCAGTGAGGAACCCGGGGTCATTGGGTGTTGTGAGTTTTTAATCTTCATACACCCTCGCCCAGTTCTAGCAAAACCACTTGCTTTATTGACTCAGATGTTAAAACCATGTCTGGGCGGAGCATAGTGGTTGCAATGTTGTCTCGAAACTTTTGCTGCCTTCCTAGGTCGACCTGGAGCTGCCAGTCCCATGCATTGGCAAGAAGCCATCCCGCTGAGCCAGACTGCTGATGTGCCTTCTCTCCAGCCCTGATGAAGGGGTTGTATTGTCTGGGGGCGTGTTGATTCTTGCTTTCTTGAATTGCTGTGCTGATCGTATCTGCCAAAAACCTTAGCACTTGGTCATGGCGCCATCGATATCTCCCTTCCCCCAATGCCTTTGGGCAAGCACTAAGGATGTGCTCCAAGGTGCCCCTCTTCTGGCACAGCTGGGACTTTTCTGAGACTGTGAAGTACTGAACAAGTAGTTTAAAAGGTATCTATCAAAGGTAAAATCTTCCTCAGACATTTTGATATATCATTCCAGCCTTTATTGAAACATATTATTCATTTTATAAATAAATACTCTCTATTGTTGATAAATAAATCCTATTGTTAACTTCTTCATACTTACCTTTTGTGTTGATTGAGGTTATTATCTTCTGGTTTAATTGCCATGCTGTATAGGAATATTACTACAAGAGTATAAAAAGTTAATCTGGGTTACAGTAGCCAAAAGGGGTAATAGGTGTAATATTAATATATAGTCGGGAGAAACACTGTCAGAACCCGGTGCTCCGCCCTATTAAAGGTTAAGGGTAGGGTGCACTACACAGTACCTGGATTTCTGTAGATATGACCTTGATGTCAGAAGAGACTCTGTATATCATAACCTCCCTGGCTCGAGCTTGGTGAAATGCCCATACAGGGCAATGCTACTTAGGGACCGATGAAGCCTCAACCACCGCCAGGAGAGACTGACTGATGGTTCTTTCTAGAGCCTCCACTGTTTTCATTGGCACCTTGTACAATAGCATGGGCCAGAGTAGCCTTGGCAGGATTGCGTGTTGGTACATCCAGGCTTTGAACTTTCCAGTAAGCCCCAATTTGTCAATAGCTGTAAGCCAGGCTATCAGGTCACTCCTGGTTTGCTGAAGGGCAGCTGTGTCCTTCAGGGATCTGTCAAAAAATCTTGCCCAGGCTCTTGACCAGGCTCTTGACCAGTTTCTCTGTCACCAATGGAATCTGGGTCCCTCCCAGGGTAAAGCGGAACTGGTCAGTCACTCTCCACCTTCTTCAGGACCAGAGACCTGGACTTGGCTGTTTTAAAACTCATCCATGCCCAAGTAATGAGCTGTTCCAGCCCTCAGAGGAGCCATCTGCACCCTGGAACTGATGGTGCTGTCACCGTGAGGTTGTCCATGAATACTCTTATGGGAGGTTGCAGAGTATCAGATCTAGACTTGGGGCCTCTACATTCCACCTCCGCTGACTTGATGATCATGTTCATGGCCAAAGAGAAGAGTGGTACAGAGATTGATTATGATTGAGCCAGTGATTATGCCCTTCTCCAGCTGATGCCAGGCAGACGTTAGTGGAGACTCTCAACATGAAGTCGCTACAATAGTCCAGAATGGTACTTCTGATCATCTCTGGAACATGGTACCTTGTTAGTGCTATGTCAACACGCTTGTGTGGGATGGAGTCATAGGCTTTTGTTAGGTCTAACCTAGGGTGACCATATGTGCCATTTTCCCAGGACGCGTCCTGTCCAGGATTTCTAAGTTGCATAAAATGTCCCAGTTTTGGTTTTGTTTTCATATTTGCGGAAGGTAACGACTGAAAAATAATTTGACCAATAGCATGCATTATACATAATCAACCAATCGTGGCTTGCAAGAAGGCTGGATCTACAGAGAACGGTCAAAGCATTGCAAATACGACAACATTTTAATGCATTGCATGAAGACTGTCAATAAGAACAGTGGCTTGCACAGACCTCCGTGTAGAAATCGCGCTCCTAAATCGCGTTCCGGGGGCACATCGATATGACCACTTTCACAATTAAAGAGGCAAGGGCTCAAGCCATTTTAGGCAATTTAGAAATCCTGGACAGGACGCGTCCTGGGAAAATGCCACATATGGTCACCCTAGTCTAACCAGAGTGCTGCTAGGTCTCCTTTAATTTCCCTTGCTTCCCGAAACAGCTGGGTCACTACTCCTGTATGCTCCAGGCATCCAGCCACTTCTGGGATTTTTACCTTCTGTACTGAGGTGTCTATTTATGCATTTTACATGAGGAACTCAGTTAGACGTTGGGCCATAATCTTAAAGAAGATCTTCTCTTTGACACTGAGCAGTGAGATGATGCAAAACTGTTCAATATTGCTTGAATCCTCTCCTTTTGGTATCCATACACCCTCTGCCTGCCTCCACTGAGCAGCAACCTTTTCTTTTCACCAGATTGCTACCAGAGTCACACCAGGAGCCTCGGGCACTGCTTGTAAACTTTATATGGTACTTCACTGGAGCCAGGGGCCAAATTTGATCTTGCTGCTCTGACTGTTTCTTTAACCTCCTCCAGAGTCAGTTGAATTGAGTCAGCGATTCTGGAGGTGTCACCAGTGCCTCACATGAGCCGAGGAACAAGTGAGGTGGCCGCTTCGCTTTTGTCCAAGTAGCCTTTTGGTGAAGGCAAAGGGATCGGCCCTCTCCTTGCACTTCCTTTGGTGCCACTCAGCCCGCCTAAGTATGATGAGCCTCTTTATGATATCTGTGAGGTCTGACAGGGCAGTTTTCTCATCCTCCTCAGCCAACTTATGTTGAGGCTTAAGAGATTTGAGTTCTTGTCTCAGCTGACTGATCTTGAGTTCTCGCCGGTTTGGTCTTGCTGGATTGCTTGCACCATGCTCTTCAATAACACCAAACCGAACCTAACCCTAACCTTATTAGTTTCAGAGAATCAACAGTTTATCTTTCCATAAGATAATGTAACTCTGCCATAGCCACACCCAACTTTCTTTTGTTATTCATGGTATTTATTTAGTAGTTGTGTTGATTACTTGTGTTTATCTTTTTGTTAATAAAATGTATTTTATTACACTTCTGTCTTCCTTGTGTTGATAATGCAGTAAGAGGCTTTACAAGTTATCTCACAAATCCTTCAAATTGGTCAGATGTAAAACTCCTGCTAATTTACATAATTTTATGTATTCAATAATCATCTTTGATTGTTATTTTACTGTTAAGGTGAAATTCCTCAGCTGGTGCACTGAGGAAAAAGGAATAAGAAGTCACTCTCACACTCACCTTAAGTGACATGACCAAAACTCATAATATTAATTTGGTGCCAAATTAACTCCTACACAATTGGTGTCTTGTGTGAGGTTAAGTTAAACTGCAACAATCGCTAATCATCCACATGGGCCATTGGTGCTTAGACCCCAATGATTGCCGGTTGCGGCAATATTTACAGTGTGTTTTTTTACAAATATAAGGTCCACAGTTATAAACCCACAAGTCTTAATTATTGCTTCGCACAGCATTTCAACATTAGCATGCAGCTGGCCACTACAAATATAGCTTTGTTCATATTTGACTGTTTTAGAGCACTGATAAGACAGATTTAGGACATTAGAGATACATGCCCATGGCCTAAATATTTTTGTTTGGATTCAGATACAGGTACTATTTTCAAAGTAACCTGAGGACTGTATTTTGTTTTTCATTTCTTTGAACTTTAGGGAATTTGGGTTTTAAAACGGCAATAATATGACTTTAATAATGAATTTAATATGGCCAGTTTCATGGGGCCTGTTAAAGGATTAGTTCACTTTCAAATAAAATTTTCCTGATAATTTACTCACCCCCATGTCATCCAAGATGTCCATGTCCTTCTTTCTTCAGTCGAAAATAAATTAAGGTTTTTGATGAAAACATTCCAGGATTATTCTCCTTATAGTGGACTTCAATGGACTCCAAACGGTTGAAGGTCAAAATTAAAGTTTCAGTGCAGCTTCAAAGGGCTTTAAACAATACCAGACGAGGAATAAGGGTCTTATCTAGTGAAACGATCGGTCATTTGCAGAAATTTTTTTAATGTATATGCTTTATATAAACAAATGATCGCCTTCCAATTGGTTCCGCCAAAACCGCACTTTCGTATTCTTCAAAAAGCTTACGCTGTATGTCCTACACCTTCCCAGTTCTACTTATGGAAAAAATGGAACTGGCGCTGCGTTCGTTTCGTAAGTTGAATAGGGAAGGCGTAGGACATACAGCGTAAGCGTTTTGAAGAATACGAAAGTGCAGTTTTGGCAGAACCACTTGAAAGGTGATCATTTGTTTATATAACGCATAAACATTTACATTTTTTTCAAAAATGACCGATCGTTTCGCTAGATAAGACCCTTATTCCTCGTCTGGTATTGTCAAAGACCTTCATTTCTTTTCTTTTTGCTGTTCTGATATCTTCTGCACGAATTTTTTACACCAACTTTTTAAAACTCACATAGACATCTACACAAGGAGGAGTTGGTCCTCTGATCTCTCAGTTTTTAAAAACATTTTCTTTTAACTATTCGTGACAGCTTTGAGACTAGCCTACAGTATCTCTGTATTAACAGGAAGAATATCTACACTGTCAAGTTCTCAACCTCCTGCCTAATGACTGCAGCATTGACTAATATTGACAGAACAAAACTATGGCCCCTTTACACCTGCTTTTAAAAGAAAGCTTTATTAAAATGCCAATCACATGCATACTAGTCACATAAAAGGCTGACCTGCAGTCCAGTCATGTAATAAATCACAAGAGACGCTCTGTCTCACACCACAGGTTATTCAAACAGACACAACACAGTAAACAGCAAGTTTAGGGCCCTATAATCATAAGGGCGCACTGCTGAGCCTCGGTCACTCTGTAAGTGGCATTTAAAAGGCTGTTAGTCTGTTAGAGGGGTTGCAAGGGGCACGTGACTCAGCATTAACGTGCGGCTAATGAACAAAGTGCTCGATAGCCAGATAAAAGCACTCTTGACTGTGTGAAAGCAATGAGCACAATGCTTATTGCTAGAGCTGAGCTGCACTGGTTTATCAGCAGGGGATAAAACGGAGACTGAAAGAGAGAGAGATACAGACCTTCTCTCTAATGGAGCACAGGAGCGTTGTACGGGAGACAGCGAATTCAGTTGTTAGCTGATTTTTTTTCTTTTCTTCAGAGTTCCAGGTCAAGTGTGAGCTGACTGATTAATAGATTTTCACATCAAATATATTTGAGATTTTCATTATTTTACAAATAGCTGATATAGGACTAAAAACACCCATTAAGGATATTTTTTTCTGTTCTTAAAATGTATAATAAAATATTAATTTGTATTAAACATTGGTGAAGCAACATGTAAAAAAAAGTTTGTTTTGATAGAAAGTT
>RJVU01075617.1:6836817-6868252 GCA_003731715.1 Anabarilius grahami
ATAATACAATATGGAAAATGATATATTATAATAAAAAATTTAATTATATTTATTTGTAGTAAACATTAGGTAAAATGCAAAAAGGTGGTAAAAAGGCGGCTAGAGGCAAAAGGCCTAAAATATATAATTTAATAAAACATATAAATTATGTATTATAATAAAATATATAAATTATATATTATAATAAAACATTAATTATATCATATTTATTTATATTAAATATGGCAACGCTATGTGTAAAAAAAGTGGTAAAATAGTTTGTTTTGTTTTGTTATAATTATAGAATACTGTTTTTATTATGATTGTAATTTATAATAAAATCCATAAATTATATAATGAAATACATAAATTCTATCATATTTATTTGTATTAAATATTGGTGAAGCAACAGGCCTTTGTCTTTTGTGTCAAAATATGTGATAGATTCAGTTATTCTCATTTGCTATATACACTTGTAAACATTATTAAATGTTAATCAAATGACTTCAGATTTGACTTCATGAATCATGACAATTTAGCAGTGTATAATTACAAAGAGGCAATTTGGAAAGTAAGGGCCTTTAATGGGCCTTCATGTAAAGGACATTATCCCCCTGTGGTCCTTTAGATCCCCCTCTAATTTGAACAAAAACATAAATGTAACAACTCTAACACTACAGCTGTTTAAATGCTCTGTAAACAGCAGCATAACACCATAATTAAAGAGCTTTATTATGATAAAGAGCTGATTTATGAGAGGTTTTCATGCTAGTAAAACAAAAGTTGCTGTGTGGCTTGGACAAGCGTAATCTAACAGAAGCTCTGCACACTAGAATGAATTATTGAGTGATAGCCTCTTCCCTTTACTTCCAGTTGACTTGACTGAGATGTGTGTGAGTGAATGAGCACACAAGTTTGCATGAGCATGTAGGTCTACTCTCTTTCTCATGTATTCTTGGTGACCATCTTTAGATATATAAACTGTTTATGTATACATAAACAGTTTTTTGTTTCCGATCTAACCTAAATAGAGACAAAAGTGGCATATTTAGCGGAATGAAGGACATCTGTATGTGACTGTGCATCTGTTTTTGTGCTTGTGTGTGTGTTGGACTGTGAACTCTTTATACTAAACACACAAGAGGCTCCAGCAGATGAACCATCCAAAAATCACACCTGGGCCCTTTTATACTTCATGTGTGCCAATAGCTAATATTCATACCGTGTAATTTTTCAGAAATTACTTCAGTGATGAGCACACTGCTTTTAAAAAGAGTGCTCGCATTGATTTATCTATAAAACATATCCTTGTTAAAGCCTTCTGAGAGATCCATTAGACATTTAAAAGCTATCTCTATCCCTCCATTGTGCCCATGTGTGTGTGTAGAAAACAACAAACATTCCTCAGCTTTGCTTTATATGCCTGTTAGAAAAAGGAGAAAGAAATAACAGCATAAAAACAAAAGATAGTGGGAGTACAAGGAACACCTGGTGAACAGGTGACATTAAAAATTTTGAGTTTTCATTTTCACTGTTGGAGAATGACCCAACACAAGGGCAAATACATAGATCAGTGCAGCATTTCGTGTTCTGTTAGTTAAAATGAGGTGATGTCCTTGAAAGACCAGCAGTGACGAGATAAAATCCAAGCCAGTCAGTCAAGCTTAGGGAATGATTCTGCATGCCTGATCAAAACAGGAAAGAGAGAGGATTTTATTATGTAGTTTGAAGAGAAAGAGAGGCAGAGTGAGTAAAACGCCTCAACGCTAATGTAAATGACAGGCTGTCCTTAGAGATCCCTAAAACTCTATTTCTGACTTATCATGTCCCACTCCTTGAGAATAACACAAACAAACATTTAAAATGAGTATTATCAAAGAAACTGCATTTCTTCCTTAGCAAAAATAAATGCTCTTTTTTTAAACCTTTCTCCAATAGGTGGAGAAATGTTTTAATATTAAAAAAATTTCAGAGAGGGAGACAGCTGTGTGTTTTTCTCTGTGGTGAGAAGTGATGTGGCGACAGTGAAGCCTATTATTAGTGGACTAAAAAGTATGTGAAAGCATCTGGGTAGGGTTGCACCAGCCGTTCGTAAGTTCTTACTTAAACATGAACGTAAAGTCTAAACTAGAGGCTTAGTAACTACTAGCTAGTTTATAACTAACTCTGTACTTTATTCGGTTGCACTATTTGTTCTTAAGGCAGAACGTAGCTAGTAGGTCGTAAGCGCTCCGTAAAGTAATGCGTTGTCGCATAGAATGACGTCTATTTTTCTTAACCCAATCACAAGCCTTCTAATAGGTAAACAGGAAATAGTCTGAACAGCACGTAATTTCAAACTCATTCTTGACTGGCCTAAACTGAAAGTTAAAAAAGACGTTAAATCAAATGTTATCGAACTCAAAACATTACACTTTTAATTGAAAATATCTATCCCACACATGGAGGAGAAAAGAAACAGGTCATGAAGAAATTCTTATTTTAATTGATGGATACAAAGAAAACAAAACAGTCCTTGAAAGCAAATTAAACTCATCTGTCACAAACCGAAAAAAAAGGTGAGATTTGGCAGGACATAAACAAAATAAATGCAAAAGGCTGTGAGCAGAGGGAGATAAAGGAAGTTAGGAAGAAGTGGACCGACCTTAAGACACAAGCAATCGAGGATTTTCCTCGCACAAAACATGTGCCCACTGGAGGTGGTCCGAGACCTGAGCCTAGCCCATATTCAACCGTTATCCTGGAAATAATTGGCGACAACTCACCCACCGTCTGCGGAATCACTGGAGTTGAAAGTGGAAGTGAAGCCACAGACGACATTGCTCAAAGTATTAATAGTTTCTTATTATTTTATTCTTATAATGTTTCCTAAAAATACATATTGTGCCAGTCATATGAGCAAATATGTAACCACAGAACGGGAAAAAAAACTAATCTGTATTTTCTGACTCGCAGTTGTGAGAGAAAAAAGTCAGAGTAACATTATTATTATTATACACTTCATACTTTAATGCAAAGTGAATTAGGACACAATTCTGTAAAGTTACAATAGCAAGTTCTTGTTTATTCATCGGCAGGTGTTGCATCAAGTCAGCCAACTCGCAACAGAAACTTGCGCTGATAACATTGTAGCGCCAGCATCAGCGGGAGATCTGCCTGTCCTTCGTACAGACCGTCCAGAGAGCACACAAGACAAAGAACCGCTAGTCGAAAACACAAAGAAAAGGAAACGTCCAAATGAGCAGGATGAAGACATAAAATCAATCTCTTCACCTCCCAGATCATCAACTGGCATTTTCCACAGCATGGCCAAATTATGCAATACAATGCATGCTCCTATCACCTTTGCTGCTCTCTCTGGCCCCATTGCAATTCCTAACGAGCACATTTGGAGTGTATTCAAAACTTGTACTTTATCTGAAATATTAGCCAGTATAAACTGATAAAATAATCAAACAAATTCAAATCTGCTGTCACATACCCCTATGAAGACATGACCACCTCCTTTTTAATACACCTATTACCTACCACTTTTTAAGTGGGTAGGCAGAATCACCCAGCAGAATGCCACAATACTCCCCAGAATAAAATTTTTCTAAGATGTTTGATCTTCTTAGGATGAAACTGTCGTGCTTTGAACCTGGCCATCTCGCAACACAGTTTAAAAAACATAAACTCGGGTCACGGATGACTTGGGTGTTTGGTGAATGGAAGCCCTTCCTATTCACAAACACATTCTCATCTACTGTGGGTGCTTTTATCCTGATTTGTGTCCCATCAATGCAGCCAAGTACATCAGGGAAACTGGCAATAGCATGGAATTTTTGCCTGTTCGTATTTTGTGCATTTATGCTTGGCATACACACGTAGTTATTCATGTGGCGACACAAGGCAAGTGACACCCTGCAGATCACTCTACATACTGTAGATTTATGAATCTGTATGCAATCGCCTACAACATTTTGCATCGATCCAGTTGCAAAAAACTGTAAGGCGACACACACTTGAAGGCTTGGAGAGAGAGCGCCGTTTCTGTCTGTCTCGTGCTGAATATCAGACGCTATCAAGTCCGTTATCCGCATTATTCCCTCTCTTTTAAAGAGCAAACGAGCATATATGTCGACATCATCATAAATATCCAACGGATGATGTCTGTCTCGTAAAACTTGTCGACGAACATGCGGCTCTTCATGATCAATAACGAGCTGTGATGTGATCTAATCTGGCTGACATCTTATTCCGACCGTTATTCATGGACAGAGGCTTCCGTAGATATTTAGTTAGAACGTATAGTTACGTTTAAACTAAGTTTAATGGTGCAACGCAAAAATATTTAGTAGTGCGTAAGTTGCAACTTAGTGCCCATTTACGTCGAAACTAGGCTACGTTGCTGGTGCAACCAGCCCATGCTCTCACCAATAAAGTAACAATAATGCTTTTCAAGTCCATCACAATCATATTTTAAAACCTGTGTGATAGTATTCAACACCATGGTGAGCAACGCTAAATACATGATAGAATTATGAGGTGTGATATTGCGTTTATACAACAGTTCGACGGCACGGTAAATAAATAAGAAATAACAACGGTGTCTTTGAAACCCTCTTTTGTGCAGCACTACTTCCTTCCGCCATGGATTCAAATCTCAAGTTGACAGTTGGACCAAGCCTCCGTTACTAACTCTAAAACGTCACTTTAGAACTAGTAACGAAGGAATGTTGAGTCGCTTCATTGAAACTCATTGATTTTTGTACAGTATTAGAGAGAGAGAGAGAGAGAGAGAGAGAGAGAGAGAGATCGCCTGAGAGAGTAGGCTATTACCTTTGTCTGATATATAGTGCATTACATTCATTCTTCAAGTCGATGTTCATAATATTATATCCATTATAAAAGTCTCTTGTGACTGACTGACTCATTCTCCTGTAAAGTGTTGCCGCCATATAATGGCGTATTAATGTAACTTTCACTCAATCCATACGCACTAATGGACATAATTATATAAAATCATATTTATTGAACAAAAAAACAATTGTTCTTAGTTGTAGCCAATATGCTATGCTATATAAAGGATGTAAGTTAATTATTATCAAATTTAACATAGCACAATTCGGCTCTGGAACAAATAATAGATTAATAAGACCAAAGATTGCCCGTTAAATGTACTCAAACTGAATTATGTCTCATGTTTAACCACTATAAGAGCCAGCGGTAAATCCCCGAAGCACTGGCCAAGATGAAGCTGTTCTCGGCGCGTACATGACCCCTGAACGGCCGCTGACGCCCTGGAGCTGCGAAATCGTCAAAACAAATTGTAAAACAGGCACTATTATTAAATATGACGAGTCACATATTTCAGGTCTAAACAACTACATTCTCGTCTTAAAAACTATTAAAACAACAGTTCTTGGTACAACAAGTAGTATTTGCAAAAATTACGGTGGATTTGCTCGGCCGCCATGACGGTCACTTCTAGTGGAGTGATACAAACGGTGAAAAGGTAGGAGTGCTGTTATCACTGAAATATCGCACGGCTATCAGCCAATCAGATTCGAGAACCAGACAGAACTGTTGTATAAACATACACACACATTTAGCTATATAAATGGTGGCATTACATTGACTTTAATTGTTTTTATATACAGCTATTTATATACAGCTTTATTGAAACTTCTGCATTTTTACAATCTAAAAACATATTTATATAACTTGTTTATATACCATTTTTACAAATGAGAATGTTCCCAAAAGGAACATATTGTCATATTGTCTCCAAAATATGAAGTACACATTTGTTTTTATATCTTTGTGGGGCTTTCTATTGACTTCCTGAGATAATGATATTGTTCTATTCCCTACCCCTCACAGAAACGTTTACAGTAACTTACAGTTCCTTGGGCAGACACATTCTACAAATAGGTCAGTCCACCATGAACCAACCAGACAGCAGCAGAATCTGTGTTTGAATTATGAAGGTACGTTGTTGCTGTAGGAAGCATTATGATGGGGTCTCTGGTGTAGAATGTCATACTGTGATCACTAGCCTTGAGTTTGGCATTAATAAGAATCCCAGGTCTCTCACTATGAGACAGCACAATTTAACCATCTCGACCGAGGACTATGTAAAAACACAGCAGAGGCACAGCAGGTAGTCAGTCATACAGAGAACCTTCTCTTCATATTGGGATACTAGTTTACTATATATATCTAGGTGTTTTGCTGCCAGCCATGTCCTGTTCTGCTATTTCTCTTTATGGTCATGTGTATGTGATTAGTGGTCGCTGTCCTTGGTTCTGAACGGCTGCCTTTAACAAAGTGATTCAAGTGTTTGCTCTATTACAAAGCAGACAAAGTCAATCTCTCCTGCAAACATCACCTTCACCATCCCCTAATATTTGAGCTCTCTCTCTCAAAAAAAAGAACACAAACTACAGGAACCCCGGTTCCAGCAGGCTCAGCCCAGTTACATCAGCGGGTCTGTTTTTTTTAGAACACATGCACAATACGCTCTGGAGAAGAAGGCTTTGCTATTGGATTATTGGCTGCTGTTGCAGTGACAAAAGCTTCAGATTCCATATATAGTGACAAGGCGGCTATAGCCTGGACCATGGAGACCAAGGCACACCAAAGAGTAACAAGGATAACAATAATATGACAACAGCACAATGTTGCCTGACTAATCCAGAAAGGACAGAAATGCAGTATTTTGAGGCAAGCATGACCTCAGAATTTAAGCACTCCAAAATAATAATAATAAAACAAATATAAGAGAGGACTGCATGAAAGTAAACATGTGCATTTTATTTAGGGATCTTAAGTGCTTTCATGCTGAGCCACACACATCCAGTTTGGTAAGCAACCAAAGGAACAAATGACAAAAGAAGAGTAATACAAATGCAAAAACATGCAAATGCACAAACAAATGTTAATTTTAGATATGGCAGCACATCCACAGTAATCAGTATAATGAATCAGATGGGGAAAAAAAAACAGAAAGGAAGAGGGTTGGGGAGTAAGAGCTTAAGCACTCTTAGTTTCAAACAACTATCAAGAAAATGAAATTGATGTTCATCCACTAGGGTAAACAATTCTCTGTCTGTCCATGTCACCTTTACATCAAAAGACATCTAAATTAATAAATACATTTATTATGATCACTGAATGAAAACACAGATCCTTCGACTATTATCTGTCCCAAATTCCACCCTAGACTTAATGTAAAGGACAACAGCTGTGCATTTGTTTTTGTTTGTTTTATACTCTGTGTGACTCTATAAAGTGTATTGCATTTCATTTTGTGTGTTAGCAAGTGCCAGTATTATGTATTATGCCTTACTATTTTCCTCACACACAGGGGCAGATATGGTGGATTTCCACATTATAACCCTCTAATACTCAAACAAACAAACCCAAAGTCATTTTCCTGCATTATTCTGTAATTTTCATAAAACCTATGATAAAGTGCATCTGCTCCCTGAAGCCAATATATCAATAATGAGCAGTTTTGTGCAAAATTGCAGATTAAAGGAAGAGGCCTCTTTAGTGTTTTGCTAATTCCAGCCAAATGTTGGTAATTAGCTTCCCCCCACCCCCCACCTCAATCTGAATGCGTACAGAACAATTTTTTCTTTGGAATTAATGCATTACATGAGCTTTTGGAGAGTCGGCCAAATGTTGGCACATATCACAGATGCGGCCCCACTTTATATTAGGTGGCCTTAAACTTACATCAAAAAAATAAGTACAATTTACTTATTGTGTTCATATTGTGTTGCAAAACACTTTTGCTGCTATTGAGGTGGGATACAGGTAAGGTTAGGGACAGGTTTGGTGGTATGGGTAGGTTTAAGGGAGAGTTAAGGTCTTTGCACATCGAGTCCAAAATTCGCATCCCAAATTTTCGCATGTTAAAAAATAAAATACGACCTCACGTTGTGTCAATCACGTTTACACACTGCCTCCAAAATGTTCGTCCGTCATAAAACAATTTGGATCAGGTTCGATTTTCTGCGTTTTTCGCATCCGTGGCACACATTTTGAGAGATGTTTTGACAATTCAGAGCCACCGTACAAGCAAACGCCAAAATCCCGAATGCCATCTGACAAGTTGATCCACGTCGTCTACAGCACAAAGCAGTAGCACTGTATGACAAACAAAGAGCGGAATACAAAGATACAGAATATAAAGATAAAGATTGCTCCAGTATCACTAGCAAAGCATCGAACTGAGCCAGTGACATCCTGAAGTAAACTTTGAAAAGTTCGGGATAATCACACAGCTCCTTGATGAGGTGGAACTCTCCTTCCTCTTTACGCAATCTCACACTCTAAAAAATGCTGGGTTAAAAACAACCCAAGTTGGGTTGAAAATGGACAAACCCAGCGATTGGGTTGTTTTAACCCAGCGGCTGGGTTAAATGTTTGCCCAACCTGCTGGGTAGTTTTATTTAACCCAAATATTGTTTAAAAATTGCTGTATTTCTTGCTTAAAATGAACCCCAAAATATGTTGGAAATTAACATTTATTAATATGTTTAATAAACAAACATTTATTAATACTTTTTTTGAATAATATTTAAACAATAAACATTTATTAAATTGCTTATTAATAAATGCTCATCTTTTTGATTATTATTGTTGCCTCTAGTAATTATGAGTCTGATTTTTAATTTCCAACCTATTTTGGGTTCATTTTAAGCCAGACATATAGTAATTTGTAAACAATTGTTGGGTTAAATAAAACTACCCAGCAGGTTGGGTAAACATTTAACCCAACTGCTGGGTCAAAACAACCCAATCGCTGGGTTTGTCCATTTTCAACCCAACTTGGGTTGTTTTTAACCCAGCATTTTTTAGAGTGCAGGATTGGATGGACCCAATATTTCCTCTTTCTTTTTCTCTTTTTAAGAAGAGCGAGGACAACTAAATCATGATCACTGCTTGAAGACTCCATTTTGTATTGTTTTGTGATTTTTTTCGCAACGGATTCATTAATAGGCATCGGACACAGTGCGCGACAAATTTTTTGGATCACAAATACGAAAAAAAAAAACGCATGCGAAAATTGCGGACTCAGTGTGCAAAGGCGTTTAAGGTATAAGGGATGGGTCAACAGTGTAATTATAAGTGTAATTATAAATGTAATTACAGAAATTAATTACAGATGTAATTACATGCAGGTATTTTTAAAGCATAAGTACAATGTAAAAACATGTATGTACACAAGAAGTGCATTGAATCAAATGATTAATTTAAATGCAAGTACATAATATAAAGTGGGAACAAAGATGCTACTGCAGTCTGTATGCTTGAGTCAATATTGATTCAAGACATTCTGCTGATATTAAGAAAAAACAATAGACATTTCTGAACATAAAAAAAACAATGCAGAGACAGCACAGTCTTTCCATAATGTTTCTGCCCTATTACATTTGCCATATCTTTATTCTCTCTTTCTCTCTCTTTTAAAAAAAAAGTAAAGTAGGAACATACCATTTTTTAAAATCAATCTAATGCAGTAATTAAAAAAATGGAATTATGAATGAATTGCTGATTAGGGTAGCTATATATACACAATTACTGAAAAAGAATCAATTTATGATTCATATAATGCTATATTTTCACAATTTGTTTAGAGCTTCTCAACTGCTCTAAAGTCATATGCATACCTTCCATTTAAATTGCAAAAATTGTAATTTCCACACACCATAAACAGTGGTACAGGATTACGATGTGCTAGAATTAAGTCAGATAGTTCTGAAACTGCTTTTACACTTAGGACATGATTATAGAAATCTGCTACTTCAAAAGGCCTAATACTACTAAAACCAATCATAAAACCAGAGGCGCTGTCAACTTCTGCTATAGCAGCCAAGCCAAGATAAGCATGTGCGTTTCACAAACATACTCTACGTTTCCCAGTCATACGCCACATATACACACTCATTGCTTGCTGAGTTCAACACACAGGCAGTAAGACAGAGAGATGATAGTGTGTACAACAAAAAAGCTTCTTTTATTTGAAAGACATCTGTTAAAAAAAAAGTTTTACAAAAGTGTCAGAAGCTGACAAGTGGAAGTGGGGGAAAAAAATGAAATGGTGATATTAAAGAGGGGATTATGTCTCTGATGGAGCAAGAGAGTGTGCATGAGTGTAAGAGAGGGAGGGAAATAACTCATTTTAATAGCCTGCACAGCACTAAAAACAGTTATGAATTTAGACATCATGGTCAATATATCTGCTTTAAAAAATAATAAAAAATCTTCACCATGCAGTATCATAGGGATGAGACACACTGAGGAAAAAAAAAAAAAGATTAATTAATCTCATTTAAACAAATTTTTTTTGGCATAAATTTGACCTGTTTAGTCATTTTTTATTCTGGAATGCATCCATGCTACAACTCTATTTAGAGATAACCCATATTCATTTTCATCCCATAATCGCATGGCTCATGGTTTATCCTCGAAGATTTCGGTGAACTAATCTACACAACACATTTATTTGTGTTTAAACTGGATTTTCTCTATTTCCACAGGCAAGAAAAACACCATCACTGCCTGTTGCAGATTTTCCTGAGTGACTGTTGAGTAGTTGGTTGAGAGAAGATGGCCATGTTGTTTGATATAAAACACCACATATTATGTGTGTGTAATCAGAAATAAGTGGAATGTAATTGTGCGTAGTGGACACAGAACACCAATCAGTCTGATTAGTCTTCTTATGGACATTTCAGTGCTCCAAGATGGAAGGTGATTAGAAAGGCAAAAAGCAGTCTTTAAGTCTTCAATTGATTAGTGGCAGAGAGAAAAACAGAACACCTGATTAGCTATTTTTTTGCGCAAAGACACTAGTATATAGTTTTAATAGAGCTTTGTTGTAGTGACGGAACACAATTAAATATGGAACATGTCAGTGACTCAAATAACTGTTGGTTAGAACAGGTAAGCTGGCATCTGTGTTTCATAGATAATTACGAGAAGAAGCCAATTAGAGGTTGTAGGAAAAGCCCCAGAGTTCCCAGCACACACACCAGCACAAAGACCCAAAGGAAGATGCGGTCAATCACCATGGCAACATACTTCCAATCATCCTCCACCTAAGAGAGAAAGGGCACACAATAAACAGAGAAAAAAAAAGAGATATGGAAGGTTAATAAATGAGAGAAAAGAGAGGTTAGAGGTAACAAAGAAAAGAAAATGGAGAAAGAAATAAAATGAGAACACATGAAAGCAAGGTAAATGGAGGAGAAAATGGCAAAGTGAGGATGAGAATGAGTGAAAAGCAGGCCTACTGTCTGTCCAAATGCTTTACTAACACTACACAGGGATAAGTTAAATTAGATTATGTTACTACAAGCAGAGCTGCGCAAAACATTTTCCCTCCACATATTTAGGCACTGGGTGCTTTACAATGCTAATGTGATTCAGTAGTGAGGCTCTGAGCCAAGAATGAAGATGAAGGATGAAGTGGTGAGACTTTCCATATCAAAGTGTGATGTCTCCGTTGAGGGATCTAAAGCACTTATTGTCAGTGAAGCACTCAGTAAACATTTTCCACTGAGAGTAGCGGAGTCATTTCTGTAAGCTTAAGCTTGATGTCTGTGATGTTTTTCTGAGGACATTACAACTAAAACATGGCATGATATTGGAATCTGAGTCAGACACTAAGTGGACACCTACTTCCAAAGGGCAATGAGGATCTTTATTATGAAGACATTATGGTATCTGAATAGACAAGTGGATGGAACAATGGCAGTGCATGCGTTGTCATGTGAGTAAAAGTACAATTAAGCATATAATTACTGTTCCCAAAGGGAAACAAGGTACAACACATTGACTATTGGAAATCACACTTGAAATGCATGCCTGAAAAGTCACTAATACACAGTGACACCGGGTGGCTACATCCACCTGGCAGGAATACAAATACTGCTGTGTACGTCATTCCCACCGTTTAAGGAGGCTCTTCAGCATAGCTATGGTAGAGTTGGGCTGTGATGTGTTGAACATCCCCCTGCTTCTGGGACAATCATTATGTATTTATAATTTTATATATACTGTATATATATATAGTTGCTCTGACAAATATTCAAGCCGATGAACCTAGCAAATATAGAACAAGAATAAATACAACAGCTCGGAAACAGCCATCCCACGAGATGAATGACTGTGCAAACCCTTGGGCTGTTACATGCCAAGAGATAGCCTCCACAATTCAGCGAGAAAGACATTGCTTAGACTGCGCTGTACAATGAGCCGGATTGGCAAAACACAAAGAGTTGATCTAACAATCGAAAAGGTCTTAGACATATAGTTGAATAGTTAATCTGAGGCACCTCAAATTTCTCAAGGGGAGCCTCACAGATTTCCATATGACATGCTAAAAGTTTTGCTAGACTTTCAGAGTGAAGGAAAAGGAAAAAATGAATAGAAAATAAAGACTATTTGTAGAGGCTTTACCATTATGAGCTCTAAAACAACACTGAGTCCACAACACCGACTGCAAAGCCCACAGCTCTGGCTAGAGAACTTTCCCCTTTGCTTGGGTGAGCAGAACTGTAGGATACACCAAGGCTGTCCTGCTAGAAGGTTAATGATGTCAGTATACCATGTTTTTGAGCAGTCTTGGGCCACTGATGCATGGGTTTATCTTTTCTGAGTGAAGCACGCTGATCTGTTATGAATAAAAACATAGGACACCTTGCATTTTGCGCAATTCAAAGAGTCCTACGTTGGTATAGGGGATCTATTTTCACCCTTGAAATTCCCATTCCCTACCATTGGTTCCTCCCCTGGAAAGGAAGTCCATCCCAAAAGGGCAAAATTGAGCACTGAAAAGCTCACACTGACAGGAAGCTTAATCTGACTGATACTATCATAGGGGCCATCAGCCCAGGCAGGCACAAAAAGTGTAGTTTGCTGCCCAGCTTACACTAATGTGACAGTTGTTAAAACTATTTACCCTCTGTTTTGACAGAAAAGCTCTATTTCAAGTAGGGTCCTGTTGCATGACAAGGAATGTTATTTGTTGGCAGGGGAATACAATTTTGGTGTTTGTGTTTATCCAAAGAGAACAATTCTTCATAGTCAATGTGTTGTACAGAGTGGATTGACTGAATAGGAACCTTTTTACCTCTTTGGCTTTGTTGCGGCTCCTCATGTTCTCAGCAATGTACTTCACACTCTCAATAGCCTGTTTGATCTCTGGTGACACCACAGAGAAAGCCACAAATGTGTTAATAGCCTGTGGACTCAACTGACGACTCACTTTCCCACAATCCCCCTCGGTTGCCTCTTTCATTGGGTGACATGGACATCCCCCTTTCTTTCCTTCTAATGCTGCTTTCCCTTCCCCAAATTCCAAAGAGTTCATCACTCCCTGTTGGGATCCACTATTTTTCCTCTTCTTTCCCTCTCCTCCTCGTCCTGCTCCAGTCCCGGACGAGCTCCCGCTTTCTAGTCCTCCTTTTCCAGAGGACTCTGATAGATCAAGAGGCCGACGCATGAGCATAATGCGGGGTAAAGCTCGGAGGAAGACGGTACGTACCCAGCTAGGCATAGTGTGGGTCATAGGGGTGCGATAGTGCACATTCAATACAAAGACGGTGATGACAATAGAGAGGGTGACGAAAATCATGGTGAAGAGAAGGTACTCGCCTATCAGAGGGATCACAAGTGAGGTGGAGGGGATGGTTTCTGTAATGACAAGAAGGAACACAGTGAGAGAGAGGAGTACAGAGATGCACAATGTCACTTTCTCGCCACAGTCTGATGGAAGGTAGAAGACGAGTACTGTCAGAAAGGAGATGAGGAGGCAGGGGATGATAAGGTTGATAGTGTAGAAGAGGGGCAGTCGACGTATGTAAAAACTGTAGGTTATGTCTGGGTAGATCTCTTCACAGCAGTTGTACTTGATGTCATGCTTATACCCAGGTGCATCAATGATCTCCCACTCTCCACTCTCCCAAAAGTCTTTAAGGTTGACCTTTGAGCCAATGAGAACCAGGTCAATCTTGGCCTTGTCATAGGTCCAGGAACCAAACTTCATTGAGCAGTTCTGATAGTCAAAGGGGAAGTAAGTGATGTCCATAGGGCAGGATGATTTAAAGATTGCAGGAGGGACCCAAGTGATGGTTCCATCATATTTCAAAAGAGCTTTGGTTTTGTCCTCCACCAAGAAGTCCCCAACAGCACTGTGTCAGAAAAAGTACATTTGAATGTTATGACCTCTGATGCATTCATATATTTAATTCTCAGACTGTTAGCTCTGATGATGTTAATTTGGCTCTAAAAGAAATTAAGAACCTGAAAATATTCCCAAAATTACTTAATTTCTAATATTTTAATATTAAATTTATACAAGGAATACTTGACTCACTTGTTGTAAAGTACAATGTCAGGCCTCCAGATTTTATTTGATGGGACTCTGATGAACTCAATTCCATCAAACTCTGCTGGTAACCACTTCAGCTTGTAGTCATTCCATATCTATGACAAAATCACAAAAGTTTAAATCTGGCATTTACACTGTTATGTGTACGTCTTTCATCTGTGCCCTGTCATAGTCTTTAAAAGTCTTTGAGAGTGTTTTTGTGTGTGCACATCTCTCCATCTGCAAGGGGGGAAAAAAACTTTTTCTGTTCAGGCAGGTATGTTGTCTATTAATGTTTATTATCAAATGTGTATACAGAGCGGTAAATGTGTATAGTGGTGCATTTGCAGAGCTGTGAATTTGTGCTTATTTTGTGTGCACATCATGGTTTGTTGGCATGTCTGTGTAGATGTCTGTGCCATGTATTGGCATGTCTGACTGCTGATCTCTCTGTGTTCAATGATATCCTGCTATCAGGCATTGCACAGACTTATTGTAAAATACTACAGGGTTTAACACAAGCACACACATTCTTAGAAAAAAATTGCAATAATCCAAAAATGCTAATTTAAGCAGTCATGCAGGAGCATTATGTAGCTACTTATTATTGTAGAACTGAAATATATATATAGCTAGACATTCCTAAAAACACCCTATCACTAATAAAGTTCAATATTATTTTCATTTTAAAAAACTGCAGCACTTTAGACATATAAAGCTATTTTTATGAGTTCATATATGATGCATATTTCATACGTAGAGGGTGAAAAATAGGTTGACTAAATTAAATATTTAATTTATAATTATTTAACTTGACTAAATAAAGTTTTAAACTAAATAATTAACAAAACTAATTCAAAAATTTTGCTGACTGTGAAATAACTTTTCAGTACAAAAGTGTATTGTTATTCTGCTGATTATTAAAAACAAAGTAAATTGTTTGATCTAGTTAGACTAAACTTTTTTTGCATATATTACCATCTTTTTAACCTCTTTCTTTCAATTAGTATAACTACTGTGCTAAAGTATATCTCAGTTTTCCATTAATTACAGAAATGTTCTCTTCCATAATATCCTGTTTCTACCAACACATCTGTTCCATGTATATAGCTACTGTACTTCTTTCCCTACATTACTCAACCCCATCCTATTGAATGTTTATGCTATACACATTTTCTTGACACAGTACATTCTTACCGAAAATGGCAATACACAATACATGAAGAAGATGAGATGTTTGTGTTGACACAAACACATGCACAAGGCCTACAGTACATGCTGCACACATACTGTACATCACTTACATGTCTCAGCCAAAGGTTTGTTTCCATGATCTGATTGACTTCATCCTTTAGAGAGGAAGACACAGGCAGAGAAAAAGCCATTTTCTATTATTTAGAATGGAACATGTACTAGCAATAAAATCAATACAGTTCTTGTCTAATGGGAAAGAGAAATCTGACAAGATTCATTTCATCTTCTAGCTTCAAGTGCATACTGTATGCCATTCATCACAGTACCATCAACAGTGATAATAGCTTCTGCATATTCACTAGAAAACATCTGCAAAATAATAATAAAAAAAACTAATAAAAAAATGCAGTAATCCTTAATCCTGTGAGTGAGTATAATCTATAATCCAGGATTCTGTTCCCTAGAGTGGTGGGTTATGGCTTGTTAATCTTTCAGGTGTCTGTCTCCGTGAAGCAAGAATAAAGGTGTGATGATAATCTTGGCAGCTTTCCCCTGGTGAAGTGGAAATTTAATCCAGGAGTTTTAAGAGGCGTGCTGATTTTGTATGACGCCAGGGAAAGCACAGAGTCTGCATTACTTCCTGTAACAGTGGGGCGCAAAGGCTTTTAACTCAATTGCTCTTTCTGACCACAGTAAATGAAACAAAAAGCCCTCACAACAACTGAAAACAGCACAGAATTCTACTCACAGAAAGCCACCTGCAGAGAAAACAACCTTACACGCTATATCCTAGCAAAAATTCCAATATTGAGCTTTATTAAGAGGTCAAAAGTGCTTGCATTTGATTGAGCTTTACACAACTAATTTATTTTGGACTAGAATCTTTAGTGTTTGATGCAAATGTCTCAGCTTTGCTTGATTCTTTCCATAAGCATAATGCTTAAAGGGTTAGTTCACCCAAAAATGACATTTTTGTCATTAATTACTCACCCTCATGTCGTCCCAAACCCATAAGACCTTCGTTCATCTTCGGAACACAAATTAAGATATTTTTGATGAAATCCAAGGGTTTCTGAACCACACATAGGCAGCAACATCATTGCACATTTTGAGGTCCAGAAAGGTATTAAAGACATCATTAAAATAGTCCATGTGACTAGAGTGGTTCAATCTTAATGTTATGAAGCGACGAGAATAATTTTTGTGAGCAAAAACAAAACAAAAATAATGACTTTATTTAACAATTTGAACTGTTGTCATACGCAGTTGACGTAGTGAACGCAGTGCAGGCTTCCGTGTTTATGTCCGAACGCTATAATCTAAACTGTAATCACTGTTTCCGGCAATGGCCATACGTGCGTTCAAGAGAGAGTTGAGTACCAGCGTAAGTCTGACCTCTGACCCGTATGGCGTAGGATGGTAGTTTATTATTTATTATATCATAAAGCCGGGAAGAGCCAGGATATTATTTAATATAACTCAGATTGTGTTCAACTGAAAGAAGAAAGTCATATACACCTAGGATGGCTTAAAGGTGAGTAAATTATTGGATCATTTTCATTTTTGGGTGAACTACTTCCTTGACAATATGATGATTTGTAATGGATGTCTTAGAGGGGTTCTTCTTTAGATAAATATTAACTAAAGATGCACAAATATATAAAAAGTCTGTCCAATGCTGATAAGGTGATGTTACGCCTGTACTGTACTAGTGGCCAATACTAAAACTGTACGTAACTTTGTCACCATCAATAAGAAAATAAACAACAAAAAATAAATTGTTTTAAATGCTACAAGTGAATGTAGGCATCACAACATTATAATGTACATTATGAAAAATGGATATTCACATTAAGATTGGCTAAAGATAACATTTAAATGTGTTATTAAAATGATTGTTTTTAAAGATTTAAAGTGAGAGTTAAATGATTGCAGATGTAATCTAAATATAAAATAGGCAATTAGCACTCACAATTATATATACAATACTGACCGATATTGATTTTTAAAAAAAAAAAAAAAAAAGGTTAACAGATTAAATGTTTTGAGACCATGGACACTTTCTCTTACCACTTTAACAAGCTGTGAGATAGAGACCTCAAACTCCACAGTGACAGGGTCAGACACATTTTCCACTGGCCGAATGAACTGATTATACCTCCTGAATAAACGACGAAACAGCCTGTCTTCTCCTTTTGATGATAAACAATCTGCACACACATACAGAGATAAACACACACAAACGAAAACAGAAATCTACTTTAGTATGCAGTGCACTGGGTGGGACCCAGGGACAGTCTTCATTCATTATACAGTGGATGGTGAACTAGGAACTACAGAGAATGAGACACATGCAGTATAACATTCAGAATCGGGAATGTAATGTTCTGTGTATTAGCAAAAGTGGTTGACTGACATGAGTTTTTAATAACCAAAGCAAATCAAGAGAACACAGTCAATAAATGGCCCTGTTTACACCTGGTATTAAGATGTGTTTTGGTCAATCAGATCACAAGTGGACGACGTTAAATACAGTGTAAACAGGGTCTAAAATGTTTTGAGCTTGTCCACTTTTGACCACTTCCAGAGGTAGACAAAAACGCATTCGTCTGGATTGCTTTCGTAGTGTACACGATCGTGTGGTTGAATACATTCGAACAGCCACAAAAGACTACCTTTTCTCTGCCTACTGACTTAATTCGTAAATATTATGGGAAGTGCGCTAGCCAGATGGGATTTAAAATTTGTTGGCTGAAGACCCAAGCTTGGTTTGAAGACGAAAAACGTACCAAGCACAACGTTCTCTCACCATTTCTGATTTCTAACACGCACTAACACCGTTTGTCTTGCGGCTATCAGAGCAGAAACAAAAGCTGATGCTCTCTGTATGTTTTTCCGTCGTCTCCGTGCGCGTTCATATGTAAATTGTGCAAGCTTATTTTGTCCATTAGATCGAAACATCTGAAAAAAAAAAAAAAAAAACATACATTTACTTGCACTTAGACCCTCCCATCAAAGAAATCGGGACAGAAGTGGTTGAAAGTGTAAAAAAGAGACGTATTAAAATACCAGGTGTAAACATGGCCTATAATTCAAGGAAGGCAAATGAGATTGAAGCCAAATTTCTTTGCTTTCCAGCTTTCCTGTAGCTCAGTGGTTAGAGCATGGCACTAGCAATGCCAAGGTCATGGGTTCGATCCCAGGGATTGCACATACTCAGATACAAATGTATAGTATAATGCAATGTAAGTCGCTTTGGATAAAAGCGTCTGCCAAATGCATAAATTTGAATTTATATGAATAATCATTGTACAAAATATTTACTCAATTCAAACACACACAAAACCTTATGGCGGAATGATCACTTATGTTAATAGCCCAAGCACAGCAGTCTGCTATTGTCAGTAATCCAAAATGGGCAAATAATTTTGTACTTGTATATGCCTGTGAAAATTTTTTGTTGTTTTTGTGTTTGTGTCATGTTCTATTGGTGTTTAGTTTCATTTTCATGGACTTTCATTACTCAGTTATTATGCACACTCATACCAATTAGCACACCTGTTCGCCCTTCAGTTCATTATCTCTGTGTATTTAAAGACCCCCTGTGGTGAAAATCAAGTTTTTAATGTTGTTTATATGTCTATGTAGTGTTTTTAATATGCTTTAAGACAAACCATGTGCAAATTCATAAGACAGCACCATTGCTGAGTATTTTATGTTTAAAACTGCAGTAAACCAAAGACAGTCTCAAACCCACGGTTTGAAATAGTGAGTGTTTGTGACGTCACAGACTACCTTGTAACCAATCAAGACAATGTGCCGGCGGGCTTTAGCATATCATTAATTATGACTGCTCTGAAGCAAAAGAGAGAAGACGGGTTATCCCGGTATATTTTCTGTTGATATGAAAAAGTGTGTAGATTTAGTATAGCGAGTCTATGATGTATATTATGGTGTTATGATGAACTATTTGCCTTTCTCCACTGACGTTCTGAGTTGTTCAAATCGTTTGGGATACTGATTGTTAGAAGTCAGCTGTCTGACTCTGAGATATATTTATTATTAGCTGTTAGATAACGTAGTCAAGCAAAAGGCTAATAATTTTAATTGTTATGTGTACGACAGAACAGTCGCAAGGGCTGTGCCAAGTGTGCGAGCGCATATCACGGCAAAGTAGCTAAAGTGAAAGCTGTTTTGAAGTAAAGCCAATAAAGCTCATGTTTTTGACCTTCGAAATATTTTAATACTATAAAACATAGCTAAAACAATATTGCTCTGGCCATGTGACCATAATTCGTGTGCATATGTCAGTCAGTGTGGCATCATACCTCAAGTTTAAATTCTTATTTTGGCTAGGCCTGGAATGGATCAAACCATAGATATTATAAACGCTGGAAATCCACGCTCATTCAAGGCTGTGTATTTATTGCATGTCGGCTACTGAGAAGGCACGGGCGCCTGCAGGATTTCAGATGGTAACGTTACGCACAAAGGGTTTTTTATTTAACACTATAAAGTTAAATAAGCATATATAGCTTATTATTATTCAATATATAAGCAATATATAAGCATATATAGCAATATATACGCAAATATTGCTCGTCACTACAGCAACAGTAGACTCTTTGAGCTGCCGTGAGTGAGTGGAGGTGGGGCTAATTTGAATATACATTGATCCGTGAATTTTAAATTAGGCAAGGATGTAGTTATATTCAAGCTATTTTAAGGCATGAAAAATAATTTTTCACTGGAATTTTTTTTTAAATATGTCATTTTGGTGATCAAAGATGAGTTTTAAGTGATAAAATAATTGACTACAAGGGGACTTTAAGTTCCTTACGTTCAGTTCATTGTCGGGTATTGTTTGTGAGTCAAAATTTTTTTTTTTTCTCATTATCAGTGAAATCACCTGTGTTGTTTTGTTTAATAAAGACTTTTTGTTATTGGAACCTTTTTGGATAATTTTATCATCTTCTTTGGACCTGAATGTGACAGAATACCCAACCTGAAAGTGAATACAATGGAAATTGCATCCATTAATGTGGCCCCTATGGGGTGTTTTCACAGGCCCAACGGGGCCGTTATCTTTGTTTTTCAAGGAGGAACGAACTAAGAGGAGTACGTGGAGTCATCAGCACCAGCCACCTCGCCGTCTGCAATGACATCACGCTTATGGAGGGATTTTGGAGCAGACTGGACAATGAGATTCGGCTGGTCATGCCATGAGGAAACTCCTGATGCACACTGGATGAGTACATCAACTTCGCCCTGTAGATCGACGGATATTTTACTGTGGCAGATGTAGAAGAGGATCCCGCCGCCAGTGTCCAGCACCACTCAACATCCGTCACCCCCCCAGAGCCAGACCAAGTATCCATGCCCACTGCGGATAAGGAGCCAGAGCCCACCACAGACCTTGCCATTACCCTCCACGGACATTATACCTGAGCTTATGCCCACAACAGAGCGAATGCCAGCTGCCAAGTCCTTCCCGGATGCAAAGCCTGAGATTGGGTGTGTGAGCCTGCCACAACATCCATGCCAGTGGGAATATTGGTGGTGCTGGATAAGGAGGAATGACTGATAGACTGGGAAACTAAAGTAGTGTTTACCACCCTGCCCACCCACAAACCTACTCTGCCGCTGGTCCCTTCCTGCACTAATGTACTGTATGTTCATCATCGCCGCTGGTCCTGCCCAGCTCGGAATCTTCTATGCCTTCATTGCTGATGGTCCTGTCCAGCCCAAGTTCGTTGTCATCGCCATCAATCCTGTCCATCACAGTGTGTTCTTCATCGCCACCAGTCTCAGCTATCACAGAGTGTTCTTCATCACCACCATCACTGTCCATCACAAAGCCCACTTCCACACCTTCCTTCCTCTTGGCTCCTCACTCCCTCGGCTCCACCCGGGACCATTGTCCTTCCAGCTCCTCTAGGCTCCCTTGTCCCACTGGTTCTGCCCTGGTCAGTCGTCACTCTACCATCGCCACAGACTTCCGGGCTGTCTGCTGCGCTCCATCCCTCCACCCCTACGGCTCTGTCAGGCTCTGTCATTCCTCAGGATCCACCGCAGTCCTCATTCTTTCATCGCTGCAGTCCTTGGGCACCCAGGCTCCACCTCGTCTGCTCATCGCCGGGACTCCGCCTTGGCTTCCCAGCCCTTCGGTGTCACCGGTTCTCACAGTCCCATGGACTCTGTTTGTGCTCAAACGACCATCTTGGCTCCTCCCTCCATGGGACCCCTTCCTCATGGCTGTCTCCTGTGTCGATCTCGTTGGCTGTCTGTTCCTCCCTGGATTCTTCTACTGTTCACTCCTCCATGGCCCCATTCCACCATCATCCCCGCCTTGGTCTCTTCCGCCACTATCACCTCTGAACTCCAGCCCTTCGCCGGCCCCTCATCCTCCTCCAGAGCCCCCGCAAGTTCTTTATGACCCGCAGGATTTCTTGTATAAAGATTTAAATGCAAAAGAAAAGGCATGAGAGTCGGCTGTTTTTGTCAATTGTAAGTTTTAATTGAAAATGTTTGTGATTTAACATAAGAAAAGTATGTTTAAATGTTTTGCCACTTGCTTGAGCAACTTAATATATAAAATCTATATAGAAGTAATCAATTCAATAATACATTGTTTAAATTTAGTGTTTAAATGTGAATACATCTATGATAGATTGTAGCCTATAACTGTACAGTGTACAAAGAGAATCACAATGCTGAAAAAACGTTTTCAGTACCAACTTTTGGATTTGAAATAAAAAATAATGAATAAATGCAGCCACAGATCGGTTGCACGCTGCAAATGCGGCATATTTAAAAGCCCAATGAGCACGTACTGCTCCTGCGTCACATACGTACTGCTCCTAAGTCGCATACGTACTGCAACATGCACCGCATACGCACTGCAAACTGAGTATCTGTGAACCTGGCTTAATGTCACGTTCTATCGGTGTTTAGTTTAATTTTCCTAGACTTTGTTCCTAGTTTCCCGCCAGTCATTAGTTTCTATGGACACTCATTCAATCAGCACACCTGTGTGTCCTTGAGTTCGTTACCCATGTGTATTTAAGTTCCTCCTTAAGTTCAGTTCATTGTCAGTTATTGTTCGTGTGTAACATGCTGTTTTGTTTGTTCATTGTCAGTGGAATTACCTGTGTTGTCATCTTCCTCGGACCTTAATGTGACAGTTTGATTGTCACCTCACTCTATTTTTTTGTTTTGTATTTTGAATGTGTGTTTTTGGAAGAATGAGAGTTCACTCTGTTGCTTTTAGCATATTCCTCAGGGTCAGAGCCAAAGTCCAACCAGATACTCTAAGTGCTCCAAATATAGCTTTCAAGGTTAGAGGTCATCATCAACTATCACCAAAGAGACCAGGTGTAGTCAAGTGTAAAATGGAACCACTTTAAAATAATGCACTCTGATGGAGCTAGACAAGTCTGAAGGAACATTGAAGAACACAGGAGGAGTCAAGAACAGGATAGGGTCTCACTTAAATGTAGGTATTTATTTAAATTGGATATAAAATTGCATACTATATAGGTTTACTATTTAGTTTGTAACTTTTGTCAAATTTTTCTTAAGGCAAGTCTAGTAGGATACTGGTTGTAAGTATAGTTGCATATGATGTTTACCTGTATTGATGCAAAATGTAGCTTTCAAATTTTTAAACAGAAGCAATGTCCAGAAGCTTACATTTCAGTATCTTGATACTTGTCAGTGTACGTTTCTTTCACCTTACCTTTTCTGTTAAAAGATGAATAATAATGAAATAATTATAGTGAGATAATAAGATATAAGAACTATATCTCAAATGAAAATAGGCAATAAATAAATATTTTGAATATTTATAAAAAATAAATTTTATAAATAAATGTATAATTTATAAATAAGCAATGTTATAATATACATTTATTTAATTTGCTTTTTGTCTACAGCGTGAATTGCACCATTTAGAGACACTAAAACAACTAGTTATTAACATCTTTCTTAAAATATAAATGAGTGTGAAGATCAATATTATGATAAACAATATGTCTAATGAAGTCTGTCCTGTCAAACATCTGTTGTAATTCTATCACTCTGCCATTTTATTCTTACCGTTACAGCTTTGGTAAATATTTAGTCCATACATGTGGTTACATTTCAGCTAAATGTAATGATGCAATGTTCAAATATTCAATACTGTGATAACGGCTACATAAATTAACTTTGCATTTTGCAAACCCTCACTTCTGTAAACCTCTAGCAAAAAATGGAATAGGACTGAATGCAGTGAGCCTTATAGCAAAGCCAGATACTGTGAACTTTAAACCCCCAAACACACTCATGGACACTCAGAGATTTCAGTGCTGCTGTCTAATGTGTGAATGGCTCTTGTTTTACTTTCCTCTTCTAATTACTTCAACTAGTTAACTCTCCAATGGCACCCTCTGTTAATGGGGTTAGCCAAGGATAGCAAGGCCTTGCTTCCATTAATTAAATGGACTTAACCCTCACTGAAATACAGAAGATACAAAGTGGAGTGTTGAAGTTTAGAGTTAGTTTTCTGAACCCCATCAAGCTTAAGATAACCCTTTTAAATTAAAGTAGCAGTGTCCGCATGGACCATAAAGTCTCTTCAAGTTGAACTCTTAAGCAGGCCCTGGTGGGAAACTTAAAAGGATAGTTCACCAATAAATTAAAATTCTGGGTAACACTTTATTTTACAGTGCCATAGTTACACATTACTACATGTACTTACTATAGTATACTATTACTATAGTAATAACAGTAAATTATGCATAATTACAAGTAACTATCCCTAAACCAAAACCTAACCCTAACTGTAACTCTATAGTAAGTACATGTAGTTAATTAATAGTACTCAGTACTTATTTAAGTAATTACAATGTAACTGCGGCACTAAAATAAAGTAACCAAATTCTGTCATGATTTACTCACTTTCAAACCATTCCAAATCTGTTTGACTTTCTTTCTTGAGAACACAAAAGAGAAGATATTTCAAAGAATGTTGGTAACCAAACAGTTTTGGTTACCATTGACTTCCACTGTATTGACAAAATTCTTTTTCACAAAGAATGTCATAAAGGTTTGTGGGGAAAATGAGGATGAGAAAACTTTTAAGCGAACTCTTTAAGAATGCTCCCTCTTTATACCTTTGTCCGTTATGCTTTTTTGCGCATTTACTAAAACTGACAAATCATAAAAATATTTGCCAATTGATAATATTTTGTATTAATGCAGTCAGTTAAATATAAATACATATACAATGTAACAGGATGTATCCATATTTTATGTCCAAGAGACTATTTACAAAATTTGTCAGTTATATTAAATTTATTCCAGTTCAGAGCCCAATTCACAGAAAGAAAAAAAAACAAAAAAAAAAAACAAAACAATTGGAGCAGAAATGACATACATTATCATAATTGCAAGAAAGCCATCAGTGGCCACAATGAGGATGGAGTCTGATCAAAAATAGCTGCGGTACTTACGTTAAAATTACAGTTCATAGCAGTTAAGCCTAACACATTTGACTTGGTCCACTGGAATCATCACTGAAGCCCATTAAAAGTGCAATTACATACAAAAAAAGCCACAGGTATGAGTCACCGTGGAATTTATTCCCTCTTTACTGAATTTTTTTTTTTTTTTTTAGAAAAAATAAACTACCTGAGATACCTCAGTGTGTACACTTCCATCATCCACTTACAGGGATTTTATATATTATATTCTTCTTTTTTTTGTTACATTTGTATTCATTGAGCACAATGATTTTGCTGGCAATATATTAAAAAATAAGGCATACTGTAAAGATTGCAATGATTTTAACATTTTATTTGGTCAAGTTTCCGAAAGAGCAGGTCATTACATTCATTTTGTGGTCCTTGCAACTTCTGCATGTGAGAGACATTTTTTCAATGGAATTTTTATTTTAAACTTCAGTGACAAAAATAGTGCTCACTCAAAAATGTCTACTCAAGGCCCTATTTGGAATTTTACATGTATTAAAATGTTTTAGTAAAACATGTTGTTAACACTGTTTTTGCTATGTTTTGTTCTATTGATGCAATATAAAAAATATCTCAATTAAATTACACAGAAAGAGATTTTTAGATTTTAGAAACATTTAAAAAAAAAAAAACTTGGCAAGAATGGCTGTTTGGTCAAAATTATGGTTTAATCAAAATTACCCCTTTTCAGCCATTTTAGAGCAAATACATACATTTTAAGATATGAATATCATTAAAAAAACACTAAAAATATATTGAATTAGAATTTTCCAGAAACTGGTTTGATGGAGATCAGAGAAACACACAAGCAGAAGTAATGAAGAATGTTCAAACGGTTTGAAAGACTAAAAAGTTATCTGTGATAATATAAATCCATGTGCAAGTCACTCGTGAACTGCTGCTGAGCATATACAGTATGCCCTCATTTAGAAGTAATGAGTGAGAGAGAGCAAAAGAGTGAAACACTCCTCTCTGCTCTTTCTCTCAAAGTGAGTAGGACACTAAGAGTGTTTCTCTGTCAGTAGAGGAAAAGCATTACAGATAGAATCAGACAGGTGAGCTGTCCTTGTTGCCCAGAGACTTGAGCCTGCAGCAGCACACACATGCCTGTTCCCCACAGCAGTCTGTGTGTCTGTATGTGTGTGTGAGGTGCTGTCAGGACATGCGTCACTAGCTGTGGTGCGTACGTGTGTGTGTGTGCGTACTGTGTAGCTTCTATCTGGAACAAAGAGTATGTGAGTTTGTGACTAATTCTGAACGCAGGAGGAATGACATTAAGCCACCTGGAAATCTTCACATTTCAAGCACTGCCATCCATTCTTTATAAAAGTGAAATTTTCCAATGGTCTCAAGGGGAACTTGGGGCGATCATCTTCTATTATAATTTCTTCTTCTCTCAGTTCAACCTACATAAGAATTGAAGCGTTAGCTCTTATCACACTGAAACATATCAAATTGTGCAAGTGCAGGGTCCTGAGGCTCCAAGACCCTTGACACCATCTATATAAACCAACCTCAGGAAGGCAGAAGAAACAGAGGTGGAAAAGCTGGGATGAGAATGAAAGAAAAGGAATGGGAAACAATTCCAAATGTCTTTACACACATCTTCAAGGTGAGGAGAATCATTCCCTCTTTTCTTTTGTTTACTTTCTTTTTTCTCCTCGTTTGGAGCAGAAGGGTTTATCTCCCACAACCTCTCTCTCTCTCTCTCTGCTGGAACACAGATGTGAAGCAACAGAAAAAGAGTGTTTGAGTGTATAAAATAGCAATTCTCCCCAGAGGATGTTCCTCCTCAGAGATCCGGGAATCTAACATTCAATGTATGTGCAAAGCCTATGGTTCATTATTATTATAAAAAATATATATCTAAAACAACTAAAAGATATTTTTTGTTTTAACTCTACATTTAAACATATATATGTTTAACTCTAAATAACTCTACATGTATGCATTTGTCCCCCATTGAAGAAGCAGGGTTCCCACAGTCTTGAAAAACCTGGATAAATGTGGTACTGTAGTTAAATTTTTAAAATTTTCTAGAATTTTCTAGTCATGTAAATTAATAGAAAGGCATGAGCATTTTTTATAATGAATATACATTTTTAGTTATATACCAAACTCTGATCAGGTAGAAATAAAAATATATATTTAAAAATTCTTAATCCTTATCTAGTAAATCACAAACAACTGGAAAAATCTTGAGGTCTGTGAATATTGTTGTGGACAATGGGGAGTCAAATTGACACCTATAGCGTGGTAATAGTAAGATGCACTATGAAGAATATACAAACATGGATTCTTTAATCAACACTATAGGAGAATTCTCAGAGCGTAACAACCACAAACCACCAAGACGAGAACTGACAAGGAACTGAAGAGAACAGGGAGAAAATATATACACCTAGTTAACAAGGGAACTAAACAGGAAACAGATTAAACCATAGTCATTAACGAACGAGTAGCTAAAGGAAACTAACTAGAGAAAGGAGAATGCACATTGAAAGGATATACGAGAAACCTTAACACATGAACAAAAACGCAATTATTATTATTATTATTATTATACATTTTATTTGTAGGCACCTTACATGACACTCAAGGACACCAAGCTGGATACAAGCATAAAAGCATCAAAGCAATCACATAAAAGCCTGCCTAAAAAGATTAAGATGTCTTAAGGCAATATTTAAAAACAAGAAGGCTTTCATTGTTGTTTCGCACATCCTGTGGCAACAAATTCCATAAATAAAGAGCTGCATGACTAAAATCTCAGGACCCTATAGACGCTGTGCGAGTTCGAAGGAGAAAAAGAGTGAGTTCAGAAGCCAATTAAAGTATGAAGGGAAAAGATTATTGAGTGCCTTGTAAGTAAGAAGAAGAATTTTAAAATCAATATGATATTTAACAATGAAACTAAACAGAAACCTGACAGAACTCCCCCCTACCATAAGGCGTGTCCATGCCCTGTATGAACTAGTCCATCAGTGGAGGGAGGAGGATGACAGCCTGGTAAGAAAAGGATAGGAGACAGGAGGAGCCTGCAAATGGGAAGGCCACGGCAAAGCCAACCAAAGGAGGAGCCATAGCAGAGCCATAGCTCTTCCGCAAGGACTTAACTGCACCCTGCTAGCAATTCTCTATGCTTTTACTATTCCTTTGTCTATGCTCTCATTATTCTTTAATACCTCTCTGTTCGAGTTTGTACTATTTTGAACGATAACTGAAAGTCGCTTTGGATAAAATTGTCTGCTAAATGAATAATTGTAAATGTAAATGGAGGGAGCCTGGGGGTCGACTGAGGCGGAGCTAATGATAGTGGAGATCCCCGAAAAGCCACGAGGACGATGGCCCATAGTGAAAATCACAGGCCCGGAAGTCCGAGGGGACACCGCCGACTTGGGTGACTGAGGCAAAGACGGGGACCTGGAAGAGCAGGCAAGACCGGAGGGAAGGAGGAACCCAGTGGAGCCGAAGGGATGGAGGGCTGAGGCACAGCCGGAGGCCCAGAAGTCCACTGCAGAACCAGGATTACAAATGACCAAGGTGGAGCCAGAGGGACGAGGAAGCCCGGTGAAGCTCAAGCAATGTCGGATCATGGCAGAGCTAAGGGAGCACAGAGCCAAGATGAAGCCAACAGGCTGACAGGCCAAGGTGGAGTCATGGGCCTGGAGGCCTGAGGCCAAGCCAGGGGATCCATCTCACAGAACTTGGCCGGTGAAAAGGAGACCTAAGGCGGAGCTGGAGAGTTGGTGGGAGTCTGTGGCAGGGCGGAGGCGAGGACCTGCACAATACCAGTGGAGCTGGTGAGTCCTGGGGACTGCACGAAGCCAGTGGTGATGATGGGGACAATGGAGTGGGCAGGTGACAGGGTAGGAGTGGAAAATCTAAAAAGTTCATGGGACTAGTCGGAACCAGCCATGATGACAGGAACAGCAGAGCATATAGGAGACAGGGGTGGGGACAAGGGTAGGAGCTGGTTCCGCTGAGAAGTTAATGAGCCAGCGCTCCTCAACTGGCTCAGGAGAGGACTGCCAACACAGCGCGGACTGGTGGTGGATTCCAGCCCGGGGATGGAGGCTTACAGCTCTAGCTCAGAGATCCGGGCTTGGGCATCAAGGTCAGGTCTGCAACAGAATATCTCTTGTGCTCTCTGGGACACTCCAGGCTGTGACGATGAGTCCTGGGCTGTGTTCCAGTTCGTTTTTTTATGCCCTTCCCTCGCTAACTTCCCTCGCTAACTTCCCTCGGTCTCATTGACTCGGATGTATGTCATTGCTTATGTTGCATGAATGTTCACTACTGTCGGAACCTTTGCAAAGGGCTGAATTGGAACGTCTTAAGCACTTGATCACTTGGAATCCACTATGGAGTTGATTTATTATTTATTTTTTTACCTTACAAAATTGATTAATGCAGCATTCTATATGTATATAGGTGTGTTTGGGTTATTTTAAATATTCAAAAAATATATATAATAGAGTTCATAGAGTTGTTTGTGGTGGGGTAAATGAAACACCATATGTGGTGACATCACAATCGTGTTGCATTGTGATATACGAAGCTGCCTGAAGTGTACATATGAAGTCAAAATCGAGGGAGTGAAGGTCTGTCCATATAAACTTCCCTCGTCCACTTCATGAAGTAGAACGCACTTCAAAACTTCATAAGGTGCGAGAATACCTCACTCACACAGCGGAAATGATGAACTACTGAGTCGCGCCCCAATGGACAGATAATGAGCGGACACCTCACAAGGCTCTGGTAAGTTGCATTTAAGTTTAGAATCAGTGCTCTCTTAAGTCAAGTGGATGGTAAAGAGGACTTTCATAAAACTAAGGACTCAATGACCTCTTTTCATAACAAGCAGCCAACAAGGTATTTGTTTCACTTGTTTAATGTATTGATCCTTTTCTATCTTTTTTCATTAGACTACATATTGTATAATCTGCTGATGTATTTGTACTATGTTCATTTACGAATAAAGTTCTCAAGCGTAAACAAGACAACCCAGAGATTTAAACATCCATTTCAAGGAAACGACCTGTGTCTGCGTTGTTGTGAAGAGAGCTACAGGTTGAGAACCACTGAATTAAAGGGTATTTGTTCATTGGGCATTTTAATGGAATTTTCCATTCGGCTGTACTGCACATAAAATAAAACTAAAACATTTCACAAGAATATTTAGAAATATATAGTATGCATAATTACAAGATTTACTGTAAATTTCAGCATTTATATTTCGTATGAATTGAGCAATAGGAACAATATGGATATATGGTACAATGGTGCTACAGGCTCAATAGGGTAATTGGCTTCGATTTTATTTTCCTCTAAACCACTACATGGCACAAAAAACTTGCTGCAGCACTTTCCAAAACATGCATGTGGGAATTTGGTTGATCCTTGATGCGATCGCAGGCAGCAGCGCAAAGTTGATTCTACGCTAATTTGATCTATTTGCTGTTTTTCAAATTGTTGTAGATTTAAGTAGCAAATGAGAATTGCTAAAATTATTGAATATATTTTGAGTCAAAGGACTTGTTAATGATCTTCAGTTTTGTTCAAGCTAATTAAAGAAACAGTTTTTCAATAACAGAAGAATATGTAAAAGTATGGTATTTGGTGTAAAAGGCGCCCCTGCTGTTGGGGCGAAAGAACAATAATTAACATGATAATAAATGGGCAGCTGACTTTTCCATTTGTTGACTTGGTTTGATTCAGATGTAAATATCATATATTAAGTTGGGTGTCCACCTTAAGAGATTTTCACCATATTTATAATGAAACCATCATATTTAAAAATATCATCATATCATATAATATTATTTGTTACTACTGTAAATCTATATTAAATTATTATGGGATCTCATTCAATGCTTTCAGAATCTTTACTTTTTAAAATAACTTTGTTTCTGTATTTTTAAAATATATTTTTATATTAACCTAACATATTTTAATGACAGTGTTGAACAAAAATGAATACTTTTTTTACCATTTTTTTTTCCAATTTACCAAAATAAACCAAAAATAGTACAAACTTTGCTAAAGTGATTATTCTGAACAAGTATTAACTTAGACATTATTAAAAACATTATTTTAGCTAAAGTATTTGTATCAATACTTTGTGCTTTTGCCCCATGCTGGTGAGCCTATTACCCCATGTCTGGGGCAAAAAGGCCCACCTTGCCATCTCATACATTTATAAGATTTTTAAACAAAATAAACCACTTTTATAATTTATTAAAATGTATTATGCAGCCATACACTATGGGAGTAGTGAAAAGCACATTTTTCTTAAGGTGTGCTTTTAGCCCCGTTGTAAACTACTGTATAAACGTGTGTGTATGTGAGAGAGAGAGAGAGAGAGAGAGAGAGAGAG
>RJVU01075617.1:6876296-6893383 GCA_003731715.1 Anabarilius grahami
GTCAAGTCGACAGCATAACGTTATCTTAAAATGATCACAGTTACATATATTACTCCTTTTACAGATGAGAAGACCTAAAATAAAAGTTAATAACGGTCAATTCGCTTTAGCAAAAATGCGCCTTCACGCTAAAACTAAGAAAACAAGATAGAATAAACATAAAAATGGTTATTGTTTAAGTTTAAATCGTTAATAAACATATCTTACCTTGTAAAACATCCACATCTATTCATCCAAATCCTCCTTTTCGCTGAGTCAGACAGCAGATCGCCATTGCGCCTTCAGTTGTTGTTTTTTGAACTCAGACTTCAGTGAGCATGCGCAACACTTGCATTTGCGCCTTATGGCAACGAATTAAGTATAGTTTATGTAATTTGATCAGGTTGGTCTTGTATCCATTTCATTCATGTTGTATAAAAGTAATTTGGAGTAATAATAGGTATTTTTATTAGTTTTTAAATATGTTTTATTAGATTTTTTTGCTTAATTTCAAATAGTGGCAAGAATCATTTTTTTGAGTGTAGACACAAGAAGTGCTTACAATACAAGTTTTAGGCAGTGCTCAGAGTATCATAAACTACAATAGAGAGGGATTGCTGTTATTATTAAAGGGATAATCCACCCGAAAATAAAACATTATGTCATCATTTCTCAGTTTTGGTTCCCATTGACTTCTATTGTGCACAAAAAATACAATGGGAACTAAAACTGTTAACCAAAATTCTTCAAAATATATTCTTTTGTGCTCCACAGAAGGATTGGAAAGACATGAGGGTGAATAAATGATGACAGAATTTTTTTTAAATTTTTTAATTTAGTTTTTTTGTGAAATCCAAACTAAAACTGAAACTGAAAGTATCAAAAATGTTTATTAATTAAAATAAAAAAGCTAAAAATATTAATATAAATATTAATAAACATTAGATTGAAAACTAACTGAAAGCAGCAAACTGAAAGTTTAAGCTGAATTACTAAAATTGCTAAAACTAAAACTGAACTAAAATAAATTAAAGCTAAAAATAAATATAAAAAATCAAAAAGGAATAAAAATAACAAAAGCACATAACAAAATAACACATAACACATTCTCACCCTTTGCCATTAGGATTCAGAAGTGGACAGAATGAATAGGTCATGGGTGATGTGTCTATCATAAATCAGCAGTGGAACTAGTATCACACCATGAATTTTTTTTATTTTTTTTTCTCTCTTTTCCTCCTTTCCTCTTTTCTCCATCTTTAATTCATGGCTTCCTAAAAGCAAGACATAGTGACTCACAGAGCCATTAATGTCTCACTCTTTTCTCGTCTCTTGCTATCCTTCTCTCTCAAATCTGTGTGTCTGCTTTTCCTGTCTCTCCACCCACCCTGCCATATCCCAAACACTCTTTTAAAAGCTTCTTCTGTCTTTGAAACAGGATTGCCATCTTCTAGCACATATCAAAAATAGAAAAATAAAGTTGCATCCCCCAATAGGACTTTTATGGCCTTGTAAATTATTCACCTCACACATCTACAATACCTAGACGATTATACCTGAGTGCTTTTATTCTTCACTGGAATATCTGGAATCACGATCATCCATTATGGGTGCATGGCTGGCCTTGTGTTGAAATCCAGAAAAAGCAGAGACCATCATCACAGCCTCAGACAACCCCACAAAACCAACTGTTCCTGTCAAGATCTTGGCAAATACAATAATCTTTTGGATGACTCAGAACCAGCATTGTTACCAATTACTGACTGATATTGTCCTGTTTGCTTTTCCAAGGCTATCCGTTCACACAGTCTCTCACAGACTCTCAAACAGTGTTTGCAGTAATATTTTACTTGTAACATGTTACAGTAATAATATTACTGTTTACTAGTAGAGTAACTAATTACTAATACGATTTCAGTAATAATATTACAGTTACCATCCATAAAATAGCTCATTGCGTTACTTTTGTCGCCTCAACCCCTACTGATTTGAAATCCTTCACAACTTGTGCATGCATGTAACCATTGCAGATACCCACACTTGGCATTGCAGCTAGCTAGCTTGGAATATGGAAAAGAAATATTGGAAATATTGCCATTACTTTGACTTTGTCAGGAGAAAAAATGAAAAAAACACCGCTGTCAAATGTAAGTTTTGGCATTCTTAACTCTGGCATTTCATCCCTTTGATCCCGATATACATTATACCCCCCTATTATCGAAAGTCTTTCTAGAAACGAAACATTTTCTTACGACCTAACATGAAATCTTTTGACAACATACATCATAATCATACCTGGGTAACAGGTGAATTATAGCTACAGTTAGCATCAAGCTACACATGAAAATGTATTAGATTAATACTATGCTTTTACTCAAAACCACCATCAAGTGTTTGTACAGTAATAACTTCCGATTGCAATATAATGTGGATTTTGGTCATATAATGAGGCAGACATATGTTGTTTGTAGCGTTTTTGAAAAAGCTAATTGCTACACCTGCTCAGAATTTCTCATCTAAACATCCTTTATTCTTATAAAAACAGCCCAAATCACATGAAAATCATATACAAATTATATGCTTTCATAACAGTATGTTTGTTAGCTTCATGTTTCATGTGTAGAAATGTTTCTCTGGGTTAAGAACGTGGAAGTGTAGTGGAACTTCGTCATCGGAAGAGACAAGGCGGGTTATGAACAAGTAGGGTGCTTCTCAAACAGAAGGCTGCCTCCTAGTGAGGCTACATATCTCAGCTGCCACGTCATCACATCAGGACATCTCAATTTGAAGGATTCTTGGAAGGCAGCCTTCGTTTTGTGTCCTTCATTCAGCTCGTTTTTTAAGGATGTATCAAGTGTATCCTTCTCGTCCTTAAATCACCCACAATCCTTTGCACACATTTCAATTCACAAAAAAAGAACTGATGGAAAACGAGTCGGCACTGAGTTTGTCTGAGTTTATTATGAAATGTAAGACAAAAATGTTTTCAGAGATATAAATATAAAATGTTTTCGGAGGCATACATTATCTTTAATCACAAACACTAAACTGCCAATAATGTAAACCACTGGGAGACCACAGACGATTGTCATTCACTGTATTGCATTACTAGAAAGCCAGTTAATATAAAGATTTTTAATACAAATTATTTTCTTCATGTAAATATGTAAAAATAACATGTAAATATACCCTAACATTCACAAAAAGCCAGAATTTTTAGGAGAAAATACACAATTACCAATTTTGTGGGGTGTAATGGAAAAGTATTATAACAACTAGTAATATGAATTACTGTTAAGAGGGAGTAATAAGTAAAGGGAGAATATTGCTTTTGAAAGGAGTAATGAGTAATAAATTACAGTTTTTGAGTAACGGCCCAGCACTATCCCATATTCAACACTAGCCCATCACCATATTCAGACTATATGGCCATTATAAACATTTATAAATGATGAGGATTATAAAATCCATCTTCCACTCCTTCATTATGGCACATGTATATAGGCCCTGGTCTACAGTCTTACGTGTTGAGACTGTAGACTGAAATTGATTTGTATGTCAGTGATATTTTAGCTAAATTTGAAAATTTTTCTTCACCATGAGCCTGTACCATAAAGCTAGCTGAACAAACTGTAGTTTACAGGATTCGTTTTAAGCTGATAAAACCACACAAATCCAGTTAGGCTTTACTGGTACCATGATGCTGATCATCAACTTTTTCTGTCAACTTTCATCCTGATTTCATGAATAATTATGGAGCGTGTGCACATGAAGTTGTGATATCAGTGTGTAAACAGCCAATAACGTTCTTGGAAACACATTAAACTTCTAGCAAAAGAGAGTTGGCTCGATTTACTTCTCTCTTCTCATGAAGATTAAAATATTATTATGAAAAATATGAAAAATTGAATTTGCACATAATTAAGAAAGGAGTTGTCCTCAAAGGAGCACTATGACTATATCAGTGCAAGTGAACGTTTTTATCATTAATAACATATATCGCTCCACAGTGATCTAAACATTTTTAAAGCTTCACTGATTAAGCATAGAACTTATCTGTATTATCTGTATATATTTATATTCATTTGAACTAAATTGTAAAAATAGCTCATGTGTAATGGACTGAATGTATATTACACAATTATTATATCAATCATATAAATGTTGCATCATTTGAATATCCATTCTGATTGGTCAGTTAAATAATGAGAGAAGCAATGCTGTTATTCTCCTCTAAAGGCCAATTTACACCGCACCGACAAACGGCAACAGACACTTCATCGAGTTTTGTTGGATCAGTGTGTTACCCCTGTTGGAGCTTGTTGGAGCTGATTGAACATGCTGAATCCTTGTTAGAACAACATTACATTGCAAACACATACCGAGGCACACAAAGACAAATACAATCTTGCAGCTACATAATACAGTGACTCAGAGTCTATTGCCCCAAGTATCGGCAGTCTTTAACCAGCTTACAGGAAGTGCAGAGGCCACCATGACTTTTACTGGCTGTGACAGTCAAGGGATGAAGTGGATTTCCTCTTTCTGTCCTCTTTTTCTACCTCTCACTCACTTTTTTTTTCTTGCCATGGGCTACCGGAGTGAACCTAATCACCTTAAAGGGTTTATGGATAGTGAAGAATATGTAAAGAAATGTACTGGCAGTGACTTGCTTGCTTGTAACATAAGTTTGTCTTTTCTAAAATAATATATCAATGACAGGTCTTTCCAGGATCTTTAGCAATAGTTGGGATTCTGCATGCTAAAAAGAAAATTCTGTCATCATTTTCACCCTCATGTAATTCCTACCTATGGATTTCTTATTTCTGTGAACAATAAAATAAGATATGTTGAGAAATGTCTCAGTGTTTTTCATCCACAACAGAGGTCAGTGGAATCTAAAACTCTTTAGTTATCAACATGCTTCAAAACATATTTTCTTTCTTGAGTAGAACATAAAAGAAGATAATACAGATGATGTAAATACAAATGATGAATACAGATGAATTACACCTTTAAAAGAAGTTAAAGATTATATGTGCAAAACACTACTTGGGTATTTGTTAAACTTCAAGCATTTACGTATATTACATAACTTTTTTATTGTAACTAAATTTTTGTTATATGATAATTCATGGCAAATATATCACATTTATTTATTTAAGCACCATAAAAAGATATTATACATTATTTCCAGTCAACGTGTAATTGACAAATTATGCAATATGTGTGACGATTGTCATTTATGAAACATAAATTTATGTGTATTTATGAAAATTCTAGATATGAAGTTAGCCTTAGCAAGACAAAGTCAGCCACAGAGTCAGTCATTTTATTACAAAACATTTAAAATGTCATTCACATCACAGGATGATATTAAATACAATACATCATTCAAGGTGTGCTGGAAATGACACTGTGGAATTTGTCTGAAAAATTGATGCCAAAAATGAAAAATGATGCATGCATGTCCACTGTTGAACACTGTTAGGGCACAACTGAAATAAACTATAGTGAGTATTTTCTAAAAGTCACAAGAAACATGTGTCATGACATATAAATGGAGACAGGATTAATTTTGAATACAAGTATGTAATTCTTCCTGAAATAAAATAACGTTTTTTTTTTTAATCAAGCAAAAATACAGCAAAAAGGCAGCAATTTTCTAATCAAAGCATGGTTGTACATTTGACCTTGTGTATAGACTTCAGTCCTAACTGGGTTTTAAGGAGTCATTATGTGCTTGTTTAGAAATGACAGCTGTGTGGTTAGTGTTAGCAGTAAACGTCACTGCACTCTCTTATTTTTAATCTTCAATGGCAGAAAGAGTGATCAAACGCAAGCACAGCTAGTCTCTCCGTAAGCCTCTGGGGACATGCGACCTTAAGACAATATTTAATGAGAGATATCTGGGAGAGACTCACAAGCTAATGAAATAATGTGTGTTTTTCTATGTGTGTGCATGTGTGTGTGTGTGTGTGTGTGGCAGTCGCTCCTCAGATTACCCAATTCTAATGATATTTATAGTTTACTTTGTCACATGCTTTCTTCATTTTTCCTCTCTTTCTCGTTCTCTCTCTCTCTCTTTTTTTCTCACTCCATCAACATTTTAAGATGGGCAGTATTCCAGGAGTAGTATCAGAGCAAAACAACAGGCAAAGAGCTGTCTGGCAATGCTGCAGAAGACTGGTTTGGCTGAAGGGCCAAGCAGTTTGCACTGATAATTCTGGCAAAACAAGACCAGAAATGCCACATTATAAACCAAAGCAAACATTCTAGAATAATCTGAAGAGCTCTGGAGGTTTTATACACTTAGTGAGAGTATTTCACTCCTATAAAACAGTTTTAATCAATCAATCAATCAAATTAGAGTGCAAAAAATGTCAAAAATCTAATACAATGCAAAATCATTTAAAGGTCATCCCCCATACACACACAAAATTATTAATGACGCTCATGTCAAGTAATTTCGTCATCGGCGCTCAGTGCAAAGGACTAGTCTTCTGTCTCTTATAGCATGAAACAAGCGCTCATGGTATATATTTAATTCAAGAGTCACTGGAACCAACAAACACATCTCTCCTTTCTCCACACTTCAGAATGCACCAGTGCATATGTGAGAATCTGACAGTAAATATGAGAGACGTCGATATCTCAGCACACTATAAGCAATGGATAGGCATTTCTGCTGATCAGCAGCATTGCAGACAACAACGGCTGTCTCTGCTGAGGCAATGAAGTTTCCACCATGTTAAATCTTCCCCCCCGACATCATCGCAATGGGCAGCTGAAAATATATGTGCAAATAAAAAAATAAATATATAAATAGATCTGACAGGCCGTACAAAATATGGTCTCTCAACAAATAGCATATTTGATGGATTTTTTTGTGTGTCTGTTCTTCTTTACAGCCACAATATTCTTATATAGCTCTAATTGTCTCCTTATTTCAAATCTTTTTTTTAAGTCAGTCAAATTAAGATCAGATTAAGTGCATATGAACAGCTTTCTTGTGAGCCTGTTATGAATGCCTGACAGAGATTTAAACAATACATTAATATTTTATGTCCACTCTGGGAAGTAATTTGTTGACATGACAGACTGTAAGAGTACAGATGAGTCGAGAAGAGGACATTCCATTACGTCTTATATGTTTTATGTTGTCATTCAACCACTCACAATGAGATAAGCAATAAAAAGATGAATGCAGGCATCAGAACAAACAGTAAATGAAGACAGTGTGTCTCTGTTTGTGCAGACACACAACATACTATACATAAAGGCTTACTCATGCTCAGTCACACACCGAGGAGAGATACTTTGTGGATTCTGGAAAAATAATAATTTGGATGGGAAAAGATCAAGTTGTTCACAGACATTCACACACACACACACACACACAATGCAAGGGTGGCAAAAGAAGAGTTTTTTAAATTACTTCTTAAGCTGAGTTAGAGCACTCAGGTCTGCTGAGCATTTACTCTTGGTTGTCCCTCGAGCACGACTGAAGATTAGGGGTGACCGTGCTTTTGCGGTGGCGGCCCCGAAGCTCTGGAATAACTTGCCCCTATATGGTAGGCAGGCCAAATCATGTTTAGCTTTTAAATCCAGTTTTAAAACTCACTTTTGTAATTTGCCGTTTAATTTAGTATGAGAGCTGTTCTTTTTAAGTTTCTACGATCTTGTTTGTCTTTTGTTTTCGTATATATCTTGATTATGCATGTACAGCATTTTGGTAAATACTCTGTTTTTTAAAAGTGCTATATAAATAAACGTTGAGTTGAGTTAATGGATGTGAGGACAGCTTTGTCTTATTGGGTCAAACGCTGGTACCAATTTTCACTTAGATGGTTAATTTGTCTAGCATGCTGCCTGATGGCAGGGATCCCAATCTTAGATTCACGTAAATTCAATGATCATTAGGAATACATTTAGACATTTTCCTATAGCACAGTAAGACAGTTTTCAGTAACAAAGGCTACACTCCAGATAGCATCACTGCTCAGAGCACATTGAGTGGCTCATCAATCGCCATCGTAGGTGCACTTCAGTTAGAACATCAGCTATTCCTGGAATTCCTATTGTTTCACATTTGATATGCAAAATTTAGGCCTCTAAATTATCAACATGGTCGCTTTGCTGAAAAAAACAACAACAACAAAATCTAAGTTGTGGTACACGTGTCTTTTTGCAGTGAAATCTTTAACGATTTTCATAAAGTAAACAAAAAATAATATTGTGAGTAATATTTCAAGATGAACACTTACTGGACTGAAGCAACTTAGGTTTACTTGATTATACATTTTTCATAAATATCATGTTAAAATGTGTATCAAATATAATACATCAGTCTTTTGAGGAATGTTTACTTGTTCATCTCTCAATCATCATTCTATTGCATTGCATTATATTTTTTGCCCAACAAAATTAAAACTTCAGATCTTTGATCATAAAACCAAGCTTTATAATGGCAGTGAACGGTACCAATGAGTATGAAGCTCAAGAAAATGCATCCATCCATCAAAAATGTACTCCACACCGCTCCGGGGGATTAATAAATATTTTATTTATAAAGTAAAATATCTAGCTTCTGCCAGACCGCCTTCCGTATTCAACTTACGTGAGTTGCATACGGTAGGCATAGGACGTAGCCTAAGCGCTTTGAACCACCAGAGTTGTTACACTTTCTTCATAAGTTGAATACGGAAGGCAGTCTGGCAGAAGCTAGATATTTTACTTTATAAATTGTTAAATGTCGTGTTTTTTTGTTTTTTTTACACAAACGCATCGCTTCACTTCAGAAGGCCTTTATTAACCCCCTGGAGCTGTGTGGAGTATGTTTATGATGGATGGATACAGCCGATGCACTTTCTTGAGCTTCATACTTGTGGGTCCCATTCACTGCCATTATAAGGCTTGGACGCATCAGGATACTTATTAATATAACTCTGATTGTTGTTCGTCAGAAAGAAGAAAGTCATATACACCTGGGATGGCTTGGGGGTGAGTAAATCTTGGGATAATTTTCATTTTAAAGTGAACTAATCCTTTAACTATTCCATTTTTTAAATTTAGATTTTTCTGACTATTATTTCATGTCAGGCTTTACAGGGTTAAACAAACATTTATTTTTGAGGAATATCGTGTACACAGAATTATACTGTATATGAAGGTGCCAAAATGAAACAAATAATATTAAAAGCAATTCTAATAATGTAATCACACATTCATGGTAATTTGAAAGGATTAAGATGTTTCTTTAAGAGTTAAAACTTTAAGGGTTTACCCCTTTACAGGGAATAATGACATGAAGAAGACTACTTTACAATAAACAGCACACCCATGTCTCAGTGGTTTCCATGGCAATGGAATATTTTCCATGCTAATGTTAAAGAAAAGATTAGCAAAGGCATCTACATTCATTCTGTTACCCGGCACCTGCATGTTATTGAAGTATCAGTAAAAGGCTAAAAGTTTGTCTTTGTATTACTAACTATGAGGACACAAATACCCATCAGTGTATGTATCATATCATATATGAACCATATATCAATAATGGAGGATTGTCTACCAGGGATGTACTCTGTAAATGGACTAGAAAAGTCTATTGATCATAATGTCGTGGTGGTGAAGTGCTTTTCAATAACAGCATGAAACTTTCTTTTAAGGCAATTAAAATGTGATTTATTTCCGGAATACCACTCACAGCCAATAATCAAATGTTCATATCAAACAATATTGAGTGAACTACAGTTTGTGTGTCAATGCATTTGTGTGAGGTCAAGCAAGAAGGGGAAAAACATCTTAGAAAATTAGTCCTTGTATCAAGGTCTCCGATAATCATCCTGCTCTTGAAACCCTGTAAACCTTCTTTGATAGAAGTGAATGTGTGCCTTGAAAAAATATAAAAGTGAACACTACATAAAACATATAAATATTATAGTTATACAACAATTTGGCTACAAAGATATCAATTGAGTGGCACTGACAGCTGTCATATGATGCTATTATTGTTCAAATGAGAAATTCTTAACTAAAGAAACAGAATCATTGGTTTATAGCTTTGAGAGTGTAGTGGGCAGAGTTTGTCATGTGACACAAGGAGGATATTCACTAACAAGGAATTGAACCAGCTGATGTGTTCACTTGCATCTAAAGGAACTATTCAAATCAGGTAATGGCTGATTTTATGGCTTACTATAACACTCTACTTCAATGAATCATCATTTGATAATTTACTGCTATCAAGTTGAATAGAAAATGCAAACAAATATCTTGTACCAGGCACACAGCACTCATTTTAATAAACATTCTATAAGAAGCCTAATAATTTGCATAGAAAGGTGGTTTGCATGGAAAATAATGAATTTAAATGCAAAATGCTATTTTGTACCTGCTTAAACTGGATTGTGGGTGGTTTGTGAATAAGATTCATATGTTTGAACTGTAACACCATAGCTAAAGTGGTGCAACAGTTTAGTGAATTCGCCCCACAATGGTTATGTTCTGCCACAACAATAATGTGGATTTGTGTTTGTGATATGTCAAAACTTGGTCAACAGTTATGTCCAAAAGTCACAGGGTCATTCAGCAGATATTTTAGAAATCCCCATATCTGCAAAAGGAAGACAAAGGAAAGAGAAGAACACCATGGGAAAAGGCAAGGAGGAAAAGAAAGAAGCAGATGCATCAGTAAACATCAGTAAGCTTTTTCACATTGAAGGTGACGTTATTGTTAAATGCAAGTTTACAAAACTCCGGAAGGCACTGGCCTCCAAACACCTCTCTATCATGAATTAAAGAGAAGGAGTAGAGAAAGAAAGATGTGACTCACACTTCCTCTGCCACGGGGGTGTTGTAGCTTTGAAAGAGGGGCTGAACAAAGAGTCCGAGTGTGCCGACGACACACACCAGGATAAAAATCCAGAGGAAGAGCCGGTCGATCACCATGGCTACATACTTCCAGTCCTCAATGATCTGCATGACACATGCAAGCGAAAATACATTAATTAAAATTACATATATGCATAGTCATGGGGGAATTAGGGATGGGCTTAACTCTGAATGGTTTGTAAAGTTTGAAAGTGTCTTCATGCCTGGTATTTGGTTGCACACCGCAGACGTATAGTATCCCATGTCTAGAAATGGGAATTGTAAAGAATTAACTATTTTTTAATGGTTCCATTAAAGGGTTAGTTCACCCAAAAATGAAAATTCTGTCATTTATTACTTACCCTCATGCCGTTCCACACCCGTAAGACCTTTGTTAATCTTCTGAACACAAATTAAGATATTTTAGTTGAAATCCGATGGATCAGTGAGGCCTGCATAGGGAGCAATGACATTTCCTCTCTCAAGATCCATAAAGGTACTAAAAACATATTTAAATCACTTCATGTGAGTACAGTGGTTAAATATTAATATTATAAAGCGACGAGAATATTTTTGGTGCGCCAAAAAAAACAAAATAACGACTTATATAGTGATGGCCGATTTCAAAACACTGCTTCAGGAAGCATCGGAGCATAATGAATCAACGTGTCGAATCAGCGGTTCAGAGCGCCAAAGTCACGTGATTTCAGCCGTTGGCAGTTTGACACACGATCAGAATCATGATTCGATACGCTGATTCATTTATGCTCCGAAGCTTCCTGAAGCAGTGTTTTGAAATCGGCCATCACTAAATAAGTCGTTATGTTGTTTTTTTGGTGCACCAAAAATATTCTCGTCGCTTTATAATATTAATATTGAACCACTGTACTCACATGAACTGATTTAAATATGTTTTTAGTAGAGAGGAAATGTCATTGCTCCCTATGCAGGCCTCACGGAGCCATCGGATTTCAACTAAAATATCTTAATTTGTGTTCCGAAGATTAACGAAGGTCTCACGGGTGTGGAACAGCATGAGGGTAAGTAATAAATGACAGAACTTTCATTTTTGGGTGAACTAACCCTTTAATGACTCTTTCATTATGTGTAAGGGATAAATATTTGGAAAAATGAAATACAATTTCATTAACAATTTATGAGACAATTTTCCACCTCGGTGGACAATAAAGATATACAATACAATAATTTCAATAATAAATATTTATAAATACGTTATTGTATGAGGTGTTTACACAGACTTTTAAAAAAAAAACGTTCCAGTCTTTTAAGAGGAAGCATAAATACAGTCTAACAATTGGCACATTAAACAACAATACTAAACAAACAAAATGTTATAACAGATTTCTTTCATTAATGATTATTATAAAATTCTACTGACAAAATTCATAATGTCTTTCATTCTATATATATATATACATATTTAATTTAATGTCTTTAAGTTTGCCAAGAGAATGTGGCAATTTTGAAGAGTGCATGTGTGCGTTTTAGAGGTCACCGTTATTTTGCCAAGTGAGACATGTTCCTGGATCAACATGCTTTGTTGACCTGAAACAACATTACTGTCCGAAAATTTAGTCCTAACCCTATCCCTACCCCTAAACATAATACTAGCCATAACTTATCCCTAAAATCTGAGGGAAATGATATATGAATAACACTGATGTAGAAGCACCTAACCCTGGTTGTCAGCCTAAACTGGTCAAACTGTAAACTTGACCCTCAAGTCTGATTGGTTGGTTGGAATGTTGTTGCAGGGTCAACAAAGATGTTGATCCAGGAACATGTGGTACTTGGTGAAATCACGATCACCGTGTTGGTGAACCCCAGGGGAAACCTGGAATGATGTAAGAGAGAACCCACATTGGTATCTAACATCTGGAAAAGAAGTAATACAACAGAGAACAAAAATAGCAAAGTAGTTTCAGATATGATGGTAATTATTTACAGCAATAATTAATTAACTATTATTTGATCTCGAACCGATTAATTAGCAGAAGTTATCAAAGTTATATAATCTTAAATTATTATTACCTGTATGACATCATTAACGACAGTATTAATCAACGTGATCTTAACGACGGATGTGTGACAAAGCCGCTTTTCCATTCCGTGCCAATCCGGGCAAGCTGGTACGGTTACAGTTTGTAATCGTACCGTACCAGGCTCAAGAGGAAACACAACTGGAACCGTTCCTTATCATTCTAAGAACCGTTCGGCCTGACGGTGGAAAAGTGGCTAAAGTTCCTATATGTAATATTATAAATGTAATTAGTTACTGTACTTTGTAGTTTGACTGAGTATCAAAGATATTAATGTGTACTCTCTACTTGATTACATTTTTAGAAGTATATGTACTCTTTACTCCAGTACATTTGTGATGAGTAATGCAACTACTCGCTACATTTTGCATGGCACCTAACTTTTTATGCAGCAGTTGATTTCTGCTACAAAAGAAGCAATATCGCCATCTACAGGTCATTGAAGGTGATATATCTTGTGCGTTTTGCCCTTACTCATCCAAACTGGTCAACAAGTCTACTTTACATGAATGGGAGTGCATTAGCTCGTAGTTGTGAATCGCAGGTGTTTCATACATGAGAAGCATGGAGATACATGGCTACAGCAGGTGATGTTGCCAAAACCAGCTTGTCTAGTGCGAGTAGGCTTTGACTGTTTAATTTGAACTATTAAATTTAACTTATTACACTCTAAAAAATGCTGGGTTAAAAAAACCCAAGCTGGGTAAAATATGGACAAACCCAGCAGGTTGGGTTAAAAGGCACCTATTATGCCCTCTTTCACATGATGTAATATAAGTCTCTGGTCTGGTCAAGTTTCAGCTTAAAATACCCCACAAATTTGCCCCTATTTGGGGGTGAGCAAAAACACGCCTTTTACTATATTACTATATTGCTGGCTAAAAAAATAAATCCAAAATTGGTTGAAAAAAATGGCTGGGTGAAAACAACCCAATCCCTGGTTTTGTCCATATTTAACCCAGCAGTTTTTAGAGTGTATGTTATTTATCCGTTATATTGAAGCAAACTTTTTTAAGGATATTGGTTTACTTATGCCTTTTTAAACACTTGAGCTTAACTTGAGTGTTTGTAGACATTTAAGAGGCTGTTGTGTAGATCCTGTTTGTTCTGTCTAATTAAAATTTGCAAACTACTAGCAAACCAATCATTTAGGGGGCTTTCACACTGAGCACGTTTGGTGTGGTCTGAATCCGAGCGCTTTTGTTCCCGGTGCCCAATAGCAGCATTGGTCTGATCTGAATGTCATTACAAATGTGGACAGAACATAATAGAAGATAATTAACTTTTGTGTCTTAGGGTACTGCCCCAGTGACAGCTTTGTACCTTTTTAATTCCACAAATGCGCCAATCGGAGTGACAAGTTTTGCGCGCGATCTATTGCTGACACGCAAATTAAAGAACACAGATGCAGTCAAATCATTTACATAATGACCAATGCAATCTAACAAGAGCAGTGGAAATTAGTGTTGGGTCACAAATAAGCAGAGCTGATGCTCATCAGGTGCGGGTCGACACAAGCACAACTTGTTACATGTAATCTGACAAATACGTACACATATATATAGGTAACATGGCTGTGCAAACGATATGTTCGGATAACATCTTCCTCTGGCATTCCAAAGAAATTAAAGAATTAGTTCACTTTTAAATAAACTTTTCCTGATAATTTACTCACCCCCATGTCATCCAAGATGTCCATGTCTTTCTTTCTTCAGTCGAAAAGAAATTAAAGTTTTTGATGAAAACATTACAGAATTTTTTTCTATATAGTAGACTTGAATGGGCACCAAACGATTGAAGGTCAAAATTAGTTTCACTGCAGCTTCAAATTGTTCTACACGATCTCAGATGAGAAATAAGGGTCTTATCTAGTGAAACCATTGCTCATTTTCTGAAAAAAATTGAAAATTATATAAGTTTTAACCTTAAATGCTCATCTTGAACTAGCTCTCTTCTTCTTCTTTATTATTAGAATTCCGGCAGTGTAGACACTGCTAAGTGTTTTACTGCCCTCCATAGGTCAAAGTTTGAACTAATTGTTATATACTATTGAACAAGCATATTGCATATAAAAATTTGTTCAAACTTTGACCTGTGGAGGGCAGTAATACGCTTAGCTGCGTCTACACTGCTGTAATTCAAATAGAGAAGAAGAAGAAGAGAGCTAGTTCAAGATGAGCATTTAAGTTTAAAACTTATATAATTTTCAATTTTTTTTCAGAAAATGAGCGATGGTTTCACTAGATAAGACCCTTATTTCTCATCTGGGATCGTNAACTAGCTCTCTTCTTCTTCTTCTTTATTAGAATTCCGGCAGTGTAGACACTGCTAAGTGTTTTACTGCCCTCCATAGGTCAAAGTTTGAACTAATTGTTATATACTATTGAACAAGCATATTGCATATAAAAATGTGCAAGTGCATTCTTTTCGACTGAAGAAAGAAAGACATGGACATCTTGGATGACATGGGGGTGAGTAAATTATCAGGAAAAGTTTATTTAAAAGTGAACTAATCCTTTAATACAAGTGGAAAATGTTTTCTCCCTTCTACCATGCACTCTCTATTCTCTGCGGTGTCTCCTCCTAGCAGCAACAATTGCAGCCATGTCGCAAAATGGGTTAAGAAATGCTATTTTTGGCCGTTAAATAATGGTGCAAAAACCAGTAAATTGACTAGCGTAAACATTAGTAAATCGCGTTGCATGATTAATTTAAATACTCTCCTCCCATAAATTATGTGTCTGAAGGGGAAACTCCTACAAATGGATATGCAATAAGGTCGGCCACAAAAACAACTCAGTCCATGCCTTTTCAGCGCTAATTTTGCACTGCGTGTCTTTAGTAAGTCCCGACAGTAGTTTTTTAACGCCAAAAAGAGGGTTTGCGCTGGTGCAAACTGTTAGTAAATCTGGCTCTTAGTCTCGATTACGGTACTCCACTGCACTCACGGGTCCGCAAGACAGCTTTCACATTACCAATTTTTTATGCGAACTGTGCCCTGTTTTGAACTAAACTGCCAGTGTGAAAGCACCCTCAATAAGCCAATAAATCAATAAAACTCAAAACCACTTCTCACCCCTTCATCATCATCCTCAATCTTCATATGTTCAGCAATGAACCTCACACCTTCTATGGCCTCATCCACATCTTGGTCATGTCTGACTTTAACTCTCTGCCTGAAGTCTGACCCCTCAGGAAGGTCACCGACCCTCCAGGCACGGCACACACGTCCAGGGTCATCACTTAAGAGGAATGAGTCTCCATCCAACCTTATGCTCTTTGCATCAGAGGAAAACGATTTCTGCTGGTGTTTCTTTCGAAACCTCTCCCGTACATTAGACCTTCCTGGTCGTCGCATTAGAAGGAAAGCAGGAAGCTTATGCAGGAACACACGCTTGACCCACTCAGGCATACGGTGGGTTGATGGAGAACGGTGGTGCACGTTGAGCACACACACACTCGTCACGATAGAAAATGTGACCAGTACCATCGTAAACATCAGATACTTCCCTATTAATGGAACAGCCAGTGATGTTGGTGGAACGATCTTTGAAATCAGTAGCAGAAACACAGTAAGAGCCAGAAGAACTGAAATACAAAGTGTCATCTTCTCCCCACAGTCTGAAGGAAGGTAGAAAACCAGAATTGCAAGAGAAGTGATGAGGACGCATGGAATGATGAGGTTAATCGTGTAGAAGAGAGGCTTGCGCTTGATCACAAAGTCGTATGTGACATCCAGGTATGTGAGGTCATTGGGGTCTTCGTTTTTTCTGCCAGGGAGTGACACAATATCCCATTCGCCGCTGGGTGTGTAGTCATCACGACTGGCAAAATCGGAAGTCAAGACAAGATCCAGTTCTGTGCGGTCGTAGGTCCAGGAACGAAATTTAAGCGTGCAGTTCTGTTGATCAAAGGGGAAGTTTTGGACTTCAATAGCACAGGCGCTCTTGTAGATGGCAGGAGGGAGCCAGAAAATGTCACCGGTGTTGGAGACAACTGCATTGCAGTAAAATGATACTTCATACACTCCATCTGCACTGTAAAAGAAAGAATATACATTCTAAATATAGATCAAGTGTACACTGTATAAAAAGCATAAAGTGTTACAGTGGCAAAATGCATTCACTGGCAGAGGGGGCTTTAAAAATTTTTGAATAATATGAATATCCTTTTGAG
>RJVU01075617.1:6901608-6933892 GCA_003731715.1 Anabarilius grahami
ACCAAAATGTCTGCTAAGCTGCATGTAATCTGCTTTCACTGCAGAGCAAAAACACAAATATGTCAGAATAATTTTACTATGCATCTTATCCCATCATAACTCATAAGCCAATGCTGTGGAGGGAGTGTGCCAATGACATGGCAAAACAATGACTTGCCAAGACTGTAGCAAAACACACACACACATAAACACATGCCATTTCCTCCCCACTGCATGTAGGATAAAATCTCCAGTGACTCTGCTCCTCCTCCCAAAACAAAACACTGACACAAAAACACCCCTGGTTTCCATCATGAATCCAAGATTGTGTCAGACTCGATTGGTATGATCCATTCCACACCAGAAGAAACAAACACACACACACACACACACACTCACACACACACACCTTTGAGCTTTTGTGGCTATGCAGAGCCTTAGTCATTTTCAATGGCTTTTCCCCTTAAGCAACACAAGGTCCAGATCCACTTCATATTAGTTTATGTGTTTGTTTGTTTTGTTTGTGTGTGTGTGCGCACGTTTTTGTGATTCATGAGGACACAAATTTGTGTAATGACATGGGTATTACACTGGTATTACGACAAACATGAAATATGAGGACATTTCACGAGTCCTCATATTTAAAATAGCAATACTAAATGTTTTATTAAAAATGTAAAAATGCAGAATGTTTTCTGTGATGGGTAGGTTTAGGGGTAGGGGTAGTGTAGGGGGATAGAATGTACAGTTTGTTCAGTATAAAAACCATTACGCCTATGGAATGTCCTCACTCTGATACCAAAACAAACCTGTGTGTGTATGTGTGTGTGTAACTCAGTCTTCAATGATGATATTCCCATGCAAAAGCCATAGATAACTCTGGAATGACAATCAATGAGTGAGTATATGTGTGTCTGACCTATCACCTCTAATCTCAGACCCATCTGAGTGTGACTACCATTTCCGGCATAGTGCTTTATAAACATGTTTAAAAAACATCTGCAGCAGCATCTGATTCAAAACCTAATATCCATTTTATTTATACTATTTGTCAGTCTTTCAATGTCTATATGAGCTTCAGTGGATTCAAATGCAGTAATCGGTACACAGAACTACTAACAAATATAAGCATGTTTAGAAATAAAACAGAATTTAATATTTTACGATTTATATGACATTTTAGACACAGTATTGTCTGTTTCAAACAAAGCCAAGGTAGAATCAAACTGTTCCATGTACAATTCAAACGTTTTGGTCAGTAAGACTTTTTCTAATGAAACCATTTTCAACATATAATAAACGCTTGTCATCTTGCTGAATCTTAGCTACATTGAAGTGCAGATGAACACAGCCCGCTGTAGGGATTTCACAGTCATGCGAGTTTATGGCAAGCCGTTTTAACATTTAATCCTTAAAACGTATTAGTATCTATTTTAATGCTACTAGTACTTATTTTTAAGATACTAGTGTATTTTCCATTAAGTACTAGTACTTATTCATACTAGTACTTTAGATACTAGATACTTAGAACTAGTAAGGTTTTTTATTATACTAGTAAGATTTTTAATTGCACTTTACAGTGGCCAATCTGACTAGTCATAACATAAGACGAGTAAAAAAGAATAAGATGAGAAATGTTACTAGTTCCATTAAGTACTAGTACTTATTCATTAGCTACTAGTGTTTATTCTTTAGGTACGTGTGCCTATTCTTTAGATACTAGTACCTTTTGAAAAGATACTAGTACCTTTTGAAAAGATACTAGTACTTATTCATTAGACACTAGTACTTATTCAGTTCTGACCAGTATGTATTCCAATTGTGACTAGTACGTATTTTTTAGATACTAGTACTTATTCATTAGCTACTAGTACTTATTTATTTGCAACTAGTACTTATTCATTATCTACTAGTACTTATTCAATAGATACTAGTACACATATTAGATATTAGTATTTATTCCAAATGTTACTAGTAAGATTTTTTATTATACTAGGAAGATTTTTAATTGAACTATACAGTGGCCAATCTGACTAGTAATGACATAAGATAAGTAAAAAAGCAGTTGTGACTGTTAAGATAAGAAATGTTACTAGCTGCAATTAAACAAGTTACTAGTGTCTAATAAATTAGTACTAGTACCTAATAAATAACTTCTAGTATCTAATGAATAAGTACTAGTATCTATTTAATAGGCACTAGTATATAATGAATAAGTACTAGTATCTAATAAATAAATACTTGTATCTATTTAATAGGTACGAGTATCTAAAAATAAGAACTAGTATCTAATGACTAGGTACTAGTATCTAATAATACATACTAGTATCTAATAAATACTAGTACCTAATGAACAACTACTAGTATATTAAAAAGTATGTACTAGTCACAATTGGCATGCATACTAGTCAAAACTAAATAGTTGATGTCTGAATGACAGATTCACATAGAAGTCAATGGCAAAAAATGTAAATGTGTTACTTGTAATAGAATAGTTACTAGTCACTATCGAAATAAGTACTAGTATCTAATGAATAAGTACTAGTATCTATTTAATAGGTACTAGTAGCTAATGAATAAGTACTAGTATCTAATAATAAGTACTAGTGATTCATGAATAAGTACTAGTATCTAACAAATAAGTAGTACCAATTTAATAGGTACAAGTATCTAATGAATAAGTAGTATCTAAAAAATAAGAACTAGTATCTAATAAATAAGTACTAGCATCTTTTAAAAAGGTATTAGTATCTAAAGAATAGGCACTAGTACCTAAAGAATAAGCACAAGTAGCTAATGAATAAGTGCTAGAACTTAATGGAATAGATACTAGTATCTAAAAAATAAGTACTAGTAGCATGAAAATATATACTAGTACGTTTTAAGAATTAAATGTTACAACCGCTTGCCATAGTGAGTTTGGCTCAGTGCTGCAGAGGTAGGATCCGACTGGCTGCTCCCGCCACTCGTTCTAAAACCGCAGGGTTTTGAACCTGACACCTCTCGCACCCAAAGTGAGAACACCAAAGTGGCAACACTTGAGTCAGTACAAGTGGGTTACCATCATCTTTTGAATACTGATCCAAATAGCCAGTAATTTCTTTAGAAGGATGTAGTAACACTTGAGTTATTACTTTTGAAAACCTTACAAAATCCTCAAACAATGACCTCAGTTATTGCTAGAGAGTTATAATTTTTTTCACTTTAGAATACTGTTTAAATAAGTAGTCCTCTGGGAGGTATGAAAAAACTATATTCTAAAGTGTTACCTTAGCTTTATTAAAGCTACAAAGCTAATAAATATAGATTCATCCTTATTAAAGATAAAAGTAGCCTACACTAAAGCTACAAAATTATTCACTCAAGAGCAGTGATTTTCTCTTTATCCTTTGTTCTTTTGATTAACATTAATGACACAGATAGCAGCAGGTTTATTAGGCTGCTGTCACTTTAAGACCTGACACACATGACAAAGATCTGACACACATCCTATTTTCGCACAACTCTTTACATTCATTTAACACTTTTTAAGAATGTGCTTATGAAGATACTCGACAAAGCAGGAACTTTGAAAGTTTTGTGTGTTTTTGTCCGTACAAGCGCGAAAGAGAACTCGATGCGGCACTGACACGCTGTCTAATTCAGTTTGCGCGTTTCGGGAGTTTGTTCACAGAGAGCCAGTACAGATTTAAGTTCTTTTGTTGCATCTTATCGCAATGGTTTAATAGCACTTGAATGAGTGATAGCGTGATCATTTAGCACGGTCAAAGGATGCTGCATTAATTGCGTCAAATATTTTGTTATAAAATTATATTATGAAACGTATAATAATTTTATGTAAATAATTAAAAAATAATTGCAAAATTAACATTAATTGTGACACTCTAGTATATACACAATAAGTGCATTGTATCAAATTATTAATTTAAATATTAGTACATAGTAGTAAGGCACTTAAAGTGAGGCCTGGAATTTTATTGGGAAATTGATATGTATCTTTGACTTTTTTATTTCTTAACCTATAAGATGTGGGTCAATTTTAGCACTGACCATGTTGCTGTCTTTTAGGCTGTTCACCAGCCGTTACATCATACAGACAGTAGAGTTATAAGTCTTGATGTCATCAGTGATCTCATATTTACTTATGAGCCCTGTAGATCCTTTTATTTTACCAAATTGTGCTACTCTTATACATGTAAGATTGCCCTCTTTCCTTGTCTCTCTTTTGCTACCTCACTTCAAGTAAACATTTTAATGCACACTGCAGCTAATTGCGATAATTTATTGTATCCAAAACATGGTTCTAGTGTAGAACCCAAGAGTAAAGTCTTGCACTCCAGCTAGAAAGGTAGATTTAAAGGTAGATTTTAAAGTGTAGACTTACAGAAAAGCTGTGTAAAAGACACATCAACATAAGCAACAACTCCTGAAAGAGCTGATAATTAAAGATTAAATAAATTGTGTAGATGTAATTTACACTTTTATGTGTGTTTGTGGCTATTCGGTTGGGCTGTAATTTATGTGAACTGCCTGTGAACTGAGGTTGTGTGTTTTTGTCAAGCTTGCTCTGGTGTTAATGGATGTTAGTTGGGGATAAGTGCTCTCATCCTTCACATTATGTATATATATATACAGTATATGTTGTTTATGATGGATGGATGTGGATGGAAGCACTTTCTTCAGCTCATATTCGTTGATCCCGCTCACTACCATTATAAAGCTTGGATGTGTCAGGACATTTATTTCATTGTGTTATTTATTGTGTTCATCAGAAAGAAGAAAGTCATATACACCTAGGATGGCTTTGAGGGTGAGTAAAGCATGTGGTAATTTTCATTTGAAAGTGAACTTATCCTTTAATCTAGCACCTCAAAGCTGCCCAGGACTCAGTGGAGTTTTTTTATCTTCCAAGGTGGCCATTGTTTGGAGGAGTATGTGGAGGAATTCATCGGCGTGAGCCACCTTGCCCTTTGCGACAACATCACGGTCATGGAGGGGTTTTGGATCTGACTTGACGACAAGATCCAGCTGGTAATGCCGCAAGGAAACTCCTGCTGGACGCTGGCCAAGTACATCAACTTCACCCTATGGGACGACAGATCTTCTTTCACTGTGGGCGATATAGAAGAGGATCCAGCCACCAGCGTCCAGCCCACTCACCATCCGTCAACACCCCAGACCCAGCACCTACGTCCACTGAGGATAAGGAGCCAGAGCCCACCACAGGCCAAGAGACCCAGCTGATTCCCACCAGGGAGACCAAGCCTGAGTCAATGCCTGCCAAGGAGCCAGAGCCAGCAGCTACATTCGTCCCGGAAGAGAAACCAGAGGCCCCCGCTGACCAGGTGTGTGAGCCAGTTATTACATCTGTGTTAGTGGGGGTTTTAGTGGAACTGGAAACAGAGGGATGGCTGATAGACTGGGAAATGGATGCAGTGCTTCCCACCCTGCCCACCCACAAACCCTCTCTATCACTAGTCCCCTCCTGCATTAATCTGTGTTCTGTCCAGCCTCTGTCCGCTGGTCCTGTTCAGCCTTAGTTTGTCATCACCACTGGTCCTGTCCATCACAGCATGTTTTTCGTCACCACCAGCCCTATCCATCACCGAGCCTGCTTCAATGCCCAGTCTTCCTCTTCTGCACGCTCCACTGAAGCCAGCCATTCCCTTGGCTCCTCTTCCGCTGGCTGCTTTCAGCCCCTCGCCATCATCCCTGACATGCAGCCCTGATCTGCCTTGGGGCTCGGCCACTCGTCGCCAGGACTGTGCCTCTCCTTGTCCTTCATTGTCACTCGGTCTCTCGGTCTCATGGACTCCGCCTGGGCCTCTTCATCTCCAGGCATCAGTGCTGTTGGTCGGGCTCAAAGAACCACCTTGGATCCTCCCTCCATCACTAACGCCATGGGTCGCCTCCATCGTGGTCGTCTCCTGTGTCACTCTGAGATCTCGTCGGCCATCCGGTCCTCCCTGGATCCTACCACCATCCACTCCTCCATGGGCCCTTCCACCATCATCTCCTCCATAGCTACTACCTTCATCATTGCCACTCTGGTCTCTCCTGCCGGAATGTCTGCCTTTATCCAGCCCTTCACCCACTCCTCGTCCTTCTTCAAAGCCTCCACCCCTTCTCCCTCGCTTCATCTATTATGGCGCAAAGTCGCACATACCCAGAGGGGGCATTATGTCACAATTATGTCATGTTTCACTCTCATGGACTTTTAGTTTGTTTATCGTCAGTTTCCTTTGTTCGAGTTTCCTACCATTCGTTAGTTTCCATTGACACTCATTAATTATCACAGCTGTTTGTTATTAGTTCATCACCATTGTGTATTTAAGTTCCTCCTTGTGCACTCTTCATTTGTCCGGTATTGTTTATGTCTTTACACGCTGTACCTTGACTACCTCTTGCTATTGGATTATTTGAGTTTGTTCTAATAAATAATACTTTGTTTTGTAACCTTTTTTGAATTATCTTTATCTTCTTCTGGACTGAAATGTGACACTTAGAAAATAGTTCATTAGTTGTGCATTTTATCTTTGAGGAAAGGGAATGATGTGTAAACATTTACCTCTATTTTACTTAATTTACTTCCACTTATATTAAAAGGGTCTATGGACATTTGGACTACCTAATTGAAATATTACAGCCTGAAAAATGTCTTAACTCCAAATACTTTCAGAACTATATCTACGTACTTTAAATGTTTGCATGTTTTGACACATTTGTCTGTTTGTTTGTGTATGTGTAACATCTTTTTTGACAAAATCAAACTCATTGCTTATGTGGTTCAAAAGTTAAATTAAAAATAAATTTAAAAAAATCCAACATATATGATTTTCTTTCTTGCGAATACAAAAGAAGTAAAGAATGTTCATGATAGTGAATAAGGACCAGGGGCCTTCAAGCTCCAAAAATGACAAAAAGCTCCATTAAAGCATCAAATGTAGTCCATACATCTCAAGCGCTATATTCCAGGTCTTCTGAAGCAGCGTAAAAACTACATATCACCTCTATTTCAGAAACATCTCAAGTTTCAGAAACATGGAAACCAAAAGAATAGTATTTGACCTACTTATTGAACAATGAACACAAATAAACTTAATCAACAAGTCTTCCATGCACATGTGTCCCACATGAACTCATGCATCCATTAGGGAAGAGAGAGAGAGAGAGAGAGAGAGAGAGAGAACAAAGAATCAAGAAAAACACCATCTTACTATGTCTGTAATAAAAAGTACTGCATGCTTAGTTCCTGTATTACAAAATATATGCTGAATATATAAAACAAACTATAAAAAATAAAAAAAATAAAAAGGTGTTATTTAAAAACAAGTATGCCTTACTTGTCACGCACAGCCAAAACAGACAGGGACATAAAAACCACTTTGATGCCATCATGGTGCCCATTACTCTCTCTCTCTCTCTCTCTCTCTTTCTTTTCTGTCCCGGGTGAAGGTTCAAAGTGATGTCCAGTCTACGGCCACTACCACCCTCCAGGAGTCCTCCGTCCTCTCCAGGACGGGCGCTGTCGTGTGTTCAACGCAATACGAGGCTTATTCTCTGTGCTCCAGGCTTTGCTCTTCCTCTCTCAGTATTCAGCAGCCGTCTCCCAATCATCGACAGATGTTTTGCTCGCGTTAATACAATGTATTCCAGTCCGGCAAGAGAAGCGCGAGCCCGTCCACAGACTCCAGTCAGCTTACGCGCTTTGAAGCACGTTTAAGACATTCATCAAGTCAGTACACATATCTTAACAAGAAACACCGTTGTTGCATTTGTAAACACGTTTCTCGACAACACGAAAATAAATGACAGTAGACACCGGCTCCAACTTTTAAGCGATGACGCGTGATACTATCGTTACTCTGATGGGTTCAGTCTCCCACACACACATCTGCTTTTTCTGCTTTTTTATCTCACAAACTTCGGTAGCGTCAACATTTTTACACTATTGCACTAGGCTATAGTTTGATGTATTCCTGTCTGAGTGATCTTCGGATGCAGTGCAAGGATCTGTGAGAATAGAGATACATTCTCAAATGGGACATCGCTCCTGGAGAATCACGTGACGGACCGCGTTTTCCGTGCGAGGTGCAGGAAACGGTTGTTAACAGGTAATTTATTGAACAGTTTTATTGAACATCTATCTATCTATCTATCTATCTCTTTTTTGATGGGACACCACATCATGTTGTTAGACAGTAGGCTATTTAAAGGCAGCCTAATCTTTCGTCTTAGTCCAACAAAAATCAACAAAAACTCAACTATCAGCAGACTCAAAAGTATATGATTATTAAGAGATGCAGAATATTTTAATTCTCGGGTAATCAGTTCCTATTTATCAGTTCACACAAAAAAATAAATAAATTTTGTTATCATTTATGTTGTTCCAAACCGATTAGACATTTGCTCAACTTTGAAACACAAATATAGATATTTTAATGAAACCTGAGAGAGTTCTGTCCCTCCATTAACCCTCTACTGCACACATGTTGATGGCACATGAAAAAAAAATATTCCACATCATTTTTTGGTTCATTTGGGAACATTTTATTGATAAAAAAAAAAAAAAATTACCATCAAAATCAAATTTTTTTTTTTTAATTCAAGAAATCATTAAGTAAAAAGGGAAAAACACTTGAAAGACATTGATATATGGAATTTGATACATGCATAGGTCTGTGTAATGTGCTATGCCATATAATGTAGGCTACTTCATGTAATAAGATTTCACTCCGTACGAAACTTAAAAAAGCAGTTCTTCTCTGCTCTGACATAGTGGTGTATGTTACAATATTTGCACATCACTTTGGGTGTTCCTGCACACCGAGAAACCTTTCATCTTCCCTTCTTATAATACATTGTTGCCAATGTGAGGTATTCCCCAAAACATCCTCGAAAAGTACCCCTTATCGCACGACGGTGCCCTGAGGCAACGAAAAGAGAAACTGAATTTCTTAACATGCAAAATAAAAAAAACTTCATAAAACCTGACAAAAGGCTTCTCTACACCTTCATACACACACACATATTTTTTATGTACAGTTCATATCGTTTTAAATAAGATTACTAAAGCAAATAATCTTGCCTTCTTCTCACACCATGTGCTCCTGTGACCATGTGTCAGAACAGGAGGTCTCACCTTTAAATGGTGCTTGATATTGACTCCAACACCTTACTGAACTGTTCTTTGGTACTTTCTCGACCTTTCTAATTGGTTGTAATCATTTAAAGAAAAATTTAATAAACATAGGGCTTAAGAAAACTTTCCGTTGCCTGAGGGCAACGCTGTGCTGTAGAGGGTTAAAAGTCTACTGCTTCAAAACCGGGATCCGAACACCGAAATCCTTTCTGTGACACCAATTATGGTTCTGGTTTACAGGTGAGAGATAACATGGCCAGTGGTCTAGTGGTATAGTTTTCAATTAGCATACAATGACATCAGGGTTCAAATCCCTTCCTAATATATAGTTACAAAGGTTTACAAAATTTTGATAACTTGTTTTGCATAACAGGAAAAAAGTTTCACATCACATGAAGGTTGATAGATTTATAGAATGTACATGGTGATTTCTGCCACAACATTTTAGATACAAAGATGCCTTTCTTTTATAGTTACATTCAAAATCTACTTGACTCAAAAATCTGAGGGGCATGTCTCATCTGTTTGAATGGGCATGACGTTTCTGCAGATGCCTGCTCTTTCTCTCTCACATGCATACATACACACAAATACTAAAAGAGACAGTAGGGTTAAGGCTTTAAAAGGCTAGCTTCTGCTTTTCACAACTGCAGTAGATTACCTGCCAACTGTTAAAAGCAGAATCATGTTCACAGCATAGAAAATCTCCACACTGCACACACACACTTTAACATATACTGTACAGTAAATACAGTTTCATTATGTTTCACTGTGTCACTGAACACTCAAATTTGAGACACTCATTTCAGTGGGACATCTATTGTTAGTATTGAGTAAGCTAACAGGAACTGACATCTTTGGCCTCCAGAGGATCAAATCTATAAACATGCATGAGATTGTAGCCTAATTTAGAATTGGTATCCTTCAAGAAGATTTCTATGATGCTTTTTGTTTAAGAGAAGTATGATGGTTTTTTGAGAGTAGTTAACAAATAAAGTATACAGAGATTTATCAGTTTATTAACGCACTCACGCAAAAAATTAGGACATCCAGAAAGACATGTCATAATGTTTGTTGACATTTTAATGGTATGATAATACTTCACGACAATTAAAGTTAATTTTGTTAACATTAGTTAATAGTGCAGATACTAACAATTAGTTTTCACATTTTTTGATAGATATTCTATTATTCATTGTTAATTCCTGTTTGTTTATGATATGTCAATGTGATAATGTATTAATAATGTTAATGTATACTTGACGTAAATTTATCATTAATAATAATAAATAAATGCATCGAAAGTGTGGATGTGCTTGATTTTCCAGTATTTGCACTTACAGTGTACCTATACAAGAAAGGTAACTTACAACTTGGACTTAAAGGGTTAGTTCACCCAAAAATGAAAATTCTGTCATTTATTACTTACCCTCATGAGCCACTCTCTCAAGATCCATAAAGGTACTAAAAACACATCTAAATCATGTGAGTATGTGGTTCAATATTAATATTATAAAGCGACGAGAATATTTTTGGTGCACCAAAAAACCCCAAAATAACGACTTATATAGTGATGGCCGATTTCAAAACACTGCTTCGGGAGGCATCGGAGCATAATGAATCAGTGTTTTGAATCAGCTGTTCGGAGCGCCAAAGTCACGTGATTTCAGCACTTTGGCTGTTTGACACGATCCGAATCATGATTCGATACGCTGATTCATAATGCTCCGAAGCTTCCTGAAGCAGTGTTTTGAAATCGGCCATCCTCATTCCACTGCACCTCATGTACTGTAATTATGCATTGATCTGTTGTTACTTTAAAACACATACAGATGTTTCGCATTGACTCATTAAAATTTAATTCAAACGCTTGGATGGCATATTAGGTGTAGAGGTGGTTTATGACAAAGAATTGTAGCGTAAATTGTGCTCAGACACACAACTCTCATTTACAGAATGATGGAGATTCCAATCTGTCGTGATGGACTTGGATCACCTCTCTCCTTGTGTGGCTCACAGTAAAAGAGATTGAAGGGTATTATAAAGGTGTGTGAGAGACAGATTTCTGTAATATCTGGGGGATGGATACAGATTTTAAAACAGGGCCAGGGATGATTTATTTGATGTGCCAATTTTATTATTTTTCTGGAAGACAAACACCTGTTATCCATGATCCTCCACATCCAATCCTTCTGGCAACCAGCAGACACTTTTCATAACATTTCCACAACTGTTATTGATATAAGTGTGTATTGTGTTCAAAAAAATTGGGGACAGTTAATGGTTTAAGTATATGATCTGTCTTCAAGGGCAATAAAAACACAAACACTGTGGTCAGTTTATGAGCTTTTTGAGGTGGCAAAACATATATAATTTAGAATGCTGTAGGAACAAAAATTTGCATGTTTGGTTCAATGAAAACGAACTCTGGTGCGATTGCTCTGTCAGTGCAGTTCATTTGAATAAGCATGAATTCAGAGATTTTTAAGTTAGCACTGAACAAAAACTCTAGCATTTTGAGCAGTGAGAGGATTCACAATCCAGGATTCTCACAAATCCTCTCATTACAACAAGTAATTATGTAAATAAGAGATTCATTGTGCAGTCAGCTTCATTAATTATAACGGAACTTTGTGAGATCACAATAAACTAAGATGAGAGACAGCTTTTTAGTGATGATAAAGTGAGTGCTCTTTGCGCGCTTTCTGCCATGCAATATCCCGCATACAGTATTCTTGCTTTTCTGTCAAAATTAACTGCATTTTGTGAACGTAGACACTTCAAACACAAATAATTTAATTTGAGAATGTTGTTAAAGGGGAAACAATCTCCTTAGCCTTACCCTGGAGTTGGTTCACCTTCCACCTATGGTGTGAATGCTGCCATCCGAACCCTGGTGGGCACCAAACAAGTGCACCGAGACCTCTGAAAAACTAGGTCTCGGTTCACTTCCCAACAAACTCTGTTTCAGTTTGACTGAAATATAAAAACAAGGACCAAAGACATCTGAACTAACCAAAAACAGGACATGATGTCACAAAATGTGACCCTAAAAAGAAAATTCTCAAGCATACCTGTTTTTCTCATCATAGGTGCTACATTACCCATTACAGTTTGGTACAGGCGTCAGAAATGCTGTCTCCTTGCAGCAGATCTTCATTTGTGTGTGCAACGGTGGAATTCCTGGTGCTGTTTTGATTCCTTTACACATTTTATAAGCTCTTCAGCAGTTCTCAGCTGGTAAAAAATACCAGCATATATATGCACATAGAACGAGCACAATTAGCCCAGCAAACAGCATTGTTTTGGATGTTGAGTTAGTTCCGTGGCAAAATATACGAAAGCCTCTCTCTTTTTTTTCTTTTCTTTTTTTTTTCTTTTGGTTCAATCTTAAAAATGACAGTGTGAATGCTAAGCAAACCAGAACTAAATGTATCATTTTCTGTTTTGATCCAGACCAAAAGAATGGAGAAAACATCTCTGATTACCTAACATATTATATGTTTTATTAACAAAGTTCGAGAGGAGCACGTTCAGATAATCTACCCAATCAGTTCAAGAGGAGGCTTATATATAGAGCCGACTTACCTCTGTTCCACGACAGTTTTTCCAGCATCCCTCTTCCAACTCCTCACTCTCAATTATTCCTATCTCAGTCAGGGATGGGGGGGATGCTCTGAGCCATCTCCTCAGACAGCATGCCAAATGCACATATTTTATACTATGTCTGATTTTATGTAAGTGTGAACTTGTGAATTGTGGTTCCCTGAGAGGAGGGAACAACAAATGGCGTCAGTAGCTGCACTATGGGGAAACCCTTTTTCTCCTAGAATACTAAAGCCCTGATTCATAAGAATTACTGGCAAAAGATGATTGGGCAGATCCATCCTTTATATAGCATGATGCTGGACCGTCATTACCATTACCAATCATTTGTCTAAAGATTTAATAGAATTCTATTAGACACCTGCTCTGGAGACTGGAACACAGCATCTTACGCAATGTCAATTTTTTTCCGCTCCTCTCAGGGAACCATGGTTCCCATTCAGTCAGTCACTCGACGTTACGTCGATTACTGACGTAATGGGGTCTCGCTTGGGAGCCCAATCACCTCCAAGGGTACAAAACAAGCCAATGGGAATTGGCCTGTGAGATTTACATGCCGAGCCCCTCCCCCGGCATCCGGGTATAAATAGGGCCGGCATACTCACCTTCATTCATACTTTTGCTTCGGAGCCGGTAGGATCGGATCTGTCCGTCTTTCACCTCTTCGGAAAAAAAAGTGCAAATTTCAAAAGAGCAAAACAGCAATTATTATTGCTATAGGACAAGTCCTAAAAACAGCAATTTTAATTGCTATTGTTTGTTTTGTTCCGGTGGCTGCTCGAAGTCTCTCCAGCTGGTTGGGAAGGCACGCTCAGCGGTGGGTGTGACGGCGCGCTGCACACAGGACGGTGCCACACTCATCCCTGTGTGCTTCGGTTGGTGAGGTATACTAAAAGAGCAAGCACGGGCGATCAGCGTCTTTTTCAAGATGTCTTTTCGTCCGTGTGTTTCTGGATGCGGTCGTTTCCTGACCTCCTCTGACGGCCACGATCACTGTCTCACGTGTCTGGGTAGACCGCACGCTGAGTCAGCGCTCGTGGATGGTACATGCCCTCACTGCGAGGGCATGTCCATGTTGGCATTGAGATCGCGACTCTCTTTCTTTAACACNCAGATGTGAATTACAGAAATGTGATAGTGTGTTATGTGTATGCTTGGTTAAAGAGATGGGTCTTTAATATAGATTTAAACTGACAGAGTGTGTCTACCTCCCGAATAATGCAAGGAAGACTGTTCAAGATTTTGGATGCTAAATAGGAAAAGGATCTATTGCCAGCAGTTGATTTTGATATTCTAGGTATTATCAACTGGCCAGAATTTTGAGACTGCAATAAACATGAAGACTATGATGCAATAGGAGCAAGCTCAAGTACTGATGAGCTAAACCATTTAGAGCTTTGTAAGTAATCAGCAGGATTTAAGATGTATGCAATGTTAAATAGGGAGCCAATGCAGTGTTAACAGCACCAGGCTATTGGTCATACTTCCTGGTTCTAGTGAGAACTCTAGCTGCTGCATTTAGGACAACCTGGAGTTTGTTTATTAAGCGTGCAGGGCAACCACCCAGTAAAGCATTACAATAATCTAGCCTTGCAGTGATGAATGCATGAATTAACTTTCCTGCATCTGACATTGAGGGCATATGTCATAATTTAGATTTATTTTGAAGATGGAAAAATGCGGTTTAACAAATACTAGAAATGCGGCTTTCAAATGAAAGAGATTGCTATCAAATAACACACCAGGTTCCTAACTGATGATGAAGACTTGACAGAGCAGCCATCATGTGTTAGAGAGTATTCTAGGTTATTGTGTGCAGAGGTGTTTGGCCCAATAACTAAAACCTCTCTCCAATAACCCCTTAATAGTAATTTTAGGAAATTACTAGTCATACATTTTTTTTATATAGATTATGCATTCCTTTAGTTTTGTGAATTGGTATGTTTCGTCAGGCCATGAAGGAATATAGAGTATCATAAGCGTAACACTGGAAGTTAACACCAGGTTTTCTAATGATATCTCCTAAAGGCCGGAACACACCAAGCCTACGCCGACGAACTAGTGGCGATGAAAGCAGACTGCGGGGTTGGCTCATGTCGGCAGCGTCTGTGTCCAAAGTTGCCCTGACACACCAAACCGATGCGCGATAGCCGACGGCCAAGTAGCACATCAGTTCTACGCCTGCGTGAGATGAAATGCCTTTCCGAACCAGCAGGTGGCATTATCTGAACAGCCAATCAGAAGGATCAGATGGCCCGAAGGACCGACGAGCTCCGACGCCGATTCAACATTTCGAATCGGCCGAAAAAAAGGCGACGAGGACCAACTTCAGCCGACGTCGCGGAACACACTGAAGAAACTTAGTTGGCCAACGAACAAAAACTGCCCGACGGCCGACCGTCGGCTTGGTGTGTTCCTGCCTTAAGGGTAGCATGTACAGGGTGAAAAGCAATGATCCTAGTACTGAGCCTTGTGGTACTCCATATTGAACGTGATTGATATGATACCTTTTCATTTACTGCTACAAATTGATATTGCTCGGATAAGTATAATTTGAGCCATGCCAATGCAATTCCACTAATCCCAACATAATTTACGAACCTATCCAAAAGAATGTTGTGGTCGATAGTATCAAATGCAGCACTAAGGTCCAGAAGCACCAATATAGAGATACAACCAAAATCGGTTGATAAGAGCAAATCTTTTGTATTTCTAATGAGAGTAGTCTCAGTACTATGATTTGGTTTAAATCCTGGAATCCTGGAAATCCTCCCAGATACCATTTCTTTCTAAGAAGGAACATAGTTGTGAGGATACTGCCTTTTCTTTTTTTGAAAGGAAAGGCAGATTCAAGATTGGTCTGTTGTTAATTAATTCTAGGATCAAGTTGTGATTGTTTTTAATGAAAGGCTTAATAACAGCTAGCTTGAAATTTTTTTGGGACATATACTAATTACTCTGATGAGTTAATAATATTAAGAAGAGGATCCATGAAGCATCAGGAAAAGGATTCCTTCCAGAAGCATCTCTTTCAGTAGCTTAGTCAGTATAGGGTCTAACATACTGTACATGCTGTAGATTATGATGATTTAACAAATTTAGACAATTCTTCCTCTCCTATAGCAAAAATATATATATATTGGAATTGTTCTTCAGGGGGTCTATAATGCACCGTGATACTGTAGTAGAAGGTTGCATGGTTATAATTGTCTTTTTGATAATATCACACTGCAAAAAATGCTGTTCTTACTTAGAATTTTTGTCTTGTTTCTAGTCAAAATATCTTAAAGTTCTTAAATCAAGAAGCATTTTCTTGACAAGTAAAAATTATTTTCTTGTTTTCAGGAAAAAACAAGAAATTATTTTGCTTACCCCATTGGCAGATTATTTTGCTTGTTTTAAGGAAAAACTTACTTAATTTTGACTTATTTTTCCTGAAAACAAGAAAATAATTTGTACTTGTCAAGAAAATGCTTCTTGATTTANATATATATATATTGGAATTGTTCTTCAGGGGGTCTATAATGCACCGTGATACTGTAGTAGAAGGTTGCATGGTTATAATTGTCTTTTTGATAATATCAGTCTTACAAGTAGCTCTATTTCTCATTGATTTGGCCACTGCATCAAATAAATACCTAGGGTTGTGTTTGTTTTATTCTAAGAGAGTCGCAAAGTAAGCAGATCTAGCAGTTTCTAAGGCCTTTCTGTAGGCAGAAACACTTTCCTTCCACGCAATGTGAAATACTCCTAGTTTTCTTCCAGCTGCGTTCCATTTTCCAGGCTGCTCTCTTGAGGGCGCGAGTGAGCTCTTTATACCATGGTGTCGGACTATTCTCCTTAATCTTCTTTAAGCGCAAAGGAGCAACCATGTTTAAAGTGCTAGAAAAGAGAAAGTCGAGAGTTTCTGTTGCAACATTAAGTTTTTCCAAGCTATCGGGTATGCTGAGGAGTTGAGACAAGTCAGGCAGATTATTTATAAAGCAATCTTTAGTGGTAGAAGTGATAGTTCTACTATATTTGTAACAAAGAGTTGGTTTTCCGGCCTTGGCTAAATGAAGTATACATGAGACTAGACAATAATCTGAGATGTCTTGGTTTCTATGGCAATGACATTGCGTTGGTAGGCATACGCCAAAAACAACAACAATAACCGCAACATTGCAATACAGATGCTGCCTAATTTACAACATCATAATGTGTAGCTGCAGCACTGGACTATTGCATTTTATGAGGCAGCAGCAGAAACATAGGTGGCTTGTATGCAGGGGCTTTATTCCATGCTGTCATCTCCACCGGTTTCAAAACATTTATATTGTTTCATCTCCATTATATTGTCATTTTCTGCTCGTCCGGCACTTTGCAACAACACAACCTTGTTTCTGCAGTGACTTTCAGCATGTGACGTTCATGTTTAATGTGGCGTAAGAAAATCACATAAACCATGCAAAATCCGATCAGAGCGATCAGACTGAAACTGATTTCCAGAAATGCGATTTTAATCACAAACCACATATGAATGTAACTCGTACTCGATTTGTAAAAATCACATTTCATGCGATTTTTAGCTGTTCACACTTGCTAAATCTGATTGGATTTCAATTGGATATGCACAAAAATTGATTGACAGTCTAGGAAATTATCTGCTTTCCACTTCTGAAGTTGTGAATACGAGCTTGTCGCATTCAAGTGCTTTGTTGTTGGAAAGAACAGGAATCATGGAAGACACCAGGTTTAATTTTTACCTATTTATTGGGAAAGTCTTATTAAAGCCAAAATGATATTTAACGTCACATTCATTGAAAACCATATAAACATTCATCACACTATCTAGATAATCAGCTTGCTGACGATTCTGGAATTTTGGTCAAATGCAGGCTTTTATCGCTGTGTATAAAACATACAATATGCTTTGAATAATTATTCATATATGTAAATATGCACTACTTTAAAGAGTGCACTACTTTAACATCATAGAGATTAATTATTTTTCTAAAAATCTTTGTCTTGCACAGAAGAAAGAAAGTCATATAAATCTGGGACAGCATCAGGGTGAGTAAATGATGAGAGAATTTTCTTAGTGCTGTATTCCGTCACATTCAGTCTTCATGAATTGGAAACTGTGATCATCTTTTCTTTCCATCTGTGTCATAATGTAAAACAGCTTTGTGAATGGGAAAAATGTAGGACATCACTTGATTTTGTCCATCAGGATTTGATTGGATCATTGGATTGTTGGTGTTTGTTAATTGCTGCTAAAGTTAAAGTTTTTGATTAAAGATTATGAGGGCACGTGAAAAAAAAAAGATGAATAGGACCTCCCTGCTGAAAAATCCAGCATTGCTGATTACCAGTATAAGGTATGTTTTGCATGCTGGGACCAGTAGGGGATGCCGGTTGCTGGTTTGCTGGTCCCTAGCAAGGAAGTAGGAGAGCTGGAGACCAGCTACACCAGCTCAGGTTTGCTTAAAAACAGCAACTATGTTGGTCCACCAGCCAGACCAGCACTATACCAACACTATACAAGCTCTAAACAGCACAAACCAGCCTGGAACAACATGGAATTCATGCTGGTTTATGCTGGATTTTTCGGCAGGGCAGACTGATTACACCAGATTGGTCAGCTGACACCTGCAGTCCTATGAAACATCCTGTCACCACTTCTCTCGTCAGCCTTGTTGCTTGCTTGCTGTGTTTGCCTTCAATCTTGTTAATTAGTATTTGGAGTATATTAGGGATTTTGAGTGATTTTAAAGTGTTTCATGTGATTGCTTGATTGTATGTTTGAAAGATCGTTTGTGATTGAAGGGGCGTAACACCTTAAAGATGAAGTGTGAATTTTGTGCCATTAGCGGCAGCAAACAAAATTGTAATCTGTTTGTTTTATTAACATCTGATAGCTAAATGCTAATTATTTAAAATATATATATGTAAACATAAAATCACTTTGGTTGTCATCTCAGGTGAGTGATTTATGATCATGAGTGTCTATTTATCGGCCTGACTAATTTAAGGTAACTTTTGTGGTTAAGAGTTTATACCCTGTGCTTGAAAATTTGCATGAGTTTGAGACGGCATTACCTGTATGCCTAGATGGGAAATGTTTAAAACTCATTTAAAACCAGTTGTTTTTGCAACTTTGTTTGTTGCCAATAGTGTCATAGAAATCGCACACTTCAATTTTAAAGGCAGACATCCGGTCATTCTATGATAGTGTGTTTTTCCCTTGTTGAATGTGATTCTGCTTGTTCAGCAGCATTATTTCAAGAAAGTGGCAGCAAAATCACAAGGTCAAAGACAGTGGAAAGCTTTAGCCCTGACCGGTACTCTTCCAAAGGTCAAAGTCCATTTCAGGGGCAGTGCAGAGCAATTCTGAGATGAAGAGAGGATAACTGGGACTGTCTCTGACACTGTCTGTCATACACACATATGCAAATGTACACACACCCGGCCACAAGGTATGTTCTGTCATAGAAATGCCAGCTTTCGCACTGCTTTGCTTTAAATTTGACTATAGTACTTGGGCTGGGATATGTGTGATTTTTGACATTAAAGAAGGAAAGCTATTCTTTCTTTTTCTTTCTTTCTTTCTTTCCCTGATTTTTAAGGCACAGTGACATCATCCTATGACAATTCTCACAGATTTTGTTCACCCTTAACAGAAAGTACCTGATTATTATGCCTACAGGAAACCACTACTCCAATAAACCATCTTTTTCAACACTTTTAAATCCGTCGCCCGAGGTAATAAAAATCATTACCCATTACTCCAATTAAGTATTAGTTTTTTGTTTGTTTGTTTGTTTTTTATTAGTTTGTTTTGCCGTCATTGTAGCACACTTCACCCAATTTTCACCCAATTTGACCAATTTTAGTGTTTAATTATGAATGTTAAAAACGTCACAAGTGTGTTTTACAACTGTCATATTTAGTGGCAAATTTGCTGTTTTCTCTACAAATAAGATAAAAAATAAGCATCTCCTTTTGAGCAGAAAAACATGTTGACAAACTATTAACATGTGGTGGTTTAGTCAAAAACTGAACATTGACTTAATATGTACTTGCATTTTAATGTATGAAAAATAGGGGAATTGACTTTTTGATAACAATTTGTGTGCCATGGGAAAAAGAGAAGAAAAAACAACTCCAAATAAAAATAACAAATATTATTTATAATAAAACTTAAGTTTAGTTACTTGAAAACAACGATAGGGTGAGTAAATTATTAAATATTTTTCATTTTGGGGGTAAAATATCTCTTTAAACGCATGGAATTGAATATTTGTCCATGTCTGTTGTCTTCTGTGCTACAGCTAAGCTAGTTGTTAGTGAAGGGCTGGAGACCATGCTGGTCACTAACTTGTGGCACCATCAGAGTTGCCATGAAATCATTTCACTGTGGATCCAGAGTAATTAACTGCATCTAAATTATGACTCAGGTGATTGGCTCAAAGAAAAAAAAAAGGTATCTGGAACTGAGTTCCCCTGAGCATAGATGGCAGCAAGCAGGTTGTGTACTGTGCCAGTTGAGCAACTGTCACTGAGATGAATGCCTTCCAACATACTATGTGGTCTGCATGGTGCATTATACGATAGAAACCTAAGCTGCCTGTTCCTTTAGAACAGGTAATAATAGCATTTATATTTCTACCCGCCAACAAAATGGCCACTGGAGAAACCATCAAAAGCCTGTCTATAAGCTTTGAGCTACCATAGTCTTCCCTTGTGAATGTGCATGTGGGGTTTTAAGGCCTGCAGTGGAGTCACTCAAACAAGCACATTACAATTTTAATACAACAAATTGATTGAATTAGTGAGAGGTTGCTTATAGTGGCACATGCGTCAATAACTCAATAAAAGTTAATGATAAAGAAAATGAAAAAGGAAGAAAAAATGTTGATTAAAAAATTTACTATTTGTATTCATGTTGTCTTTGTATGGTTTTTAAAAGCTTTCATGACATTTTAAAGAAAGGTTTGATGTGATGACTGATGTGATGTAACTGTCAAGTGAACTGTTATAACATATTTCCTCACACTTCAAACACTTGTGATTATATACATTTTAATAATTATTTAAAAAATAATTTTAATTTTAATAAAATTGATTTTAAATAAATTGATTTATATCAAGGATTATTAATTAATAAATCATTCATTTTGCGGGGAGTCGCATTGGTCAACGTGATTTTGCCAATTAAGACATGTCCCTGGATCAAAATAGTTTGTTGATCCAGGAACAACATTCCTATCCGAAAATGTAGAGCTAACTGTATCCCTACCCCTTAACCTAACAACGTATCCCTAATCAGAAGGAAATGATAGGTGAATAACACTGATGTAGAAGCACGTAACCCTGGTTGTAAGCCTAAACTTGATATAAACTGTAAACTTGTCCATCAACAAGACAGTACAGCAGTTTTGTTAAAAATGTATACTTTTCTTAGAAATAATATAAAATATTTCACACTTTACATTTTCCTTTCAAGAATTTAATACTTTTAATTTTTTTTTATTTATTTTTTTTATTAAAAACATGATCATAAAAGTGGTGTATTTAAGACATTGTATATATGGATTGCATTTCTGCATAAATTAGTAGACAGGACAAACAATGAATCACATCACTGAGATGCCTATGCATAATGCATTATACACACTTTTACTTTTAGCAAGTTCATAGATGTACTGTGCCTTTCAGTGCTCTATAACTACATCCTTCTTGTGGTTAAGCACAGCTGAGCTGTAGATTATGGAGCTCCTTCACAGAAACCAGTGGCCAGGGGATTATGAGTGAGCTGATCAAAGTAAGGCTTTCAAATCGAATCCAAAGAACATGATTAAAGGTTATTACACATTTCCCTTCCCTCTTCCACCAAATACCTAGTTCTGTTGAGGATGTCTTTGCTATGTTTTGTCCCACTCCCGATTTATTAGTTTACTTCAGCATTTAGCTAAGCCATGTGTTCCATCTTTATCTCCTCATTAAAAACAGTACAACAACAGAAATGCAGATACATATGCCCCTGTTGCCCTAGTGTCATTTCACAATAATGTTGTTCTCTTCCCGCCTCATTGGCTCACCACTGGGAATCTGTGTTAATTTGTTGTCTCCTCTTGCCCAGTGGGGACGGATGGAATGTGGCAAATGTAAATGCACTGTTGTGGAGTTGAGTTGAGTCAAATGTCAAGCTCAGCTGCACAGCCACATGCTCTGTGAGTATGCAGCATCTGTGCACATGGCACTCTGTGGTTAATGTGATTATTCTAGCAACAGTGAGCACTGTGGGTGATGGAGAAACAGAAGTCACACAAACCATGCATGATTTTAGACTGAGGAGGATCAAACATTGTGGGTAAGATGGTTTTAGAGGCTGAAGCAAGAACGTGACTTAAAGCTACTTCAGACAGCATTCACAAAAACATTAAGTTTGTGTACTAACTAGTTTCATTTACTTTGCAAAGCCTACTTTAAATTAAGACAGATTCACAAAAATATGTGGTAAAATTTGCCACACAAACTGTGAAGGATGGACTGAAATGATCGGGGACATGAAAAATAAACTCTCTAATATGGATCTTTTTCATATTTCTGGGGTTCTCAGAAGCAGAGGTTGTCATAGTTTGGTAAACTTCTATAGTGGTGAACCATTTCCATTTGCTCCATAGCAAAATATAAAAAAGACAATACAAAATAGGGGGGAAAAAATGTATTATGTTGGTTAGAAGAGAGATACAGTGCTCAGCGTAAATGAGTACACCCCCTTTGAAAAGTAACATTTTAAACAATATCTCAATGAACACAAAAACAATTTCCAAAATGTTGACAAGACTAAGTTTTATATAACATCTGTTTAACTTATAACATGAAAGTAAGGATAATAATATAATTTAGAGTACAACATTTTCAGTTTTACTCAAATTAGGGTGATGCAAAAATGAGTACACCCCACTGAAAGTCTCTGGAGCAAAGCTAAATTTTAGACTACAAATGTATAATTGAACAGGAATTCAACCACAGGTGAGTCTAATTATTCATTACACAGGTGTCCAGCAGACAGTTGACTATAAAAGGGTGTTAAAACCCCTTCCCATTTCATGCTGTCAGCAATGGCACCACATGGAAGAGAAATGTCACAAGACCTGAGAAAGAAAATAATTTCTTTACACCAGAAAGGTGAAGGCTACAAGAAGATCAGCAAAGCTTTACTTATCAGTCAGAATACTGTAGCAAAAGTGGTACAAAAATTTAAAAAAGATGGAACTGCAACCATCTCACAGAGACGTCCAGGTCGTCCACGGAAGTTAACACCTCGACAGGAGCGTCTTCTGATGAGAAGGGTTGAAGAAAATCGGCATGCAAGTTCACTGCAGTTATCTAAAGAAGTAGAAAGCCAAACTGGGGTGACTATTTCCCGTGACACAATATGGCATACACTGCAGAGGAATGGCATGCATGGGTGCCGTCCACAAAAGAAGCCTCTCCTAAAGCCCAGGCACAAAAAAGCCCACCTAGAGTTTGCCAGGGCCCATGCTGACAAAGATGAAGACTACTGGGACTCTATACTCTGGAGTGATGAGACCAAGATAAATGTTTTTGGAACTGATGGCTTCAAAACTGTATGGCGTCGCAAAGGTGAGGAATACAAAGAAAAATGCATGGTGCCTACAGTGAATCATGGTGGTGGCAGTGTCTTTATGTGGGGCTGCATGAGTGCTGCTGGTGTCGGGGAGCTGCATTTCATTGATGGCATCATGAATTCACAGATGTACTGCTCTATACTGAAAGAGAAGATGCTACCATCACTCCGTGCCCTTGGTCGTCGTGCACTTTTCCAACATGACAATGATCCTAAACACACATCTAAGGCCACTGTTGGATTTCTGAAGAAGAACAGGGTGAAAGTGATTCAGTGGCTCCTGATCTGAACCCAATCGAACACCTATGGGGAATTCTGAAGAGACAAGTTGAGCATCACTCTCCATCCAGCATCCAGTCTCTAAAACAGGTCATTCTTGAAGAATGGAAAAAGATAGATGTTGCAAAATGTCGTCAACTTGTTCATTCCATGCCTAGAAGACTTGGTGCTGTCATTAAAAATCATGGAGGCCATACAAAGTACTAGATGTAGTAGTTTTTGTTGTGAGGTGTACTCATTTTTGCATCACCCTAATTTGAGTAAAACTGCAAAATGTGTAATCTAAGTTATATTATTAATCTTACTTTCATGTTATAAGTTAAACAGATGTTATATTAAACTTAGTCTTGTCAACCTTTTGGAAATAGATTTTGTGTTCATTGAGATATTGTTTAAAATGTTACTTTTCAAAGGGGGTGTACTCATTTATGCTGAGCACTGTAGATGTCAAATTTGCTATCATTCCGTCGGCCGTTGTATTTCTGTAATTTAATGTCACAGCAATATAACACAAAGTATATGAGTATTTAAGTATATATTAAATGTTTTTTAAAAATGAAAATATAAAAAAACTTTCTTAGATATACAATGTTTATAACTGTATAAACACGTATGTGAAAAGTGTCCATTGGGATTCTTCAGAAAAACACGCAGAGCTGTAGGTGCTACACACAGGCAGGAACAGCACAACATCTGACAGACATTCCCATATTTTACTCAGTGTTTTCATTTTTGCAATCAATAAGTTTTGCGCCCATCTAATCTCATATCCAGATAATATCCAGTTATTATTTATCCATATTCCATTTACATCCAGCCTCATAAATGTGCCTCCATTAGTCAGTTGGAAATAAGACTGAATCCATCCTTTTCTTCCATTACACAAATCTGGAGAAAACACTGCATGCATCAAACCCCTACCTGACTCATTTTCTGTTCATATTAAAACCTGGTTAAACACACATAAATCCTAGCTGATTATCCATACTATACATGAGAAAAGAAAAAACAACAACAAACAAACACCACCTTAACACACAAACACACTTCAGAAAAGTATAGACTATTTAACCAGTGAAATGAGTCTGAGCACTCACTATTAAGACAGAGCCCATTAAGAGATTTAGTCCCCTTGAACAAACCTTGTTAGTCTCATTAGCTGATTTTTATTCATGAGAGGCACTTTTAACACATAAATTCATCTGATCAAGAATTAATTTGATACAAAAGCTGTTACAGAGTACTGCATTATGTTAAGCATATCAATTAAAACCCACTTGATCTTCATTTCAAACACTTTAAAACGGTTTCAATTTGAGCAAACATCTTTCCTTGATATATGTAGAAGAGCTAAAGAGCTTGAAAAAGAATGTTTAAGACTACAGACTCTCTTTCTCATTCATTTTGATGTATAATCCCTTTAGCTCTTATATTAGTGCTGAATATGATAGCACCCTTCTGCACTTATCATTCCCCATTCACCGATGTATATGCATGCTTCATATCCGTTTCACTGCACTGCACTGCAAGTAACCATATTTTTACTTAGTCAGTGTCAACATTTGCCCTCTAGAAAATCAAAAATGCTGAATGAGAAACCAGGGAGAGAGAAAAAGAGATGTAATCAAGAAGCTGTATTGACTCAGGGAAGTGGTCTCTACATCACAAATCGCTTTGTGTGGGAAGTATAGTGGTACGTTCCACTGAATATGAAGTGTGTCGCAGCTATTTACCTGACCTCAAAAGAGTTGAGCTTCTGTTACTCTAGAGATAGCAGATATGCTTTAAAACAGGTCCTCAGCTTTTTTAATTCAAAGGCCCACCATTATCCAACACAATATTCAAAGCCACCCCACCCATATTTTCATATTTCTGCTGTAATTATGACAAAGCTGGTTGTTTTCAAACTTTTTTATTACCATATTAAATTAATTAACCACAGTTTATTTATTTTTATGTTTCCAGAAATGTCATGAACTGTATGTTCTTCAATAAAAACAATTGCTTTTCATTTGCTGAAGTAAAATGTCATAAAAGTCAAGCTAGAAAATTTTCAGAAAGTTGAACTGAACATGACATTCAGCTTTATGGCTCTATTAATAATTTAGAAGTTGAGCGTGAGGGCCAAGAAGTTACTTAGGGCTCAAGGCTCGACAGATAATCAAAGAAAACTCCACTGAGTGACTTCTGGCATTTAATGTGAGGTCATGACTTTAAGTTACTTTCTTTACTGGTTTTGGCAGGTCATCAGATGACCTTTGCAAGTTGCAACATTAGAAAATTATCTAAAAAGATGCCAACTAGGCTTTTCTTTACACCAAGAATTGCTTGTGAGTCATAGCAATTCGAAAACCTGTATCCACATAGCAATATATTTACTGTTAGAAAAAAAAACAAACACACACACACATTTACCTGAAAGAAAACAAATGAAACATTAAGTGCTGAGTTAGCTTATATTGCTAACAACATTTGTTTCCATTTTATTTTAATGCAGTTTACTTGGTGCCAAAAGAAATTGTACTGAATGATTATTGATCTTTTGGGTATTCTTTGATTTATATTTTTTTTAACAAAACTGTTATATCAAAAGTGTAGAATATTTTAGGTTTTGTGTTATTAAAGGATACTCCACCGAAAAATACAAATTCTTTCATAATTTTCTCACCCTCATTCCATGCCATAACCTTCTTTCTTAAGATGAACACATATGAAGATTTTTAGAAAAATAATCCATCACTATAAGTCTATATACTATTACAAGTGGATGGACCCCTCAAAGTTAATGCTTCAAAAACCACACAAATGCTTCACAATGTGCTGACGTTTATGCCAAGTAAACGCACACATAACAGTTGGCCGGAAGTGATGGTTTATGGTTTAAAAATATATTAGTATTTTTCTCACACAATCCTATAATTTACTTTCAAAAGACAATATCAGCTTTTCAACCATTCTCATTGCTTAACCGTTCCATTCTGTACCGATACGGCCCAGCCGGTACGGATATGGTTTCATTTTCCACTGTGGGGCTTATAACAGAGCCCTTTGGAATTTAATGTAAGTCAGTAAGGCATTGCCTTGGTAATGAAAGAGTTTACGGATGGTATGAGATGTAAATATAGACCGATTTAAATCTTTGTTTGTGTTCATCTGAAGAAAGAAAGTCATATGGGACAGCATGAGGGTGAGTAAATGATGAGAGAACTATTATTTCTGAGTGGAGTATCCCTTTAACATCACTCAGCTCAAAGTCGTGCCTTCAAACAAATCACCATGTTACTTGAGGTAACACCCAAAAGTAGCACTACAAAGTCCAATGGGATTTTTGTCTGGTATGGGGCATTCTAGTACAGGCTAGTCACAGACCAGTGCAGCATTATATAATTGAAAATGTTGAATCAGCCTCCCAATGTCTCCTTCTTGACTGACATATGAGGTCAGTATGAAGCCCTTAGGTGGGGTTAGATTTAATTAGCATCCTTCTCTACTCTCTTTCTCTTATCCTCTGGAGTCAGAGCACTCATACTAACTTATTCAAAGCACTGACCAGCCCTTTTGTTTCTGGACTGTGAACCATCTCGCAGTCTGCCTCTGCCTGAAGAGGGAGGCCTGTGTTCTTATTGCCATTTCACTTCAGCTTAAACCAGCAATGGCCACCAAATCATTGTGTACATCATACATCCTACTGGGTATGAACGTGACAGAACGTACGTGTTGTATTTAGACAGAACGTGTGTTTTATTTAGTGTCAAATATGATATAGAACACATTATAGAGCATGTTAGCCTGTGGGAACAGATGAGCCATTTTCTTTCTTTATCATAAACATGATTTTAAGCATTTAACGTTTACTATTGCATCAAGTACTGTAGCACTAGGTGGTTTTCCAGATCATTTGCATTTTTATTTTCATTCTGAAGGTTAACACAAAACATGTCCTAAATTAATTAACTAATAATTTGTTTAAATAGGATTTTGCAAAATGGCACTAATGACACATAGGAGTGTCTACGATAAAGAAAATGAAAAAAAAACCAACAACTATAGTTTGAAACAAATGTGTCAAGTTTAACAGTTATGTTTAATTTCATTGTGTTTTGGTTCTGTTTTGTTCCTGTTCCCTGTCATTGTATGTTGACCTAGTTTCCTAGTGTGTGCCAGTTAGTTACTGAATTAGTTTACCTGCTGTTCTTTTAGTTTCCTTGTTAACCCCTGTTTATTTAAGCCCTGTGTTTTAGTTTCTTCTTGTTAGTTCTTGTTTGCATTTATGTGGTTAGCGTTCTTTAGTTTTGCTTCTGAGATCTGGATTATATGATTAAAGTCTGTTAATTTTGGATTCTTCTTTGTCTTGTCATGTGCTTAACACAGCCAACGTGATGTGTGAAGTTACTGGACATCTGGCTGCTCTGTTTAGAGCAAGAACAGCAAACCAAAAAATAACTGAGGCTTTTTACAACTGGTGTGCCTCACTGAATTCCCAGATGTGCATGTTCTATTTTACCAGCTTGAGCGAGCACACCAAGGCACACCTGCCCGGTGATGGTCCTAGGGGAACATTTGCCGAGTTTGTGGAGTGGGTGCTGGAGAACTGTGTTCACAGTCTACCCATTGGAGAATGACCCAGCCAGCCCCACTCCAAACCCAGAGCCCAGCCAGACGCTTCCCCGACACTACACAGAGCTTTCTCCAGAGCCCACTACAAACACGGAGCCTGAGTCTGCCACGAATGATAGAGCCAGAGAGAGTGACAGAGCCAACCATGACCTCAGAGCCTGAACCCGACAACAGGTCTGATCAGGTGTACGAGCATTGTCTCGTCTTATCCCAAATCTCCTGCATCTCCATCCTGCCTCCCTCTCCCACCTCCTCTACCAAAGACAGTCCTTTGGCCTGCCTCCACTGGTTCCCTTCAGCCCTCAGCTTGCATCTGCCTAGGGTCTTTACCTGGTTCCACAAGGCTCCCTCATCCTTCTGGCTCCACATTGGTCAGTCGTCGTTCTGCCTGTGCCATGGACTTCTGGGCCTTCAGCTGTGCTTCATCCCTCCACCCCTTCGGCTCTGCTGGGTTCCGCCTTCCCTCCAGCTCCTTCTTGGTCTTCAGTCCCACCGGCTCCGCATCAGTCCTCTGGAACCCTGGCTTCACCTCGGATGCTCGACGCTGCGTCTTTGCCTCAGTCTCCAGAATCATCAGTGTTGCCCAGTCTCTATGACTTCTCAGATCCACTTGGGTCTCCTATTGTCCTTGCTCCACCGCTGGTGTTCGGAGGGCTGACCCAACCTCCCACCATCGATTCTGCCATGGACCTTGATCCTGGCTTGGCTGTGGATCATCCTCCTGCTCTCATCTCCTCCCTGGCTCCTCCCACCAACATCACCACACTGGTTTCTCCCTCCATCATCTCCTCCTGTTCTCTGTCATTCACTAGAGTCCTCAACCTCCCTCCTTAGTTGAACTACTTTTAATTCACTTGTTGTTCATTTAGTTTCTTCTTTAAACCCTGTGTATTTAAGCCTTGTGTTTTAGTTTCTTCTTGTCAGTTCTCGTTTGCGTTTATGTGATTAGCATTCTATAGTTTTGCTCCTGAGATCTCCTGCGTGTTTGTTTGAATTAAATGACTTCTTGTCGTGTGCTTAACACAGCCAATGTGACATCAAGTTTTTAGAAAATGTTTTTCTTTTGTATTTCTTTTGGTTTAATATGGTTTTGAAAAAAATTCAAAGACAAATTTTCAATAATCAATTTAATATTTAAAAATGTCATGTGATGTAACAATCATGTAAAAAATAACATTTCCCTTACAATTTAATTATGATGTAAGTATACACATTTTTACAAAACTTATGAATAAATAATTCATAAATGTGATTGTTTTTAGGGGTTGTGCCACAAATTTTTTTTCCAGTGAGAGTTTGAATATTAAGAAGCAGTGAAGTAGGGTTTTTTTTGTTTTTGAATAAATAATAATAAAAGATTATTCCAAAATAATGAGACTATTATCAGGGCAGTTTTTAAGGTATGTACCTCTAAATCTAAAAAAAAATCTAAATAATTTCAGAAATTAAAAATATGCTAATTAAGAGGCATATCAAATTCATTGTTTGTATGAAGCAGAATTATTACTATTAATATTGTGGTTTTAATTATAAAAAAAAAAAAAAAGAATAGACAGGACAACAAATGAGCATCACATCATGATACAAATGCTCCCAGGAATCTATGTTCATTTTCTGATGTCACTGCACAGTCTGTCCCAGTGTCTGTGTCATGGCTGTCTGATTTTGGGGGACAGATTGCATAACAAGTACAGGCATGATGCGGCATCCGGGTTTTCAGTCGAGGAGCTTTTAATCATCTCAAAAGCTCAGTCAATTAAACTAAATCATTCTACCCTACAGACTATCCAAACTGGCCCTATACCACCTAACACACACACATGCACAGCTTTTTCTCACCCAGTACCCGCTGCTGTCTCCTCATGGCTTCCGCCTCAAGGGCAGCAATCAAGCAAGATTCTTCAGAATCATGCACCAGAAAGGTCAATCTTCATTAAAACACAGCTGAGAGCTTGCAGTACAAAACAGAATGATTAATACCATTCAAAAAGTGATTAGAACTCAAATTAAAAAGCTCAAGAGATTAATTAATTGTACCAACATAACAATAAGCATAATGTTAAACTCACACTTACCTACAGCTATTCAGACAGATAAGAAATGCAAAACAGTAGGTATAGACGAGCTTAATATGTTTTAATAATTTCCAGCATAAATACAAATTTTTTCCTCCATTCTCTAAATAACTTAATGGTAAACTTTCACCATGTTTTACTTGAAATTCTTTAGATCCATGTAAAGGCTTTCTGTGCCTTGCACTATAACCTCTCAGTAAATTAATGGTATTGAGGGATTATTCACGCTACAATGTCGCCCTCTAGTGGCTATTCAAACATTGTCAATACAATATGACTGAGAGTGCAAGTTAGTGCAAGTTAATGCAAGTCTGCAGCCAGACCCTGTTGGAATCTTTCAGTGGAATTACATTTGTTTTACTCACAAAATCTAAACCATAAATAATTTTGAATAAAGTCAGATTTGTATAAGTGACATGGGTTGGCACAGTGGTTCCCAAACCTGTCCTGAAGGACCCCCAGCACTGCATATTCTGTATGTCGCCTTTATCTGACACACCTACTTCAAGTCTTGCAGTCTAATGAGCTGATGAGTTGAATCAGGTGTGTTAGATGAGAGAGACATCCAAAATGTGCAGTGTTGGGGGTCCCCCAGGACAGGTTTGGGAACCACTGGGTTAGCAGATGGCTAACTCAGTACAACTGTGAAAACTGTTCCCTGTAAATTAAAGAAATTTGAAGTAGCTACTGGCTGGCCTTAGATGTGAGTCTGCCATGTTCTGGATCATTCCAGAGGTTGAAGTACATTCAGTTATGTACAATACTTTAGGCGCAAATCTGATTCCATAGATATAGATTAAAAACATTTATGCTAATCGAAATAAGCCTGAAATATAAGAAAATATAAATATTAGTTGAAAATTATATTTTCAATATAATTTCGTTTTTTACCGATGCGATCCTTTCATTAAGATTGTTAAATTAGAATTAAACGAAATTAGAATGAAGAATACAAATCCCATGGGTTTAGTTTTATAGGCTATATAGCACATAGAAGAAACAACAAAACATGAGGATTCATTGCATCACATGCAGCTCTTCTGTGAATGGAGAAAAAAACAAGATAAAATCTTATAAAAGGAATAAATAGCCTATTCCTATAGCTAGGCATACACGAAATATATTAAACCTAAATAATTAACATATTAAGAAAATGAAAGAAAAAAACTGTGACAAGTAGACCATCTATAGCTATGATGAGTTTCGATTCATTTTTGAGAAGCAAGTTCACGGAAAGGTGTCTTTATTTTTCAAGCAATGTTATTGTGAGTGTACAAAAATAATAGTTATACCTTCACAGATTCGAATGGTGTTACTCTTATGACCATAAATGTCTGAGTATTTTAATTGTTTCCGCTTTTATAAGAAAATTCAAGTGAAGGCGCCGGCACCTCAGGTGCACACACACAATATAGGCTATCAGTTTTAGTAGCTACTATAACTTGACATCGCAGCCTGTTTATTGTCAAAATAAAATACAGTCAACCAAATATAGAAAAAGTTACACTGCTCATTTTAAATAGTCTGCGTATAATCAGAGCGTTTAAATAATAAATAGGCTATAGGCTATTTAGCATCCAAATACACCGTGCATATGGAAACATTTTATGCCAAATGGGTTTAGTTTAGCTTTAAATTAATTATTTTCAACAATAATAGGCCTATAGGTTTATTGGCCTCAATGAGTCTGAGTCTTCCGGTCAGAGATTGTGTTTAGCAAGAGAATCCAACTCTTTAACAGTGTAAATAAGCCAGAATGCATGAAATAGCATTAGACCCCCCCTTTAACCCTCTGGAGTCTGAGGCTGATTTGGGGCCTGGAGAAGTTTTGACATGCCCTGACATTTGTGCTTTTTTCAGTTGTTCATAAACATATAAATGACACAAGTGTCATTACACTGTATTCAGCACAAACTAGGCTACAATAATATGTGAGGAACATGTATG
>RJVU01075617.1:6934439-6952005 GCA_003731715.1 Anabarilius grahami
TAATGAGCTGAATCACGGACTTCTGACATAGCTCTCTTTTCATACAGATTACATAAACACAGAATGTTTGTTTTCGATTTGACTTACACGATTTAAAACCTGACATTTCAAAGTTTTTTTAGACACAAGTGTCATTTTTTTGTGATTAGAATTCACTAAGTTACAGTTCATTTTCTGAGAACTATCAGATTGGAGTTCGTTCAGAGGGAGACGAGAGATCACGCATCATGTTAGTTTTCTTTATTTTACAAAAAGCACAACATTTTGTTTTTACTCTGAGTGTATACAAATAAAAGAAGATATTCTATAGTTTCAATTGATATATTACTTATGTCTCTATGACAAAAAATGACGGAGTATTTTAAGTCTGTTTTACTGCAATGTGAAAAAAACCCTGAAAAACGCGTATGTGCGTTTTCAGACCTCAGAGAGTTAAATGGCAGGGCATACATGGCAGTGGGTCAGGCTGGTGCTGCCTTGCATACTATTGCAGTGTTGCAGGCATACCAGGCAGACTTGCTGAAGGATCTCGATCAGGGGCAGGGCCTTTTCCCTGAAGTGGTGGATGAGCTGCACCGCACCACAGATCTCACTCTCCGAGCCACCAAGCAGACTGCTGCCACAATCAGTCGATCGATGGCGGCGATGGTGGCCATGGAGAGACATCTGTGGCTGAACCTGGCCAACATAGGGGAGAAAGAAAAGGGCTTTCTCCTCGATGTGCCGGCTTCGCCCTCTGAACTTTTCGGTACCTCCGTAGAAGCGGTGGTTTGGAAGTTCAGAGAGGCAAAGGCACGCTCAGCGGCATATAAGACATGCATACCACTGAGATCCGAGTCTGCGCACAGACATGCAGGAGGGCCTGGTCCATCTCATTCTGAGGTTCGGAGACAGGGCCAGAAGGCGAATGTTGCCTCTCGTGGGAGGAGTAGGTCGCAGATAAGGTGGGACCATAGAAAGAAGAAGGATTTGAGGGAGGTGATCCAGCTCAAACGCACTCAGCATCGGTGATGGATTGCCTCCCTCCAAAGGTGACTAGAACTACCCTGTCTGTTCTTCCTTCTCCCCCTGAGTTTCCCCCCAGACGCTTCTTACATCAAGCCTGAGGCTGGGCCTGTGATGAGTTATGTGTTTTCTGATGGTCCGCCTTGGCTTTGACAATGAGAGTGCCCTTTCAGGCCTGAAAGGGTGGTAGACCACATGTTTTCTGTGGTGGTAGGTCTCCATTCTGCGGACTGCAGGTTGAACTGCGTAGGTCTTTGTGCTATTTTAAATTTCCAAATAGTATTTGTTGTAGGCCACTGTTCCCTGAATAGAGTTTGTGGGGATTTACCTAGTGATACTAGTAATGTATTAGGGCCATGAAGTTCCCATTGTAGGTTGGCTAGAACGATATTGAAGTATCGTTTCTGTCTTCTTGTGTGAGTGTGTTGGCTTTGCCTATTGTGAATTATCTGGTGAGGCCACCACTCATTTTAGCTACCCATCAGAGAATGTAGTTGCTGTGTTGAGTGAGTTGGGTTCCTCCCAGAACAGGAGTATTTTTGAAGCGCCGTTCTGTCTAGTTTCACGTGTCAATGGCTGGCCCTCGTCGGGCCATGATAGCCACCTCATGGTAGAGTAGCTGGTCTCCTCTCGTATAAGGCTTGGAGAGTTGATGTGCAAGAGACTAGTGCTTGAACTTCAGATGGATCAAAATTTCTAGCGTCGGCTCACAGGGCCACCTGACATTGTTTACCTGGGTAAGCATCACTTCTCTGAGCTCTCAATATAGTTAGCAGCAGTGCGTTGGCTCTCAGTGAAAAATTCAGGCCACCTTAGCTGTTTATACGGGTTGAGAGATCATGTCTCCTCTCGATATTGAGAGTTGTTCTGTAGAGGCTGCTGCTCTTTATGAGGCTCAAGTAGAACTATGCTTGTGTGCTGGCCCTCACCAGGGCCGCCTCATTAGCTGGCCTAGGCTAATACTAGGGGATTCTGCTAGTGGAGGTGGTCTGCTAGCATTCTTGCCCCTGACCCCTCAGCATCTGAGTGTAGGTTCCATCTAGCATCCCTAGTGTTGACCTCCTCTCATTGTGAGAGTCGTCTAGCCAAGGCCTGCCCCTTTTCTGCATTTGTTGTAAATGCATTTTGTATAGCGGCTAGGGTCGCAGGCTATTAACATAGGCCTCCCCGGTGCAGTTGTCTCCTCCAGAGCATGGCAGCATAAGACTGTACTCCCCTTGCTTAAAGGGTAAAATGTGTTTTTACTGAGTACACTGCTTCTGGCAATGTGATTAGGTTCCAGGACTGTAGGCGCTGTGTAACAGTTTTTCTGCTAGTGAAGACTTGCTATCAGGTAGTTGGCCTTTGCAGGCCTCCCTGAGCGCTAGTCCCCAACATTTGGGTATTTAGCGGCCAGCAAAGACTTGCTCTCAGGTAGCTGGCCTTAGCAGGCCTTCCTGAAGAGCAAGTCCCCAATGGGGTGGGCACTTCCCAGCAGTAAGGCTCGCTATCAGGTAATTGGCCTTCGCAGGCCTCCCTGAGGGTGAATCCCCAACACTTTGGGGCGCATAGCAGCTAGCAACACTTGCTATCAAGTAGTTGGCCTTAGTAAGCCTCTCTGTGGGCGAGTTCCAAACAATTTGGGAGTTTGGTAGCTAGCAATGACTTGCTATCAGACAAGCAGGCCTTAGCAGGTCGCTCTGAGGGCAAAGTCCCCAATAGTGTGGGTATTTTGAGCAGCAGGACTTACTATCAGGTAGCTGGGCTTAGCAGGCCTCCCTGAGGGCAAGTCCCCAATGGTTGGGTATATAGCAGCCAGCAAGACTTGCTATCAGGTAGCTGGCCTTAGCAGGCCTCCTTGAGGGTGAGTCCCTAGCAATGTGGGTACTTTTTTAGCCAGAAAGACATGCTGTCAGGTAGCTGGCCTTAGCAGGCCTACCTGAAGATGAGTTCCCAGCAGTTTGGGTATTTGGCAGGCAGTATAGACTTGCTATCAGATAGTTGGCCTTAGCAGGCCTCTCTGAGAGTGAGTCTCCAACATGTTGGGTACTGAGCAACTAGCAGTGACTTGCTATCAGATGGCTGGCCTTAGCAGGCCTCTCTGAGGGCGAGTCCCTAATGGTTTGGGTACTGAGCAACTAGCAGTGACTTGCTATCAGATGGCTTGCCTTAGCAGGCCTCTCTGAGGGCGAGTCCCCAATGGTTTGGGTACTGAGCAGCTAGCAAACACTTGCTATCAGGTAGCTGGCCTCAGCAGGCCTCCCTGAAGGTGATTCCCCAAAGTTATGGGTATTTTTCTGCCAGCAAATACTTGCTATCAGATAGCTGGCCTTAGCAGGCTGCCCTGAAGGCGGATTCTCAACAAATTGGGTGTTTGTCAGCCAGCAAAATTTTGCTATCAGGTAGTTGGCCTCAGCAGGCCTCCCTGAGGGTGACCTCCCAGCAATATTGGGTTCAGGCAGCTGGTAGATGTTTGCTATCAGGTAGCTGGCCATAGCAGGCCTCCTTGAGAGCGGGTTCACATCCTAGCATGGCTGAAAATGGATCACTTTTCTGCTGCTGGCTCCCTCTGGGAGCCCCATTAACCCTAACCTAAAGCCTATCAGATCGAGCTTTGTACTCCCCTCACCTGAGGGTTGTCTTAGAGTGCTTAGCTTCCTAAGTCTGGTCGGACGGTTGAAGGTCTCTCGTGAGGCCTCCCAGTTAGATCAGCCCTTAGGCTGGGAGCACTCCCCTCACTACGGTCCCTTTTAGAGTGCACAGCCTCCTCAGTGCTTTGAAAAATAAGTGCTCTGTAGATCCTAGGATCGAGAAGAATAACTTCCCTCAGTTGCAAGGGTTGAAAAGCACTATGTTGAGTCCTGCTCTCTAGGATGCCCATCTCTACGATCTGGTCTGAGTTGGTTTACTGCCATTTTGCAGTCCCTCTTTCCGGATGTCTCTTAGAGAGGCAAGTGTAATCTGGAGACTATCTTCCCCTGAGAAGTGACTGGCTGAGGTTCCCTTGGGCTCCCTAGCCACATTCCCTTAAAGGGACCCCTTCTATATTAAGTTGTTGGTCCCAAGCCTTTGAGCAGCCTTGGCAGGCCTTCAAGTTTGGAGGTATATTGTTCCCCATAGCGTTTCGACGCAGTGCGAGTTCTCTTTCAAAAGAACCATGGTTCCCTGAGAACAAGTAACGAGACACTGCGTCTCCTTGCCATGCCTCGGGGCCGCCTGCTGAACAGTCCCTTCAGACGATAAGTGGATGACATGTTCTCTAGGGGTCCCTTGTATACTTTTGCATCACACCTTGATGATGTCATGGGCTGTCGCCTGTCAATACGATTGAAATGCTTTTCAAATCACAGCAGACTCCGGTTCACACGGAGGCGTTCCCCAAAGCGTTTCGATGCAGTGTCTCGTTCCCTGTTCTCAGGGAACCATGGTTACATGCGTAACCTGAGATGTTTTCTCTGGACCTCCGTGAAGGTCATTTGGTTTGTCTCCAGTGAGTAGATGAAGCTGTGTTTGTAAACCTATTGAGCTGTCTATCCAGAGACAAGCCTATTTATGCTTATAAATAATTATAATTACTCGAACAATTATTTTTTTAAATAATGTAGGCTATAAGTTTGACACTCTGCTGTTAGATGTTTTCCTCACTGAAGGTAGAATGATGATTTCAACTCTACTCTGTTCCTAATCTAGCTTTCTAATAAACCTGTACTTGTATACAATGGATATTGTTGGCGAATTGCTTATGTTCCTCTTTTACAAGCTGCTTTGGATAAAAGCATCTGCTAAATGCATAAATGTAAATGTACTACACACTTAGACACGTTTGTTCTTCTAAATTCTGTTCTCTATTTATAACTGGTAGGTCTTGACCCTGAAAATGGGTTGCAGTTCAATATCATGTTAAAAACAGTGCTGAATCCTGAATCCAATTTTTAGTCAAAAGCAAACCACTCTTTTATCTGGCCTACTGAAAATCAAGCTCACACATAAGCTCTAAGAGATTAAAGAGTTAACTCAAAAAGTAAAATCACATCTTATAACCTATATGACTTTATTTCTTCTGATGGACACAAAAGAAAATATTTTGAAGAATGTTTCAACTGTCTTCAAATGCTTCAAACCAAAATTAGACCACAGTGACTTTCTCGATTGCTTAAACACATTTCTTGAAACTATGCCTATTGAAACTATTTAAACAGTAAAGACACATCCATAACATCTCACCCAATTCCCCAAACATCCTATTTTCAGGTCAAAATTAAGCTCTACACTCAAAACCATTCACTCTTGCTGAAAAACCAAACTTTGCCCTCAGACATCACACACAAGCCCTCAAAAACACACACACTACAACATAGTCTTACACACTGGTGAGATAAATTCAAAACAATACAACAAAAACTGAAAACAAAAACCAGTAATAAGTTGTGTTGCTTGTGGTTCTCCCCCTCAAGGAACTTTTCACATGATGAACACATGTACTGTACAGTACAATACACAAACAACAACAAAAAATATTCTGCCCCAGCATCACATCTTTGGTCTGGGTCAGGCCAGAGAATCTCATCAACATCACAGGCTGTACTGGCCCTATCCAGGCAGCGGGGGTAAAATCCTCTTGCATGCCTGATCCACCCCTGGCACGCATCAACTGAAATGTCTATAAACAGAAGTACTGATTACTGTAACTGTAACACATCCTTTTTACAAAATGGAAGCAGACAGAAACCCTATCTGTATGTAAGGCAATTTGATGCATGTGTTGTAACAGAGTACAGCACTCAAAAGTTACAGTAGAGTACACTGAGGTACACCTACCCGTTTTCCTCCCTGAAGATTCTTATGATCGAGGCGACAGTGAAGGAACTTAAGTTTGGCTGAACTCATTGCCCAGCCTCCCTCATAGTCATACCATGGACAAGGACATGGTCAACTAGTGGCACAATCCTCCTCCTCCTCCATCATCATCATCATCAATCATCATCATCATCATCATTCACCCTACTATATGTAAAGCGCTTTGAGTACCCAGAAAAGCGCTATATAAATGTAACAAATTATTATTATTATTATCATCATCATCATCATGTCTTTCTGGATCCATTGTTCCAAAACTGAAAGAACTGACTTGGGCTCTTTTATCTATCAATTGAAGGTTCTGATTCGTGTGTGAAATTTTTACTCTAAGTGTTTCCACGTGGGTAACTGTGTTTGCTAATTGAGCTCAAGCTATGCTGACTTGAGTGAACAATATTGAATGCTAGTGCTTTCTAAATGACAACATGGTGTAGGCAATGAGAAATGAAGGGATTTGTGTGTAGAGTTTTGCAGTGATAGTTCAACAAATCTGATTCAGGTGTCAAAAAGGGGAATAGCATTTATAGTTTATGGAAATGGGTGTGCTTTTTGATAAATGGAGTTATGGTTTTGAAATTTTAGTTCAAAAGCCTGTTTGTAGTGTTTAAGCAATCGAGAAAAACTGTAATATGGACAGAAAAAAAAAAAAATATCTTGATCTTTGTCGATGTATAAAAGGTATATTAAAATACAGTCAGACTTTAGAAATTAGACACAGAACAAGGGAAACTTGAATAAAATGTATAATTTTATTATTTTCTCACCTACTGTATGCAACAACACTGAAACAACCCACAACTGTTATATTTTTGAGCTTCTGATGCTGTTTTTTCACACTGTGATTGTTTTAGTTTACTTTTATTTTAGTGTTTTATGGTTTAAAAATTCTCAGTAAATCTCGTTTTTATTTTAGTTTAAGGTTTTGTTTGTGAAAAATGTTAATTAAAATATGTTACACATTGTGTTCCCTTTCGATACTTCACTCGTACTCCGTATGGGGAAAAGTTTCCCTTTTTCCCCATTACTGAAGCCTTTTTCAATAACGCAGTGCAACTGCACCGTCATTGGTTCACTCATAGACAAGTCGTTGAACCAATGACGGCGCGGCACGACCGCGCAGCCTATGGCGACAAGCGCGCGAACCTTCCCGCCGAAAGGGGCGGGGTTAGGGACTATATAAGCAGGCGTTGCGCCATAGGATTTCAGTTCTTTCTCCTTCAGCGACGACAACGCATCTCTTCGCTGATCTCCGTCTGAAGCCTGAAGAAGCTCGCCGCCTGGGAAGAAGCTCTCGCCGCCGTCTGAAGAGGCTCCTGCAGCGGACTCAGCTGAACTCGCCGGTCGGAGCCAGCGCTGGCGCCCTCGCTGACTGCCGCCCCGAGCGCCGTCCTCGAGTCGCCGCCTCCCGCTTCCCGCTTCCGGCTGCCTTCTCAGCGTGTCTCCTGCCGCCATCCGGCGCGCCTTCAGAGAGCTTCCCCGCGGTTTCATTGCCGCTCTACGAGCGCACACTTTTAAGCGGTCCTACCGCTCTAAAAGAGCTTCTCGCGGCCCTCGCCGCTCTAAAAGAGCCCCCCAATCGCCGTTATCACGGCGGCGGCGTTGCTGCAAATGCCGCGCCACTCTTGTGGCACGTGCAGAGCCCCTCTGCACGACGGTGACGGACACAGCGAGTGCGTCGCTTGCCTGGGCAGACCCCATGCCGAGGGCGCACTCGCTGGAGACTCATGCCCGCACTGCGAGTGCATGAGTCTCGGTTCTCTGCGCTCGCGGATCGCCTTCTTCACTGAGGGCGATCTCGCCGCTCGCGCCCTCCCGTCTCCTTCCTCCCGTGAACCGGCCAGGAAGAGACAGCGGGGCAGAGCGACTCGGCGCTCGGAGTTGCGTGAGCTCACGTCGGGCCAGACCCCGCGTGCCTCGCCCTCTCCACACAGAGAACAGTCTCCCGTCCTGTTCTCTCGACCTGACCAGCGTCCCTCTGCAGATGCGAGCGACCTCGTCTTGTTCGGTGCTACGGACGAAGAGCCGTTCGACGACTCCATGTCGCTCGCGGCTTCAGAAACGGAAGGATGGGTTGGCGAATCGGAGGATCCCGCCCCCCTGCCTCCGCTGGAGCCCATTGAACACGGCCAGGGTATGGATGCCGAGCTCTTCCGCATCCTATCCAGAGCTGTGGAGGAACTGGACCTCGAGTGGGCCCCGCCGGAAGAACCGTCTCGCAGCCGGTTGGACGAGTGGTTTTTACCTGGCCACCGCCAGGCCCCTCGCCAGCGCTCCGCGCCGTTCTTCCCAGAGGTACATCAGGAGCTTACCAAGTCGTGGCGCGCCCCCTACTCTGCACGCCTCCACACGACTCACCGTTCGGCCCTCACGGCGGTTGACGGCGCTGAACAGAAGGGCTACGAGCATCTGCCGCCTCTGGATGAGGCCGTAGCAGCTCACCTCTGTCCCCCCGCGGCTGTGGGGTGGAAGACAAAGAGAGCCCTGCCTTCTAAGCCCTGCAGGACTACCTCCACCTTGGCGGGAAGAGCCTACACCTCAGCTGGCCAAGCTGCTTCGGCGCTCCACACTATGGCTATCTTCCAGGTATTCCAGGCCAAACTCCTCCGCTCTCTGGACGAGTCCGGCGCTGACGAACCAGCCTTCAGGGATCTCCGCAGCGCCACTGATCTAGCCCTGCGGGCCACGAAGGCCACAGCCCAGGCCATCGGTCGCTCTATGGCCAGCCTGGTTGTGCTTGAGCGCCATCTCTGGCTCAATCTGACAGAGATAAAGGACCTGGATAAGACGGCTTTTCTGGACGCTCCAGTTTCTCCTTCCGGTCTCTTCGGGCCAGCGGTGGATGGGTTCACCGAGCGCTTCACTGCAGCACAAAAGTCCTCTCAGGCTATGAGACACTTTTTGCCAAAGCGCTCCAGCTCCGCTTCAGCTGTAAGCCGGCCCAGGCCTGCGCCGGCCCAGCAGAACAAGCCAGCCACATCCACAGCTCAGGCAGCGCCGCCCAAGGAGCATCGCCAGCGCTCGCGCCCTCCTAAGCGCCCTCCCTTCCCGAGACGCCAGGGACCCCGGCCCAAGATTGTGCTGGACCCGACGACTCCGAAGACGTCCTGATCAAACAGGAAGGAAGAGGATTGGGGAATGTCCCGTTACGACCGGACCACCCCAAAAGCTCCCTCGTGCAGTCTCCCCTCCGCCTCGTTTAATTCCGGGCGCGGGAGAAATGCTATGTGTTACAACTGGGCCCACACATGTTGCGCCCACGCCAAACGCCGTTTTCACGGCGAACACTTTTTTTACCTACTCAAAAAGAGAGCAAAATTTCTCTTCCACCCCCGTCGATGTCCGGCCCCCTTCTTGGCGGCCTGTCATCCGACATTATTCAACCCGTTGTCACTCGGGCAGAGGCCTGGCAGGCCATCCCCGGCGTGTCAAGTTGGGTCCTAGGGATCATAACAAAGGGCTACTCACTCCAGTTTGCACGAAGGCCCCCTCGTTTCGGCGGGGTGCTTCAAACCTTGGTGAACTCGGACGACGCTCACGTCCTCCGGTCCGAGGTCGTGGCTTTACTGAAGAAAGGGGCTATAGAAATAGTTTCCCCTCCAGAGAGCGAGTCAGGCCTTTACAGCCGTTACTTTCTGGTCCCCAAGAAGGATGGCGGTCTCAGACCCATCCTAGATCTCAGACTTTTGAATCGCTCCCTCATGAGATGGAAGTTCAAAATGCTGACGCTGAAACAGATCCTCGCACAGGTTTGTCACGAGGACTGGTTCTGCTCGCTGGATCTGAAAGACGCATATTTTCACATCCAGATAGCCCCCCATCACAGACGATTCTTGAGATTCGCATTCGAGGGGGTGGCATACCAATATACGGTTCTGCCCTTCAGGCTATCTCTGGCTCCCCGCACTTTTACCAAGTGCATGAACGCGGCGCTTTCCCCTCTGAGACAGATGGGAATCCGAGTTCTGAATTCTCTCGACGATTGGCTCATATTGGCCCATTCGCGAGCCGAGCTGGAACGCCACAGATCCGTGCTCCTCAGCCATCTACAATGCCTAGGACTCAGGGTCAATTTTGCCAAGAGCTCACTGCTCCCCAGCCAGCGGATTTCGTTTCTGGGGGCAGTTTTCGACTCAGTCCGCATGACGGCAGTAGTCTCGCCAGGGCGCGCTCTGACAATTCAACAGCTCGCGGCTTCCGTCAAGAACAAAGCCTATCTTCCTCTGAAGTTTTTCCAGAGGATGTAAGGGCTGATGGCTTCCGCCTCCCCAGTTCTACGGCTCGGCCTTCTTCGAATGCGGCCTCTACAGTTCTGGCTGAAGTTCCGGGTCCCTCCACACGCCTGGCGGCATGGCCACTTGTGTCTCAAGGTCAATCGGGCCTGTCTTACCCCTACAGGCGGTGTCACGAAGGACGGTGCTCTCCACGGACGCATCCAACTCGGGTTGGGGTGCTCTATGCAAGGGCAGACCGGCATTCGGCTCGTGGTCCCACGAGGAGAGCCATCTTCATATCAACTGCCTCGAGATGTTGGCAGTGGTAAAAGCCCTCCCGTCGTTTCAGACTCACTTGACGGGACGCCACGTCCTAGTCCAATCGGACAGCATGACTGTGGTGTCATACATAAATCACCAGGGCGGTCTTTCGTCCAGCCACTTATGCGCTCTGGCGAAACGTCTTCAGGAATGGGCACGGCCAAGGCATCAGTCGCTCAGGGCGACTCACATACCTGGCAAGACCAATCTGGGTGCAGATATGCTATCACGGAGCAATGTCCCCTCAGACGAGTGGATGCTTCATCCCCAGACGGTTCTCAAGGTTTGGGAGCTCTTCGGGAAGGCAGAGGTAGACCTCTTTGCCTCAGAAGGCAACTCTCACTGCCCAACATATTTCTCAAAGGAAGTCGATGCGCTGGCCCACACCTGGCCCAGTACACTCCTTTATGCATTTCCCCCGGTCGTACTGATCCCGCAGGTCATCAGGCGAGTCAGGGAAGACGGACACAGAGTCCTTCTGGTAGCCCCGCTCTGGAGGAGCCAGGTTTGGTCCTCGGAGCTGTTCAAGCTCTCCACGAGAGCTCCATGGCCCATCCCCCTGCGACGGGATCTCCTCTCTCAGGCGAACAGGACGATCTGGCACCCACAGCCAGAGCTTTGGGCTCTACACCTCTGGTCTCTCGATGGGAGCCGGCTGACCTCCCCAGAGACGTACTAGATACCATATCTCAGGCGAGAGCCCCGTCCACGAGACGCCTCTATGCCCAGAAATGGTCGGTCTTTGTTGAATGGTGTTCCACACGCAACATAGACCCCGTGGAGTGTGACGTATCCCCGATACTGTCCTTCCTCCAAGAGCGTTTAGATTTGGGGCGCGCCCCTTCAACGCTTAAAGTGTATGTAGCAGCCATCGCGGCGTTTCATGCTCCTATCGCTGGCCAGTCAGTGGGTAGAAACAGCCTTGTGGTGCGTTTCTTGAAGGGTTCTAGGCGATTAAATCCACCTCGTCCCCTCACTGTTCCCACTTGGGACCTTTCCCTGGTCCTTAGAGCTCTTAAGGGTAGCCCCTTTGAGCCACTGCGTTCAGCTGACCTCAGGCCCCTGACGCTAAAAACCGCTCTGCTACTTGCAGGCCCTTTCTGTAAGCCCTGCGTGCCTCGAATTTGGACCCAACGACTCTAAGGTCGTACTAAAACCCAAGCATGGCTACGTCCCTAAGGTGCTCTCTACTCCGTTTAGAGCACAGGTTATTTCGCTCTCTGCTCTTCCTCCCTCTGCGGACGAACGAGAGCTGGAGTTGCTCTGCCCTGTCAGGGCATTGAAGGCTTATGTGGAGCGATCGCAGCCTTTTAGGCAGTCGGATCAGCTCTTTGTTTGTTTTGGTGGCCACCCCAAAGGGTCTTCGGTCTCAAAGCAACGCCTCTCACGTTGGATAGTCGATGCTATCAATCTCTGCTACTCCTCCTTGGGCGTTGAATGCCCCTTAGGAGTCAGGGCCCATTCCACTAGAGGAATGGCTTCCTCCTGGGCCTGGTCCAATGGAGTTTCCCTCAAAGACATCTGTGAGGCGGCCGGCTGGTCCTCGCCGTCCACGTTTGTCAGGTTCTATCATCTGGACGTTCCGACCTTGCAAGCTCGGGTCCTCTCGGTGTGACCAGGCGGCCTCTTCGAGCCCCACCTCACACCAATTCAGGAGTTATCTCCTTGTAGTGCAATAAGGGATCACGCCGGCTTTGGCCTTCTTACTTGTTTTCTTGGTCCCCTCTCGGTGTCCAGAACAAGTTATGTCGTTCCCTGCCTTGGCACGGCGCGGTTGAATTCGTTCCCCATACGCAGTACGAGTGAAGTATCGAAAGGGAACGTACTCGGTTACTAACGTAACCTCGGTTCCCTGAGATACGGAACGAGTACTGCGTTACTTGCCGTGCCACAAGGCTGCGGCTTCAGTGTCGTCGCTTCAGTCGTATGACCTGAAATCCTATGGCGCAACGCCTGCTTATATAGTCCCTAACCCCGCCCCTTTCGGCGGGAAGGTTCGCGCGCTTGTCGCCATAGGCTGCGCGGTCGTGCCGCGCCGTCATTGGTTCAACGACTTGTCTATGAGTGAACCAATGACGGTGCAGTTGCACTGCGTTATTGAAAAAGGCTTCAGTAACGGGGAAAAAGGGAGACTTTTCCCCATACGCAGTACTCGTTCCGTATCTCAGGGAACCGAGGTTACGTTAGTAACCGAGTACGTTCTTTCATTAAGAAGGAACTAAATGCATTTTGACAGGAAAATAATTAAATACAGAGTCAGATTTCAGCACTTTCAAAACCAGTGATTATTTGTGATAAGATATTTGAATCGATTGACAGCATTAATTTTTGTTTTACATGCACCTTTTGATTATTCATGCACAAGTTCAGTGTACACAGTGTCTGCTTTATTAGGCTCCGGTTTATAAAGTTTAGATTACTTTACCTGTTATAACTTGTAATTGTTGTATTTAAATCCTTTTAACTGCTCTACTCATCGGTATACATGCCTAAATTTGGAAACAAATTCAGAAGTGACTTAATTCATGTTTACCACATGCATACAATCATTTAAGCTTTTATATTTTCATTTAATTTAAATTTGATTGGCTGAATGCAGACTTGTCTTACACATTTACTAATATTAAACCATATTGTGTTTCCTCATTCTGTTCGTACTGTTGCTTCCACTGATCCATCAATGACTTCCACATTTATAACCAGTTTTAAGTTTCTTCCATTCAGGTAATTCACAAGTTCACACTTACATATAATTAAATAGAGTAAAGGTTATGCTTATTTAGTATGAACAATGATGCACACAAGCCCTCACAGCATGTCAAACTGCAAACCATGTTAGGGACCCTAACCTAACCTTACTGTTTAAAAGCAACCGCATATCAACCAACCACTCAAAATGTCCTGACAACAACGTAGCAATGCACAAAAAAACATTACGAAAAGTCCAGCAACCACACAGCAAAACAATAACTTACTGCCCAGAAAACCTAGGCAAAAGCATGTTAGCACACAGGAAACCACCCAAAAGATCCTGGCAACCATATAGCAATGCATTAAAAACAGCTTAGAACAACCTAGGAGGAGCCTCATAACAACATCACCAAAAGCATCCTAACAGTCCCACAGCAAAAACTCTACAAACTATAAACTTAATCTATAAATATAAACTCTATATACAATATTTACATATCGTTAGCCTCATAGCATAATTGCCTAAGTCATTTTTTTTCTTCCAATTGATCTGGGCAATTATGCTATGAGGCTAACGATATGTAGGTCCCGCTGTGCAATACTCCAGCCTGGGCTTCTTTCTTCTGGGTTCCTCAGGCAGGGGCTCTTCACTGATGTCTACGTGGATTCATGGAGCGAAGCACACCAGTATAGATTTACTGTCCTCTGACAATAACTTAACATACAGCCATTATTGTCAAAATAGCTGACAACAAAAGTGAGTACACCCTAAGTGATAACAGCTGTATGTCTTTTAACAATGCAAAGCCACATGTCCCATTCATCATGTTCATGTTTTTGTCTGCTTGACATGACCATACAAATTTGTGTATGTTGAATTACAGCAGTTAAAATTTGGTGCTTTGAGTACAATTCTCTCATACTGACCACTGGATGTTCAACATGGCACCTCATGGCAAAGAACTCTGAGTATTTGAGAATTAGAATTGTTGCTCTCCACAAAGATGGCCTAGGCAAAGAGTTACAGCACAGTGGCCAGGGTCATACAGAGGTTTTCCAAGACGGGTTCCACTCGGAACAGGCCAAAGAAGTTTAATCAAAGAAGTTGAGACCTTGTGCTGTGCGTCAGGTGCAGAAGCTTGCTTTAAAAAAAAAACAGATGCATGAGTGCTGGCATTGCTTTAGAGGTTGAAGTGGAAGGTCAGCTTGTCAGTGCTCAGACCATACGCCGCACACTGCAACAAGTCGGTCTGCATGGCCGTTGTCCCAGAAGGAAGCCTCTTCTGAAGCTGGCTCACAAGAAAGCCCACAAACAGTTTGCTGAAGACAACCTGTCCAAGAGCATGAATTACAGGAACCATGTCCTATGGTCTGTTGAGACTAAGATAAACTTGTTTGACTCAGATGGTGTCCAGCATGTGTGGTGACGCCCTGGTGTGGAGTACCAAGAAAATTGTGTCTTGCCTACAGTCGAGCATGGTGGTGGTAGCATCATGGTCTGGGGCTGCATGATTGCTGCTGGTACTGGGGAGCTCTGCTTCATTGAGGGAAACATGGATTCCAACATGTACTGTGACATTTTGAAGCAGAACATGATGCCCTCCCTTCAGAAACTGGGCTGAACGGCATGATAATGACCCCAAACACACCGCCAAGGTGACAACCTTGCTGAGGAAGCTGAAGGTGATGGACTGGCCAAGTATGTCTCCAGACCTGAACCCTATTGAGCACCTGTGGGGCATCCTCAAGGAATTGTCCCTTGAGAGCATATAATAAAATGGTTGCTGAAATGTGAGAGGTGTACTCACTTTTGTGATATACTGTAGAATATTAAGACTCGAACAATCAGAATCGAGGGGCCCATAATTTTGTCTTGCATTAAAACTGTGTAAAGCTTTTTGAAGTTTATTATAAAAAAAAAATAAATAAAAAAAAACTATGCTACAAAAGCATGTTGTAAGTTAACATATTTATAGAAATATATTTCAGCTATATATATTTCAGCATTTTTTTTTTCCAATTAAGGTTGCAACTAGTGTAACAAATCTATGGAGCCCCGCACATGACATGCAAGAATAAAAAATTTAATCGTGCACATGATTTACCATTTCGTTCCCTCGATTTACTAATACGATCCCTCGATTTATAAATCATGCGCATGATTTATAAATCGAGGGAACGAATTAGTAAGTCATGCGCACGATTTAGCCTACAATTTTTTTTCCTGCATGTCATGTCCAGGGCTCCGTAAAAACCATGCAACACTTTCTCAATAAAAAAATAAAAAAGTAAAAAGCTTTGTTATTCAAAATTTAGTCTGAGGGAACGTTTACACAACGTGTAATTTTTCCCGTACAGATGGACACCATTTTAAAAACAATCCTCGTTCACAGGGATCCTTGAAAACAGTTAAAAACGCTGTACTATGCTGCCAGGCCAGTAGTTCGCAAAGTCACTTTATAAAGAAAAACTATGCGCCTATAAACTGAATACTCATGACGGAGACGACAAAGGTATTGTTTCCAAAAACTCCACGCCATTGCCGTGTGAATGTATGAGGTGTCGTTTTTCTATTTACCTTGCTAACTCATAAGCAATCAAATTGTTAAAATCACCCCTCATATGAATGAACGGCCAAAAACTCCCCTGAGCCCTACAGAGCGCTGCAGTGGTCACCCTGACTCCCTCGACAAAAACCCAATTAGATTTTTCCTTTGGCGTTTGGATTATTGCAGAAGATAAGATGTGACAAAACAAAAGTTTATGATTCTTACATATTTTTTTCAGCATGATAATCTTCACTTCACGAGTAAACACTTACAAATAATCAGATAGAGTAGTAGCCTATGCGTATTTGGCATGCTGTCCGAGGAGAGGGCTCCGAGCTCGGTATTTGGCCTGAACCCAGAGTAGCTACTCCCCCCGTATTTCTGGTTAGAAAAGTAACCAGGTGAGTGTGAGGAGACGGGGTGGTGGAGGGATGCTGGAAAACTGTCGAGGAGTATGGGTGAGTAGACTCTATATATAGTGCTAAACTCATGCTCATTGGGTAGATAGCTACATTGATTACTGATTGCTGACAGCTGGCTGAAATGACGTGATGATTAGTCAGATTATTTAAATGTTGCTCCTCCCAAATTTTGTTAATAAAACATCATAAATTAACAACTTTTATGAATTTTGAAGCCTAAAAGACAATCGGCAGAAGTAAAAAGCTAAACGTAGGCTATTAACTCCACTGAACTACACCATGGTCACATGAATTTAACATAGCCATCAGTAAAGGGCCATTTACACTACACCATTTTAAACCAAAAACTGAAAACCTTAAATGCATTTTGGGTGTTCATTTACACAACAAAGGCGTTTTGGGGGCCTGAAAACGCAAACTTTTGAAAATGTTTTTCAAAGTGCAAGTTTTAGAAAACAATAACGTTATTGTCTCCGTGTAAACTACAAAAAAACATGAATTTGTGAAAACAGTGACCTCATGCGCATGCGTATTACATACTATAGGTGCGTAGTTTTTCTGTACAAAGTGACATTGTCAACTACTGGCCTGGCAGCATAATACAGCATTTTCGGTTGTTTTTATGGACCAATGTGAACGGGGATCATTTTGACAACGCTGTCATTTGTATGTGAGAAAAGCAAAGGAAAAAAGTTTTGTACATCATTGTCGTGTATATGCCTGGCAATTTCCGGCAAGTTTCCGCATACGTTTCCGGCAAAACTTTGTCTTTATTATAAAAAACAAAAAATATTTTCCTGAATGTCTAAGTTACAATAGTTTGCAAGAGATTATAAACACACTGAGGCTGTAAAAGTGGACTGGTGAGTAGATGACTTTCCTGTTGATGACGTGATGATATTTAATGTCCCCGACAAAGTCCATTGAGCCACTTCCCCCCCACTACGCCTAAAAGATGAGTAAAAGTCTTTACACAAGGACGTATAACTGATGCGTTTTATGTTGTAGAATAAAATGTAGAATATCTTGAGCTTAACTACAGATGTTATTTCAAGCATTTAGCCCCAAAAAGGATGATGGGACAGGTGTCGTGACAAATTGGGTCTTCCATTGAAATCGGGTCTCCATCAACTGACAGTTAATATGTAGACCAAGTCCACACAAACAATATTAACTTAAAATATGTATTTAACTTCTTACGATATAGTGCATAATACACCAAAAAATACATTTGCCATAATAAATGCAATTTCTTTCACTCAAACTTAAAACGTTCATTGAACATCTTTACATCAATTAAATTAACATAAAACTGAGATATTTGGAGATTTAACACGAACAGATAATTAAAGATTGTTGAAAATGCAAACTAAAACACATTAATGTTCATTATAACTTAGCTCAAGTGATATATCATAATGTAATTTTGTAGGAAATATAATCAGGTGTTAAAGAGAGACCCATTAAAAGTTTGAACCAATGGGGTCACTTGGGGTCCTGGTGGAGACTTGATTTCTGGTGCTGTGATGAA
>RJVU01075617.1:6958587-6978309 GCA_003731715.1 Anabarilius grahami
AAATATCAGACTAAAATGTAAAAAAAAAAAAAAAAACACACACACACACACCATAGCCTATGTGATATTGAACTAATTTCAGGTGAAATATCTAAAAGAGGACCTCCAAGGTGAATGCTGATTTACAAATTTTGTGATAAATATCTGACAGTGTTGACAAAAGTAGGGACACAGGTGTGAAATTTAATAAAAAATTAGGCCTTCATCTGATGGCAGGAAAGGTTGCTATCCCATGCCTCAAGAATCTGCAAGTTCTTCCTTAAATGCTTGTTTTGCACAAATTAAATCTGTAGCGCATGATGTTGCTATCACACATCAGTATGAATCTCTTGTGTTTGGAGCTGGATTTTGGATGACTGGCTGTGGTGCTTTACATTCTTAGATAACCACAGAAAGCACTCAAGTCTCTGTTATTCAACACATTCCTGTGGCTGAGACATTAACAATATGGCTTGAGACAAACAATACATATCCTCTCTAAAAAATATCATTTTGTTTATCTAATAAAGCTGTGAGTAGGAATTGGCAAGACTTAGCTATATAAACAGCTGTGTGGTAGATGGCAGCTGATTTAGATTTGACAGTTTATACACAATGGGCCTGTTCACCTTGCTTATTGGAACATTTCTAGGGACTTAAAGGGATAGTTCACCCAAAAATGAAAATTCTGTCATCATTTACTCACCCTCAAGTTGTTCCAAACCTGTATGATTTTCTTTCTTCTGCTGGACACAAAAGTAGATATTTTGAAGAGCCAAAGAACCAAACAGTTAATGGACCCCACTGACTTCCATAGTATAGGAAAAATTATTCTATGGAAGTCAATGGGGTTCATCAACTGCTTGGTTACCGACATTAATCAAAATATCTTCTTTTGTGTTCAGCAGATGATAGAAATTCATACAGGTTTGAAACAACTTGAGGGTGAGTAAATAATGACAGAATTTTCATTTTTGGGTGGCCTATCCCTTTAACTGCTTTTGACCTTATATCATAGCCTTGGAGCATACTGTCTGTGGCTGCATCCAAAATCACATACTTCTTTTGAATAACTAATTAATTTTACAGCTACTAAAAAGTATGTTCTATATAGTATGATTATGAATGAATGAATGAGGCATTTATATAGCGCTTTCTATGTACAACTGTACACCCAAAGCGCTTTACAATCATATCAGGGGTCTCTCCTCATCCACCTCCAGTGTGCAGCATCCACTTGGATATAGTATGATTATGTAGTATGAATGTAATTTGGATGTACTACATTCATCATGTTATCATTGTCATGTGACCTACCACATGGCTTCACTGCCATTAACAAATAATCGTGGCTCTCATGGCTTCATGGGATAGTAAAGTGTCCGTTGTATGCGCACTTCACAATCTCACCTGAAATAGTAAGTCATCCGGGTACATTTCACCTACTGTTTTATGAATACTGTGAATTCAGACATACTAGTCTTTTCACATACTGTTTTTGCCTACTATATAGTAGAGAAGTATGCAATTTCGGATGCAACCTATGTCTTGTAGGATTAAATGGGTGTAAAACAATAGCTATGTTGAAGCAAATCCATTATAGATTGATTTGCGGTATGTTCAGAGCTTCCGCTGATACTGTGAGGTATAGAATAGGGCTTTAGAGTGTAATAGTGTGCCTTGTTTTGTCAGTAGTGTGGTTGTCACCCATGGGGCTAAACTGAGATATGAACAAACCAGTGTGCCTGTGTCTGTGCTTGTATCTTTTCCTGTGACTCCTTTGATCCACAAACAGACACGGTTGGAGTGTTGTCTGCTTTGAGTTTGTTCACTAATGTGAAAGATTAAAAAAGCATGTGATTTACCCAAAAGATCACATGATCAGCAAGATTTTTGGCTACATCAGTTGATGTTTAAAGACCTTTTCTGAAATCTTGCATAACTTCCTCAATTTGAGTGGGCAGTAACATCTGTTTTAGGTCACAAACATGATAGAGATCTGAACTTTGTTTAATTTATATTCAAAAAGTAATGTTAAAATTAATTCATATACTGTATGTGGTATTGTATGAATCACTTGTATGTCCACATCCAGTATTCTGGTATCATTCCTCTGTCTCCCCACACACATACTCATAGAAGATTTGTGGTAGTTGCTCAAAGTTTCCATGTGGAAAAACTACTGCATGTAAAAGTTAAATGCACAGCCTCTTAAAGAGACAGACCTTCGGCTGCAGAGGAAATGTGGGTGTGGTCATGATTCATAGATTACTGAAGTTCCTAAAGTATACATACTACAGAAAAGAGAACATGAAACTAAAATGTTACATTTCTAATTGTTTTAGGCTGGCAGAGGAACAGTGAAGCCCCACAGTGGATTCAATGCTAATAATGATGCTGAGGTTCTCTACAAGGCCATGAAAGGACTCGGTGAGTTTGACTAACATATTACATCCCAATTTGACACATTATAAATATCAGTACGCCTTCAAATGAATGAGTATGATGCAATAGCGTAGTATTATATCTATAGAACCAGTATAACTGCAAATTAGAATCTGTAATGCTGTAGAAGAGGAGAGATTTTACACATTTGGTGTCATTTATTATTATTTGGATAACCAAGGCTGTGTATGGATGCATTTGTATTAAGACAATGATTAGTAAGTTTTTCTTGTTTAATCAGTTTATTTGTTTTTTTTTTACATCTTGGTGTAAGAGATGGATATCAGTCTTCTCGTTATGTCGCAGAATAAAGTAATGGTAATCAACAATATTTTATTTATTTATTTTACTCAGGCACCGATGAGGATGCTATTCTCCAGCTGTTGATAGCACGCATTAATGCACAGCGCCAAGAAATCAAAGCTGCATTCAAAACCCTGTATGGAAAGGTAACATCATCAGCAGAAATTATGTTTTAAAATTAAAATAACAGTGTACATTTTACAGAGTTTTATTTGAATATATGCTGGTACATAAATATATTTTTTAAAAATCTTAAAAATATACATACTTTTGTTCTTTCCATCTCTGTTCAGGATTTGGTGGATAATTTGAAGTCAGAGCTTGGTGGGAAGTTTGAGTCTCTGATAGTAGCTCTGATGACTCCTCCCATCCAGTTTGAGGTCACATGTCTGCGGGATGCTATCAAGGTACATATCAATAAATATATATTTTTTTAAGAATTCTAATATTCATGATTGTTGACATTAACACTTGTTAAATACACTGTGATACAATTGCATTACTTTATAGAGAGATCAGTGTATATCTGTACCTTGCATTTGTTGTCTTAGGGAGCAGGCACAGATGAGAAAGTGTTGATTGAGATCTTGGCATCTAGATCAGCCAATGAAATCAACGAGATCAAAAGTTTATACAAGCGAGGTAACTGTGTTGGTGTGGGTTGACTTCTTAGTATTCTTATTCTTAGTTATTTATACTTGTATAATATTTTATTAATTACTGATACTTGCCAGTTATGCAATATGTGCAGTTTGTTGAATGCCGCTCTCTTTAGTGTTGATGATATGTGTATTATAGAGCATAATGATGACCTGGAGGAAGATGTGACTGGTGACACTGCAGGTCATTTCAAGAGGATGCTGGTTGTTTTGTTACAAGTACGCAGTCTATTAATAATCTTTTATAAAATGAAAATGCAATATTTCAATTAACAATAATTTATCTGTATATGTAAAAAATTATTATATAGTAAGACTGGAAAGTTATAGACTTAAAGGGATTGTTCACCTAAAAACAAAAATTCTGTCATCATTTATTCACCTTCAAGTTGTTCCAAACCTGTATGAATTTCTTTCTTCTGCTGATACACAAAAGAAGATATTTTGAGGAATGTTGGTAACCAAACAGTTGATGAACCTTATTGACTTCCATTGTATGGAGAAAGAAAAAAAAACTGTTTAGTTATCGACAGTCTTCAGAATATCTTCTTTTGTGTTCAGCAGAAGAAAGAAATTCATACAGGTTTGGAACAACTTGAGATGAGTAAATGATGAAAGAATCTTCATTTTTTGGTGAACTATCCTTTTAAGTGTGGTTGTTTTGTTATATTATTAGAATTTATTTATTTGCTATTAAATGATTTATCCATAGGCCAGCAGACTGCAGGGTATACAAGAGGGCCTCATCCAAAGTGATGCTCAGGTAAGTTTGTGTAAGTTTTGTTGGCATCAAGTCCAGGGTGTTTACACGTCCACGATGTACTAAAAACAGAAAAGTTTTTCCTTTGCTTTTTTCGCATACAGACAACAACATTGTCAAAATGATCCCTGTTCACAAGGATCTTCCGCAAGATGCGTGCAGTTCTGTTTATTAACCGCTAGAGGGCCAAAAATGCCAGACTGCAGCTTTAACAAAAGTTTGAATGTTAAATAAACATCTGTAGACTTGATATAAAACGAGGTGAAATGCTGCCATCTAGTGCTTGTATGTAATAGCAGTTTGTNACATTGTCAAAATGATCCCTGTTCACAAGGATCCACGAAAACGACTAAAAACGTTGTTATGCACACCAGGCCAGTAGTTGGTGATATCACTTTGTAAAGAAACACTACACACCTATAGACTGAACACGTAATACGCATGCACATGATGTCACCGTTTTCACAAATTTGCATTTTTGTTGTTTACATGGAGACCATAACAGTATCATTATCAAAAACTTGCACTTTGAAACCAGTTTTCAAAAGCTTGCATTTTCACGCCTCCAAAACGCTATTGTCGTGTAAATGAACGGCCAAAACTCATTATAAGTTTTCTGTTTTTAGTTGAAAACAGTGTCATGTAAACAGCCCCTAAATATTTGCAAATAACTGTTAAAAACTTTTACTCTCTTTGAAGCTGCTGTGCGTAACTTTTTTTTTGTTCAAAATGTACAAAAATTATATTATGAGAATGTACAACATGAATCCATTTTCCAAACCGTGTTTTTGTCTTACCCTGAATCATTATGGTACACTTATAATAAGTGTTTATATTCAGACTATTTTAGACCAGACTGGTAGGAACCGCTGCAGAGTATCACAGTAACTGCGTGACTCGCCATAGACAGAGAAGGAGAGAAGTAGCTCCGGCTACAATGTTCTTCCGCAAGATGCGTGCAGTTCTGTTTATTAACCGCTAGAGGGCCAAAAATGCCAGACTGCAGCTTTAACAAAAGTTTGAATGTTAAATAAACATCTGTAGACTTGATATAAAATGAGGTGAAATGCTGCCATCTAGTGCTTGTATGTAATAGCAGTTTGTCAGACATGAAGTTCAAAAACGGTTTGTGTGTAGGCTCTATTTGCCGCAGGAGAACAGAAGTATGGAACTGATGAAGGTCAATTCATCACTATACTGGGAAACCGTAGTAGTGCTCACCTTAGGAGAGGTTAGTTCAACACATGCATGTAGTTAATAAAATTGTTATTTTTGTTTTTTTATTCATATATTTCCTGTTAATCTTCAGTGTTTGAGGAGTATAGGAAGCTCTCAGGATTTGAGATAGAGGAGAGCATCCAGAGAGAAACCTCAGGAACCCTTCAAGAAGTCCTGCTGGCTGTGGGTAAGACGCACGCACACACACACACACACACACACAAATAATTCTCTCACTCAGATATGGATCTCAATTAAGTTCTTATTAGAAAGTGCAAAGTAAAATATTCCTTATGTTAACGTTTTTATTTATCATTTTATTATAGAGCGAAAGGGTTTATTAGGGGACAGAATAGTTCTTATAACTTATGAATCACCCATATACAGCACTGTCTGGGTTTTGTCTCTTAACACTCTCTTCTGTGCCTCATCAGTGAAGTGTGCCCGCAGTGTACCAGGTTATTTTGCGGAGAGCCTTTACAGTGCCATGAAGGTTAGTCTGTTTTTCAATATTTGAGAATAAGAACAATTCTGTCCTGCAACACAACTTGTCTCTGGGTTTATATCTCTTTGATATAGAAAATTTTCTGAAAAAAGGATTTTAATTTTAAAGTTTTAGTAAATTTGTTGTTTGTCATTTTATTTTATTTTTTTGTTTGTTTTAGTTTTTTTCAGGTTTAGTTTTAGTTTTAATTGTTTTAGTATATCAAGTTAAATTAAATAAATGAAAAATGTTGCTTTGACAACAGGCTTTTTAAAAATATTTTATTTAACATTTATTTTATTTTAGGTAACTAAATTGTTTTATGGTTTTAGTTTTAATGAAAGGTGATACAGAGGATCTTTTCGTCGACTGAGAAACCAAAGACTGTTAGTGAGTTTTTCGAGGGAACGCCTCCCAAAACTCGTGCACGAGTATTGGAGCACGAGTGTTTGTTTACCACCGGCATTCGCTGTGTCGTGTTAAGGGGGTCGCACACCGGACGCGAAGCTCAGCGCCGCGACACGTCTTTAAAATTAGAACGCATTGTTTTCTAAGAGTGTACGCACACCGGCGGCGACATTCGGCGCCTGTCCGCGGCGCCCAGCTACGACTCAATAGAAAAACAATAGAAAACAATGCGTTCGAATTTTAAAGACGTGTCGCGGCGCTGAGCTTCACGTCCGGTGTGCGACCCCCTTTAGTGGATTCATTATGTCGGATTCATCGCAGGTAACTCATAATCTGCAGTTGTTACTCCTGTCTCCTGACAAAAATATTGCATGCGGCGCCTGTGGAGTGTGGAAAGTTACTGGAGCGCGCAGCCACGCGTCTCTCACAAGGAACGTCATATGGCAGTGATTGACAAGCCAGAGGGCCAATCGGTTACGCGATGATCGCATAAACGATTAGCTGATGTTTTTAAGGCCCTACCTCGTGCACAGATGATGTATATTAATATTATTACTTTCAGTGCACCTAATAAATTGTATTTTATCAGTTAGTAAAGACAGTTTCAAGTAATATTGCAAAAATTTATAAAACAAAACATCCTCTTTAGCACCTTTAACTATTAGTTAATTTGTCAATTTATGGAAAAAACATTTATGGAAAATTATTAGTTATGGAAAAATAATGTGACTAAAATTTAACGCAGTTTACGCCCCAGACCTACGTAGTTCTTCTTGCATTTCATACAGTTGATTGATGAACATGAAGCAGGGCAACAACTCACTGTATGATGAAGCCTATAGAATGCAGTTAGATAGTGCCCCAAGAATTCAAGATATTGGGGCAAAAATGCCCCTGTATGAGTTTGTGTCTCATATTTATATATCATATGATATAATTCAGCAATATCACATGCACAACGACTGCAATATAACGCAAGTGCTGTTCTGTTCCGAATAGCACATGTGCAAATGTGATATTGATTTACAATAGTTCAATAAATAAGAAGTTAATATTGTGTTATCTTTTAGACACAATATTGTCTGTTTTGCCAAATTTTGCCAACAAAAAGATAACATTTAAAGCCACAGCAGAACTGTTATGCATCTCCGAGCAACACAATGTTTCTTTTTGAATGAATCTGTGCTTTGAGCGGTCGGGTGAACCAATGATTCAATGCTCCATTCATAAAGAGATCCATTTACTTCATTCCTGAATGAATCATTCATCGAATGAATGAATAACTTACTGATTTGGACATTTACCGCCACCTACTGCCAGTTTTAGTTTCTTATTTATCATTTCATTAAAATATTTTTTTTATGTCTATTTGATGCTTTTCTTATTTAACACAATAATGCCTTTATCTTTTGAGGGTAATTTCTCAGGCAAATTTGATGTGTGATTAATCATGTAATCATGCAATTAATTAGATAAATTGTAAAGGTTTGACAGCCCTATTAACTAAAGTAACTTTCAAAGAACTTATCTGTTGCTGTAATTCTGCGTTCATCCTGCAGGGGGCAGGCACCGATGACCAGACATTGATCAGGATCATGGTTTCTCGCAGTGAGGTGGACATGCTGGATATACGTGCTGAATTCCGCAAGAAGTTTGCAACATCTCTGCACAAAATGATTCAGGTATGTTCATGCTTACAGGTGTACTCCTTATAACATTTTATTGTTCACTCAAATCAGCAAAACTCAAATTTCTGATCTTTTTCTCTCATCATTTTCTGTTACTGCAGGGTGATACCGCAGGTGACTACCGTAAAGCCCTGCTGCTGCTGTGTGGTGGGGATGATGCATAAGGTCAGATCCCATGACTCCCATTCCACTGGCAGCACTGTGGGATGAGGGCTCAGTCCACTTCTGAACCAGATTCAGGACAAATTACAAAAACACGACATTCCAAATCAATAGAAGGATCCTCTTGTCCAAATGTGAAGATGCTCTGCATAGCACAGAATAACTTTAAGCGGATTCAAATAAGCAAATCTGGCATTCATAGTTCCCGAAATGTGTAAAAGATTTGGAGTAAAAAATCATTTTAGTAGAAGCTTAAACATAAACACCTTCTTTTTTCCATAATAAAAGTAAAATATATTAAAAAAAAAATTCTCTGCTTGATTTGGCCTTAACTTAATCCATTACAGAAAAAAATGAAAATGCAAGTCTTATAAAGTGTTATTAAAATAATAACTATCAACCCAGCACTATTATAAATAAGACCGAAGATTCAGGTGTACTCAATGAAGCAATATTTTTTATGTATTCAACCATTTTTCACTTATTTATTGTTTGTATGCTCACTAACTACCTTGATATTTCAGTTTATAGCAATATAGTATAGTAACCAGTCTCATAATTGGCATTATTAGCAAGTTTATTTCACTGTTTTTGTTTAAGCTTTTTGTGTCTGTGTATGTTTTAAACTAGATTGGTGTTAGTGAAAGGAAAGGTTCATTGAAGTATATTTCATCAATGTTCCACTTTTAGTGTAAACATATCGCAGTGATCAGCACAGTGATTTAGAATTACCCACAGCAATTGAAAATTAGCAGAAAGTTTGTCTTCTTAAAGGTTTTTAACGTTCATTAAAAGCTGAAGAAAAAGGTGCTAATACTAAAATGTTTTAATATTTCATTGCCATAATGTTCACAATAAACATTCATGAAATAAAAGCAAGCAGACAATCTCCTGTGTGACTGACCACATAATGACTACTGAGTTGTTTTGTCTGTAGTCAAAAAAGCTGCACAATATGACCTACTGAAATTGAAAAAATTACATTCTCAGAAAAAAAAGGTACCAAAGCTGTCGCTGGGGCAGAACCTTTTCAAAAGATTCACCTTTGTACATCATTTATTTGATCAGGGTTTATGCTAAACTCTGCAGGGCAGTGGCCCTCCAGGACCAGATTTAGGAACCCTGACCTAAAGTGTACATATTAGTACTAAAATATACCTTTTAGGTACTATTTGAAAAGGGGCACCACCCCTCTGATGGTTTTTTTTTTTTCTCTTTCTGAGAGTGTATTATTCTGGTGCAACTATCATCTTTGAACTAAAAAGAATATCGAGTAAATCAATATCCAAAAGAAAGTTGAGATAAAAATTTACTGCAACTTCAGGAACACAAAATAGAGATTTAAAATTGATGTTAAATTCAAATAGGCTCAAAATAGATGTGCACATCCCAAAAAAAACCAAACTGGGCTCAGGTGCAGGACAACAAAAAAACTAATGAAAATAGAAATGTGAAGTCCACACACTGAAAATAACTGCTCCAATAAATAATTTATTAAATAATGCAACGTTTCGACTAACAGGTCTTCATCAGGCACAAACATTGGCATACACTCAACTCTTTATAGATAGACATCAGGTGTTCAACTTAATCAACCTGAATCAAGAAACAGGTGACACCCAAAGGCTCATGTGGGAAAAAAATATAAATATATAAAATAAAAATATTATTTTTTTCTTATATATATATATATATATAATTCTTTTTTTTTAATAATTTTTTTATATATAATTAATTTTATATATACATATAAGATTATTAATATATATATATATATATATACAGTGGGTACGGAAAGTATTCAGACCCCCTTAAATTTTTCACTCTTTGTTATATTGCAGCCATTTGCTAAAATCATTTAAGTTCATTTTTTTTCCTCATTAATGTACACACAGCACCCCATATTGACAGAAAAACACAGAATTGTTGACATTTTTGCAGATTTATTAAAAAAGAAAAACTGAAATATCACATGGTCCTAAGTATTCAGACCCTTTGCTCAGTATTTAGTAGAAGCACCCTTTTGATCTAATACAGCCATGAGTCTTTTTGGGAAAGATGCAACAAGTTTTTCACACCTGGATTTGGGGATCCTCTGCCATTCCTCCTTGCAGATCCTCTCCAGTTCTGTCAGGTTGGATGGTAAACGTTGGTGGACAGCCATTTTTAGGTCTCTCCAGAGATGCTCAATTGGGTTTAAGTCAGGGCTCTGGCTGGGCCATTCAAGAACAGTCACGGAGTTGTTGTGAAGCCACTCCTTCGTTATTTTAGCTGTGTGCTTAGGGTCATTGTCTTGTTGGAAGGTAAACCTTCGGCCCAGTCTGAGGTCCTGAGCACTCTGGAGAAGGTTTTCGTCCAGGATATCCCTGTACTTGGCCGCATTCATCTTTCCCTCGATTGCAACCAGTCGTCCTGTCCCTGCAGCTGAAAAACACCCCCACAGCATGATGCTGCCACCACCATGCTTCACTGTTGGGACTGTATTGGACAGGTGATGAGCAGTGCCTGGTTTTCTCCACACATACCGCTTAGAATTAAGGCCAAAAAGTTCTATCTTGGTCTCATCAGACCAGAGAATCTTATTTCTCACCATCTTGGAGTCCTTCAGGTGTTTTTTAGCAAACTCCATGCGGGCTTTCATGTGTCTTGCACTGAGGAGAGGCTTCCGTCGGGCCACTCTGCCATAAAGCCCCGACTGGTGGAGGGCTGCAGTGATGGTTGACTTTCTACAACTTTCTCCCATCTCCCGACTGCATCTCTGGAGCTCAGCCACAGTGATCTTTGGGTTCTTCTTTACCTCTCTCACCAAGGCTCTTCTCCCCCGATAGCTCAGTTTGGCCGGACGGCCAGCTCTAGGAAGGGTTCTGGTCGTCCCAAACGTCTTCCATTTAAGGATTATGGAGGCCACTGTGCTCTTAGGAACCTTAAGTGCAGCAGAAATTTTTTTGTAACCTTGGCCAGATCTGTGCCTTGCCACAATTCTGTCTCTGAGCTCTTCAGGCAGTTCCTTTGACCTCATGATTCTCATTTGCTCTGACATGCACTGTGAGCTGTAAGGTCTTATATAGACAGGTGTGTGGCTTTCCTAATCAAGTCCAATCAGTATAATCAAACACAGCTGGACTCAAATGAAGGTGTAGAACCATCTCAAGGATGATCAGAAGAAATGGACAGCACCTGAGTTAAATATATGAGTGTCACAGCAAAGGGTCTGAATACTTAGGACCATGTGATATTTCAGTTTTTCTTTTTTAATAAATCTGCAAAAATGTCAACAATTCTGTGTTTTTCTGTCAATATGGGGTGCTGTGTGTACATTAATGAGGAAAAAAAATTAACTTAAATGATTTTAGCAAATGGCTGCAATATAACAAAGAGTGAAAAATTTAAGGGGGTCTGAATACTTTCCGTACCCACTGTATATATAATATATATATATATATTTTATTTATTTTTTATTTTTTTTATTTATTATTTTTTTTCCCACATGAGCCTTTGGGTGTCACCTGTTTCTTGATTCAGGTTGATTAAGTTGAACACCTGATGTCTATCTATAAAGAGTTGAGTGTATGCCACATGTTTGTGCCTGATTTGCATTATTTAATAAATTATTTATTGGAGCAGTTATTTGCAGTGTGCGAAATTCAAATAGGCTAAAACTTTATTATTTGTGCTGTAGGCTGCGTTGTATCAGTGAAAACTCAACGTGAAAAAATACATATCGTTAGCCTCATAGCATAATTGCCCAGATCAATTGGAAAAAAAACATGACTTGGGCAATTATGCTATGAGGCTAACGATATTTCATTGCTTATTGTACCATGACTTCATTATTGTATTATGCTCTTCAATATTGTCCACAGGGAGGCGCTATAGTTAAAAAAAAAAAAAAAAGCTGAAAGNTGAATGAAATAATTAAGAAATTAGATGATTAATTCTTACCAGTTTGCAGCTACATTACATGCAGTTATTTAAATCAACATGCCATGATTACTGTTTTTCTCGTTAGAAAATAAAATGTGCTCTAATAATGATCTTGTTGTTGTGCAAGTTTATACTGGTGATGTAAGGATCATAATCCCATCTTTTCCCTCCTGGCTAGGTACTGTAAGATACATTTCCATTAGAATTTGGCATTTGGCTTGTCATTTTTCTCGGCATATTGGAGAATCTCCTGCAAGTGCAGACAAGCTTTATTCACACACCTGTCTTCAAAGAAACTGGGGTGATATAAGTGATTCTTTAGTTCTGGTTGTGTATATGTACTTCAGAGTTTGTCCACTGAATCAGTTTCATGGAACCTAGTTTAGATCATCTTTATGTATGTCACTGCCAGCCTCAGCCAATATTAGAGAGAAGCAAATGTTGAGACTTCAGAGCAGGATATCGGCCAATAGGACTGTCTGAATTCAGGGGTGGGACTGTCAGGCCACCTCAAGCAACACAAAGGAACAATGAATGTTAAACCCAGCCCACCAAACAATATGTGTGTGAGTGAATGAAAAAGAGAAGACACATGATAAATTAAGCCTGTAAAGATAAAAATCTATTACAGAAAAAGAAAGTCCTACTCATCTCTTTTTAAAGGTGAAAGTGCAATCCTTATAAAGTTTATTACGGACATATCTATTTACCCAGCACTATTATAAAGATGCCCAAAGATTCAGGTGCAAGCAATATTTTACTACCTTGACACGACTTTAGTATACACTTTCTGAAGAAAAGGTTGTAGAATCTTAAAGGGTTCTTTCAGGCTCTTAATATACTGTATAGAACCTTTTATGGGTTCCCACACAGAAAAAAAGGTACAAAAGCTGTCACTGGGGCGGTACCCTTTCAAAAGGTTCTAATATGTACCATTTAGGTACTAATATGTACACTTTTGGTACCAATACACCTTTGAGGTACTAATATTTTTGATATTAGTACCTCAAATCAAATACATACTTTTGTACCCTTTTTTCTGAGAGTGCATCATAGGATCATTTTATAGATTGTTTTAATTCTTTTTATTTTCTTTTTATTTTTTATACAATTTTATGAATTAAGCAGCTTGTGAACATACTTTATCACAGAAAATATATATAAATTTTTTTCTCCTTGTATAGAACCTTTTTGGCATAAAGTGTTCATTAAAACCCCCAATGAACCTTTTTTCTATAGGTGTATAGCAATAGTAACCAGTCTCATAAAACATTTAGGCCTGGTTTCACAGACACAGACAAGGCTTAGATTAAGCCAGGATTAGGCCTTAATTCAGTTAGGACATTTAAGTATACTTTCATAAATGTGCCTTAAAAACATGTGCATCTTGAGACAAAACAATGGTACTGACATATTTTAAGATAATATGCATTTTAGTCTGGGACTAGGCTTAAGCCTTGTCTGTGAAACCAGGGGTTAGTTTTTTATATTTGTGGAAAACGTGGTTGTGTCCTCATGCCTGTGTTTGTTTGTGTGAAGGTAAACCCCTCCCTTTACGGAAATTGTATGACTTTGATCTCTCAGCTCTTCCGGAGCCCAGGTGCAACAGTAGTCATGTAAGAACATGATCTTTGAATGGAAGAGATTTTCTACTGCTGAACACACACACACGTATTTGCAAAAAAATGTGTGTGCAAAGAGTCTTTTCCTTTCCAGTGAATGCCTGGGTCTGTTTGAGCTGCAACTTGAATAGACTTGAACATTCCCTTAACACACACACACACACCCACACACTGAACTGAATTTGATACTGTGAGAGGTGCGCTGTGTTTCTCTCTAACTGTTTGTTCTTTTGGTTTGAAGAGATTATAAATTTATCCTAATGTTATTAGAGTCTTTACTTATACAGCTTAAAGATTCTCCTGAATATTTAATTCGTAGCCTCCTTGCCATGGCCTCCTCATTCCCTCCACTCCTTGCAATATAAAACTTCTTCCTTGTCCTTCCTTCTTCCTTATAAATGGCAAACCCATTTTATTTTACATTTAAATTTTTATATTTTTTTATGTTTTATTGCAACAAATAAAATGTTACTCCAAAGTCTGTATTTTAAAATTAAAATAATTGTTAATATTATTCAGTAATAGTTTCAGTTTATTTATTTTTCAAAAATTCTTAATAGTTTAAAACATTAACCAGTGATCTCCTTAATGATCTAATTGCACTAAATGTTTGTCTAAATTATGAATAAAATTATGAAATAAATGTATCCTTGGTGAGCATAAGAGACTTCTTTCAAAAATATTAAAATCTTACCACCCCTAAACATTTGAACTATAAAATGTCACTGGCAGACAGATAATACAAGATATATTACAAATAATAATAATAATTATAAAAATGGCAAAGTCCAAAAACCTCTGATCTTAACTGTATGGTGACATCAATGTGATCTTTGACCATTAACTGTGTAAACATTACGCGTGTGTGTGTGTGTGTGTGTGTGTTGGAGTGGAATGTGGTGTGATCACACAAACTGTAAAGTATGCACAATTTAAATATTGTTTTGGGTGTGTGTGAGAAAGATAGAGAGGAAGATGGCAGTAACTGCTATCAGATTTTGGGTATTTCTTATTGGTTGTGATTATTATATGATCCATAATATTAACCAATCAAAAACATGCTCACATGTTCTTGTGTAAGCGAATAGTCACAAGATTTATTTATTCTTGGGTTATTCTAATAAATGGTAGTATTAATATTAGACTTTTGTTAAACTGATGTTAGTGTACATTTATTCATTATAAAGCCTGGGTTACTTTACTGCTTAAGTTTGAACCCTCTATCTTGGACAAATCTGTTTACCTTTATCATATTCAAAGATTATACACTTGTAGATCAAATGTTCTTTCTAAAATAAATATTAAAAAAGTCCCGCCCAACGTTTTTTCCTTGTGAAGCCATTTCACTCGGATATATACGTCACAATAGGGAAGAATAGAGCTTCAGTTTCATGCTTTTCATGACTTTAAGATAATATTTAATATAATTTTATATAAAAGCCAAGTCATAATATAAAAGTTCTTTAACATAAAAGTCAGGAAGTAAATGTGTACAAGATTCACTCTTTCAATTTAGTGCTACACCTGTGCTGTTCTTGAGTACATCTGCTGTCTTACACATGTTCACACATGCACTACGGCACACATGCTCGACCACCAGGATTTGAGGATTTATCACAGAATGGACATGCATGTTCAGTTTTTGTGTCTGTCTGAGTTGCCATGGGAAATTAAAAATGAAAGAAAAAGTTTTGCTGCTAGAGGAAATGTCATAGACAGTCATGTGACAGAGCAATTATTTGGCCTTTTGGTGAAAAGAATGAGTTTCATTATGGGTTTAGTTATATAATGTTAAGTGTTTCATACTTCAGTGGGAATGGAACATTTCATGAGATCTTCAGGAAAGGTGTGTGTGTGATTTAAGTAATCAGAGTAGAGGCTGGAAATTGTCGTTTATGCTTTGCCTTTGTAACAGCATTCTTGGCAGTAACATAGGTGTGTGTGTGTGTGTGTGTGCGCTTGTTTTCATGATTTATGAGGAGACAAATTTGTATAATGACATGGGTATTACATTGGTATTACAACGTAAACATGTTTTATGAGGACATTTCATGAGTCCTCATATATAAAATAGCTTTAAAAACATACTAAACAATGTTTTATTAAAAATTAAAAAAAATGCAGAATGTTTCCTGTGATGGGTTTAGGGGTAGGGGTAGGATAGGGGAATAGAATTTACAGTTTCTACATTATAAAACCATTACGCCTATGGTTTCTGGTCCCTGGATAAGACGAAGAGGAATTCAAAGGTTTCATAATGGGCTTTCTTCGTTTTCTCCGGAGGAACCTTTTCATAGTTCCAAGAACAACTGCCTGGATTTTGCCATGTTCGCATCGCAGGAACTAGGAACAATTTTTGTTCTAGGAACTCCTTTTGGGGGGACTAAATTAGCTCCTACTTTAGAGTATAGGGTCTAAACCAGCACTATAGGAACTATCAGTGACGTAAGTGTACATTGATTGGTCAAACGCATGTCAAACAGGCAGTGTAAACATATTTACTTCACGAACGTGGAAAACAGCGATAACTGCATTTACCTGTTGTCTGCAGTGTTGTGTTCTTTTCTCAGCCTCGATGATATGCAATACTGAAAGTTGTCATAGATTTCGTCTCTTAGCCCCACTTTTTGCTCTTTCAGTCACTTAAATTATGAGTTTACATTCCATTGTTATCACAAAACCCACGACACACAATAAACACAGCCTCGATCAAGGCATCCTCCATCCACCGGTTTTTAGCGTTTGTAAATGCCGCGCTAAAAGACGCCCCCTGTTGGCCGCTTCAAAGTTCCTATTCCCGGTGCGAATACAACCAGGAACATGGCCCGGGGGAGAAATTAGTTCTCGGGGAACTATCCTAGTGGCTAGTTCCTATAAGTTCCTAGAACTATTCGGTGCAAAAGCCCCTATAGACACTATCACGCAGGCTAGAGCCCCCTCTACAAGGCGGCTATATGCCTTGAAATGGCGTCTTTTCGTTATGTGGTGTTCCTTTTTGGGGGAGGATCCATGAAGGTGCACAGTCAGGTCAGTGCTTTCCTTCCTCCAAGAAGGCCTAGAGAAGCAGCTGTCCGCTTCTACCCTCAAGGTGTATGTAGCTGCAATAACAGCAAACCACGACACGGTGGGTGGCAGGTCCTTAGGGACCCAAAGTTCCCACTATTCCCCTCAGGGACCAAGTGGTGAAACTGCAAGCCTTCTCTCGTAACGGGGGAGACCCAGCCCTGCTGTGCCCAGTGAGAACTTTGCACATATACCTTGGCTGCACACAGAACTTCAGAAGATCTGATCAGCTCTTTGTCTGCTTCGGAAGTCAGCAGAAGGGGAAGGCTGTCTCCAAACAAACTGGATAGTGGACGCCATTCATCTGCAGTGATTTTACTTTCGCCCATCCAAGGACGTTAAGTAATGTAGTGATTGGTACTCAAGTCACTGCTGACATTGTGATTTTTGTGTCACTTAAGGTGTGGTTATGATGAGTACATCATATGACCATCTTCACCCTCTCTTAGTTTAGGGCACCAGTCAAGGTCTTTTACCTTGGCAGTATGAGAACACTCCCAACAGGGGCTTTTCATTAATTTAGAATTAATGTAAACTGGAGTTGGTCAGCTGATTTATCGGAAGGATTGGTGAGATTTCTAACTTGTAGAGCCTCTTCTGTATAATCATCACAATGGAGGCACAAGTGTAATAAAATACATTTTATTAACAAAAAATAAACAAGAATAACTAACACAACTACGAATACCATGAATGATAAAGGAATAAAGTGCATAAGATACATAAAATACAAGTGATTAAGTTGGATGTGGCAATGGAAGAGTCATGTTAACTTATGGAAAGATTAATTGTTGTTTCTCTGAAACTATAGGGTGAAGAACCTTATTATGCATCTAGCATCAGCTATATTACCTCTAATGTAAATTAGAAAATCATATAGTGATAATATACAACAATGCCAAGGTCTCTGGAAAAAGGTTTGGTAAAGTGATATTTATGTTGTACGAGGTCGAGTGAGCAGTCTGATTGCGGCAAAGTTTTCCACTGGTTGTGCTGGATGACAATGCAGTGGGGAGAAGAGCTGAATTCGTTTCAACAGCCTTGAACACGAAGCTCTCTGGGATGCTGATATCCTGGAGCACCAATGGGTGCTAAAATCTGGAACACGCAGATGAGGCCCTGAAGTTGGTGCAGAAGGTTCTTAACAATCTGGAACATGCAGACAAAGGAATCTTGAAGTGAAGGTTTGCTCTCTTGAACTTAACCTTATTGCAAATGTCTCTGTGTGTCTTCTCAAAACTTGGTCAATCTGCATTTGTCTCTCTGGCATGGAGACTTGGGACGTGCTGTAATCGTTACTGTCTCGCTGGATGAAAACTCTGAATGTAGTGTTTGTTAATGTCTCTTTCCTCGCAGGCTAGAGACTCAGTACGTGGTCGAATCTGTAGCTTACTCACAAGCTGTAGACTCAGATAATGGAATCTGTTGTTGTCTCTCCAGACGAACCAGAAGCTCAGAATATTACAGTGTATCTGTTTTGTCTCACCTTCGCAGGCTTGAGACTCAGAACAAGGAGTGTCTGTTGAAAGAGTACCTTTATCCCTTTCCGACGAGGAAGAGATTGCAGTTTGGCGCTTCTCCATTCCAGTGCTGCAATTGGCTGCCGGCATCAGAGGGCGCACACACAGTGTGGCCCACCCTTCTTTCCCCTGTGTAACTCATTTGATTAAAGCACACAGTTAGAAGTTTTTAAAGTGTCTTTAAATTTTACCAATGCCTTTTCCACTCTCAAAACCACTACCAGAATACCTTTATCAATGTTCTAAACAAATAGAGACCAAACATGATGGAGAAAGATTGAACTGTCATGCATTCATTCATGTGTACATTAACAGCTAAATTTGTATAAGGTGTTGCATTACAAATAACCGTCACTGAGAATACTTATTTTTCTGAATAAGTATGAAATGTGTAGTTTACATCAATTTTAATGTTTCCAAACATAGTTATGAATGGATTTGGATGGATCATTGTGATCTCTTTCTTTCACCCACTACTGCATCTGGAGGTCCTGAGGAATTTTTTATGGTGGTCGCTTAGGAGTTAGTCTCTAGATGGGTAAAGAGCAGAAACTGAACAATGAGAACCAATGAGAAGTCCTGTCCTTCCCAGGCTTGGTACCAGAGGTCTTCTTCTTGCCCTCTAAGGGGTGTCTGGCTGTTGTCCTAGCATCTTTATCTGATGGCATTTGACAGTTTGTTTGTGTTAGTCCACCAAGATCCAATCAGAATGTAGCAAAACCTTGTCCACTGTTATGGACAGAGAGGGGCCTAACCATAAATTGGAATTTGTGGAAAATGTGATACATTTCAGGATTCTTTGATGAATACAAAGTTCAAAAGAACGGCATTTTTGGAAATAGAAATCTTTAGTAACAATGTAAAAATCTTTAATGTCAATCTGATCAGTTTAAGTCATTCTTCCTGAATAACAGTAGGCATTAATTATTATTATTATTATTATTTAAATCTTACTAACCCTAAACATTTGTAATGTAAAACAGTAGTGTATATTCTAGTTTTCACATCTGTGAGTAGTTTCTGAAGCATATTGTTGTAAACCCTATTTTCCTGTCAAGGGGAACCTTGACCATAATCATGTCACCATGATTTATGAGATAAAAATAATACATTCCAGTTATATGACAGCATATCAACACATGTGACAAATCATAATTTGGGGTCAAAAAGCCAAGGGTTTGTTTAAGTCTATAATGTGTGTACATTTGTTTTACAGACAAAGAAACACTTTGTCACTTTGTGTATTCATAATTTGACTCCCTGCCTATGGTTAATATGTAATCTTCGAATATGTAATATGTAAGCGTTCCTTACAGAGGAGATTACCATAAGATGTCATATCACCATAGAAAACTATAAAAAACTAAATATTGAAAACAATAAACAATATATTATATACATAATATATATAAGAGCAAAATATTGTCAACCAATCACACACTTATTACTCATAACTGCAGTACATTATTGTAAAAATGGCTTGTGCC
>RJVU01075617.1:6978332-6990478 GCA_003731715.1 Anabarilius grahami
TAAATTAATTCTGATTTTAGAAAGACACTTTTATTCTAAAACATTGTTCCTTTAGATAAAATATATTAAATACTAAACTGAATCTGACCACCCTATCAATAGTCAAAACACATAAGCACATTTCCAAGGACTTGATAAAAGACTTCTTTGCAGAAGTGTGGATACATGAAAGAGTCTGTGTGTAAGACTGGAAGTGAAACTGATGAAGGGAACAGAACACACGTTGGGTTTTCATGTTTTATGAGGACTTTCCATATACATAATGGTTTTATACTGCACAAACTATATTTTATCCCCTAACCCTAACCATATATATAATGCTACCCCTAAACCTACCCATCACAGAAAACTTTCTGCATTTTTACATTTTAAAAAAATATGCTGTTTTCCTCACGGGGACCACAAAATGTCCCCACAAGGACAAGGATTTCAGATATCGCCATCTTTGTGGGGACATTTTGTGAACCACACACATACACTTTGTGAGGTGCACCAGATGTCACACACACAGACACCTGTTTGGAATCTGTGGTTTGGAACCTTATCTCTTCTGCTCCATGGACAATCAAAGTTTATGAGCGTGTATGAGGAAGGTTTTTGGAGAGCCTGAAAAAAAGAATATTAGGATCTGGCAACATCCCCAGATGCTTCCCAACAATTCAGGAAGATACTTAAGATTAAGGATAAGGTTTATCTCCTGTTTAGTCTCATCGCCTGCTATATGTTGTGTAAATCTTTTCAAATAAAAATCCCTTGTTATATTTGTTAATCACTTCTGCCTCAAAGCTGTATTTAAAGCTTGTCGTCATGAAATATCTTGTGGCCATATCACAGGAGCGGGGTATCTCTCAACACGTTTATTTTGCATGTAATAAATACAGTACAATGCAATACAATGGGTGGAATGAAGTTGAATGAAAAAATAAACATTTAAGAGTGTACCATATTTGGATATAAATACAAGATGATGAAGGATGATCCAAATTATTATTATTAAAGCACAAAATTATGTTAGGGTACATCTTGCCCCATGTAAATTCATGGAATTATATTTAATATCTTATTTATGATAATCATGAAATTAATACCAGCAACTAAATGCCACTGGGGGCCTTACACCACTGAGGGGGTAATTGTGCCCCAAGGGTCTATTTAAACTTTTCACCTCAAAATAAAAACAAAAAGTAACATTATATTGATGGTCCCCTTTAGACATTCTGTTGGCTTTGTACCTAAATGACAACTAACTCTCATTAGAGTATAGTATGTCTGCTTAATATCTGCTAAACCTTTATAGCGATGGACCCCCAAAAGACATTCTTCTGACTAAGTAACTTTAATATGTCAACTTATTCTACTAACCCTTAACCCCTTATTTCACTAACTCTAATCATACCCCTAAAAGTCTAATACTCAAACTAATACTCTAATAAGAGTTAGTTAATATGTAGGTGCAGCATTATGTGTCAACAGAACATCTAAAGGGGACCATCAAAATAAAGTGTAACCAAACAAAGTTTTCCTCTCACAAATGTACTCATACCAAATTCCCATTTAATAAATATAAATAACAACTTTTAATATCTAATATAAAATAAATACACACATCATTATGATTCGTTTAGATTACATGTCAGCATTAAAAACGGTATCTTTCAGACATTGCATTTAGTGCCACTGTGGTCAAGGCAAAAACTAAAAGTGGTGGAACCGTCTTACGTCAGGAGGCATCTTGACCCATGCGCCATTGTCAGAATCAGTAGACAGTGCATTTTTCTGTGTTTACAATAAAAAAAACATGTTTTACATCTTTTTAAAAAACTTGAATATCAGCAGTAGCCTATAACAAAAGTACCAACAAACGTATACATACACACATACACCGGGGGCTGTCAGTAAAAGCGCGCGCTCTCAGCAGTCTCCGCTCTGGATCATAGTAAAGAGAAACGCGCAAAAACTCGCCCAGGAATCTCCACACTTCTCTTTGGCAATCTCACCGTGGTCAGTGCGTTCCGTGCACTGGCGCTTATTGTCCGGAAGCGTTGTGTTCGTGGTTATAGGTGTCTTCTCTGTCTTGGGGGGTTTTGCTTGTGACGTTTCGACGAGTTTGAAATGCGCATCCAGTGGCGCGCGCTTACACATGCCCGCCCGGATCAGTGCGCGAGGATGCTTGCAAAGGTTCTTCTGCTTTTTAAGTGATCTGGCGATCTGTTTCCAGTAGCCCTCTGAATTAGACCCATATTCGGTGCACGTCGCAGGCTTGGCAGTGTATTTACAGGTGAATCCATCCCCTTTTCCAGGCTTACATGTAACATTCATGGTGTACTTGTCCTCTCCGCGCGCCAACCACGAGCACCGCGCCTTGTCCTTAGTTGTGAACTTTCCTTTGAATACCGCAATGTTTTCATCACATCGACGCTCTTGTCTCTTCCCTTTCCCTTTCTCTCCCCTAATGCTATCAGCAGTAAAGATGAGCTGTGAAAGACACGCGAGGAACAGCAGGAGCGCGAAAGTCCCACGAAGAGATATTTCCTTCATTTCCAACGACCTAAGAAACATTAGTTATGAGATTCAATACAATAACATGTCATTTATTGCATTTAAAATAATGCAATAGGGTTATAGTAAAGAGATTTAAATTTACATCAAAAACTTCATTGATCTTACCGATAACAGTTACGAGGACAGATGGTGGTGAGGTTCCCTGACTAGTTTACGTCAAAATGAAGTCACGCGTCGTATTTATATGTTGAGTGACACACCCACTTACTACAGCACAATCAGATTCTCTCATGCACGAGAAAAGCCCTTAAATGTGTTCCTGCATACATGCATGAATCCACTGCTTGCGTCATTCATATATTTGCATTTTTACAGTAGGCTGAACTAAAAGTAGGCTATTGCAAAGCTGTTATGTTCTCGGACCTGCGTTTTTTTGGGGGTTTTTTTTCCCACTCCAGAAATAAAAGTATGCACTGGTTCATGTAAAACCTAGGGCCTCCAAGCGGTTGGTTCCCCGGGGCCTCGCAAGACCCTAACCTGTTCCTGAATTCCATGTAACAGTGGTTAAACATGCTATATTGGGCTGATGCTTATGCTATTTCAGTTATAAAATTAGGCCACAAAAACACAATCACAGGGACCCCTCACCCCCGTCACATGAGTGCACACTCACAATGACCCACTTACAAAACGTTTATATAGCAGAACATATAGTATATGACCATACCACCATGCTTCCCTCTCTCTATATCAAATGAAAGTGCTTTACAGTGATTAACTGTACATTCATGTTGCATTTTCATCTTGTTTGCACACAATTAGTGTAAAATGAGTGTTAGTGCAACAACACTAGCGCAAAGACTCTTTGTCTTCCTGGGGTGTTGTGCATCTGTGGAAACTCGTGGAATGTTCACTGGAGTTTAATGAATGGAGGCCACTTTTGAGGGCTAGAGGAAGGAAATATGGGTACAGAGAGACAATAAAGTGCACATTTGCACTGCACTTTATTTTCACATCCTTCAGACATTTAGTCTTTACACGTGTTTACTCAGGGTTATTATCATTAACTACAAATAAAATCATTAATTAAAAGATTTTAGTTACTTGAAAAAAATAAACATTAACAGAAATAAAATAAATTTTATTTATTTGTTAGTTAGTTTACAAGGCAAGATTTATATTTTCATTAAGTTGAAGTACTAAAATTAACATTAAAATAAAAATGAATAAAATTATATAAATATATTTCAAATGAAAACAGAAAATATAAAATAATAATAATTTCAAAATATTAATAAAAACTATAACAGTATATTAACTAAAATAACATTTATATGTGTAAGTCTTTACAGTCACATGTTTTGCGTGGAATATGCAAGCTGCAGTTTTTGAGTTATGACAATGAGTCATCCATAAAAGTCCAATTTCCTTGTGCGTCTTCATTATTTACCAAAGGATCAAAAGAAGAAATTGTACAACCAAGGAATATTTCTTTGTTGTTATAGCTATCTAGATCAATGATGGTTATCAGTAAATGTAATGATCTCACACACACACACAGACACAAACACACACACATTGATACAGCTAAGTTTGTGTCAGTGAACTCATGAGCTCATCTTCACATGACATAATTTTACTTTGACCCATTTTACAGGAAGGGAAAGGGCTGTGTTAAAGAGTTAAGACAGAGTAGTGATACCCAATGTGCATGTGTACCCAAGGGGGTACCAGTTTCCAGGGATATTTGGAAATTTGCTTTGTTAAACAGAAAATATATGGTTTTGACTAATAATATTAGCGAAAATGCTAAATGATATATCATATGAATTAATAGGACTATTGTTTGGTCATTGAAGTGGCACTTGAGCCTCACTGTGGGGATCATAAAGTCGCCATGAAGCGGAAGTTGCGATAGTCTCTACTTTTCTATTGTGACATAAATCAGATTTAAACGACTTCTCAGACAAGAACAAATGTAGGGCGGGACTATCGGGAATTGATTGGATTGTTGGATGGTTGTAGTTTTGCTATTGCTGTGATCTCATGTGAGTGACAGGTTGTCCCGCACTCGCGCCCCTAAACACATCATCAGAGAAGAGAAGAGATGTGGTTGCAAGAGGGAGGGAAAGTTATTTTGATTAAATATTATGAGGGCACACGAATAAAAAAATTAAAAAAAGGGCACTAATAAATCATTTATAATAAATACTGCAATATTCCATAAAAATAATTGCCAATTTTGATTTCATGGTGACAGGCAGAAAAAAATTGTGCAACACTGGCATACAGCACCAGTTGTGTTAGACAGGTGTGTCATCTTCCAGCTGAGCAACATATACAAAACATAACAGATTTATTACAGGGATCTGGAGGGATTTGAGGTATTTGTAATGCAAATACAAGCAATCTTCTTTCTTTTGGTTAGAAGTTTGCCAAGGGCTTATAGAATATACTATAAAAAAGAAGCTGTCTTGACATGGCAGTGTGAAATTTAGAAAATCCAGTCTATTTTTTGTAGCCCTAGGGTTTAAGCATTGGCTTCTTGTTAGCATGGCCCCATTAGTCCCTGTTATAGCAGATGACTTAAAGCAGGGTCATCCAATCCTGCTCCTAAAGGGCCATTGTCCTGCATATTTAGCTCCAACCCCAATTAAAGGATTAGTTCACTCCAGACTTAAAATTTCCTAATAATTTACTCTCCCCCATGTCATCCAAGATGTTCATGCCTTTCTTTCTTCAGTCGAAAAGAAATTAAGTTTTTTGAGGAAACATGCAGGATTTTTCTCCATATAGTGGACTTCACCAAGGAGGTCCAAATTACAGTTTCAGTGTAGCTTCAAAGGGTTCTACATGATCCCAGCCGAGGAATAAGGGTCTTATAGTGAAACGATCAGTCATTTTCTAAAAAATAAAAAATAAATGTATAAACTTTTTAAACAAAAGCTTGTGGGGGTGAGTAAATTATCAGGAAATTTTAATTCTGGAGTGAACTAATCTTTTAAACACGCCTGAGCCAGCTAATCAAGGTCTTACTAGGCATACTAGAAACATCCAAGCAGGTGTGTTGAAGCAAGCTGGAGCTACACTCTGCAGGACAGTGGCCCTCCAGGACCGAGTTTGGACACCCCTGACTTAAAGGGTGTTTTATCTGGTCTCTTATGCTTTATTTGAACTCAAATGCTACACTTACTCACATGGGTTTAATCAGCAGTGCCCCATTGACAGGCTCCTATTGCAACAGCAATAGAAACAATCGTTTCTATTGTCACAAAGGGATAGTCCAAACAAAAATGAAAAAAATTACTTATTATTTCTTTCTTAAGCTGAACACAAAAGAAGATATTTGGAAGAATGTTGGTAACCAAACAGTTTCCGTTTCCATTGACTGTATTGGGTGGACTGTCCCTGTAATTACACTATTTGGCTTTATTTGATCTTTCTCCATTGACTGACATTCAGAACAATTTTCATTTGGACTGTATACATATACATACATAAACATTTAAATAAATTGCTAATATTTTATTATAGTACAATAGATGTTTCACAGAGTCTGGTTCTTTTTGGAGGCCTTTTAAAATAAAAATGTTCCCAGACTGCTGCCTCTGATGATACAGTTCAGAATAGTCAATAATAAAAGGTTTGTGACTGTGAATGTTTTTGTGATGCCACTGGCCGGTCAGCAGTAACGTTCCAGAACAGATGCTTAAGAGTGATTACTCAGCTCAGGAGATTGGCTCAAAATATTCTGTTTGACCAAGTAGACTAACTGCCGGTCAGATGAATGGCAATGCTAACAGCTTGCTTTACTTGTATTTGTAACAACCATTAATCACATGGGTCTTGTAACCAGTTTATTTGAGTCTTTTTAAATGACATGTAACATTGCCCCCTAGTGTTGTTGATGTGCTCTGACATGTGTAAAACAAAAATTATACTTGCTTTGAAACTCCCCAAGACCCCAACCCACCCCTTATTTTTGTGTTCTAGAAAAAGCTGATCTTTTTTAATGACATTTGATTTTGGTTTAGCAATATGCATTTATTTAGGTCAATTATGCATATGCATTATTTAGGTAATATGCATTAATTTAGGTCAATTTATTACAACCTTTGCTAATCAGGTTAGATCTGCACCAGATTTTTTCTTTTTCTTTTTTTTTTCAAAATAATTTAGTTGGAAATTGATGTAACTATTTGCTGCATGAGATTACTGAGGCTATTTCGATTTTTAGATTCAGATGTACATGTTATTCTTGAGACTATATTGTGAAAAATGTATCTATCAAAATTATTGTTCTCATGAGCATCAATGCATGTCTACTGTACACACAAAATAAAAATAAAGAAAGTAAACTTCTTAAAAGAACATTGTTTTCTTAGGGAAAAATAATCTAATAAAATAATAATCTAACCTTTTAAACCATAGATACCACAATAAAGAACCTTTAGTTTGTATTGTACTTTGTGTCCAGATATGAAAGTAAGAAGGAAAAAAAAAAAATTTGTAACATAATGATTTTGTTCAGACACCATATACAGAGAATTATGAAATATGTTTTTATTAAACATTTTCAACATTTTTTAAGTTTCTTTTTTCATGTTTGTTTTCAATTAGCACACACATTGACTCACAGAAAAACAAACATAAGCACACAAGTGCAGTCATAATTACATTATCTCATGCACACGCACACACACACACAAACAAACACAGGTCCCTTGAGAAAACACTTGGTCGGTGGTCAGACAATCTGAAAGTCTCTGACACTGTTAACCTACAAAGAATAGAAAAAGAGGGATAGAAAAGATGAAAATATGAACAAAAATGAATAGAAATTAGTATTTTCTTCTCCCAAAAATTTCATTGGGGTTATTTAGGAAAACTGAGGAGGTGTGACATAAATATGTTGTTCGAAAGGCATCAGGTGTGTGTAAAGCAGCAGTTGATATTTCAATGAGTTAGCTTTGTGGCTAACCCTCTTTCTATTCACTTTCCACTGCATACAGTTGCAGCGAAAAAGCTTCTGAATCAAAGTCTTTTATATGATGAATACACTAAAATAATGTAATACTAGTACTCAAACCAAAGTTAAGAGTTAGTTTTATGTAAAATACCTGCAGTGTGTGCATCCGAGTGATGTACTGTAGTTGCTTCAAGCCAGTTTATTTACAGATACAGTTACTTCATATAGTTATATCTTTATTTAGAGTTTCTGCATACAATCCTACAAGCATCGACTAGTTATACTATAAAGCGATGTGCTTACCAAAGGAGGTGATGAATTAATTATGAAACCAGCTAATGACGTATGCGCAGATGCCCTGGAGACTTTTCCAGCAGTATTCCTCTGCCATCTTGGTTGCTTGACTCTCCTCTGCCACAGTGGGTCTCGCTGTGATGGTCTTTGCAGGTTTACGTGGTGGAGCGGGCTTGGAAACGGCGGGCTTGACTGGTTTGGAGGCTGGTTTGGCTGGTTGTTGTGGTTTAGGCTGCTGCTTGTGGCTGGGAGGTTTGGTAGGGGTGATGCTGGACTTGACCTGCTGCTGTTGCTTTTGCTGGTTCTGAGAAGTCTGGGTTGGTTTTGGAAAGGAGATTTTGGGCCAAGAGGCGTGGAATGCCATTTGGACCTCATCCGAAGCAGAGCGGCACATCTGTGGCTTGTACACTCGTGGTCCCTGGCAGGCATTGTGGAGCTTCCTCATATCCCACATGATCTGAGTGAAGAAGTGCCGAGGGTTGCTGTTGTATGGTCTGCAGAGGTTAGGTTTGCCCAGGAAGTCGCACCAGTATGACTTGCCCTTGCTCTTGCAGGAGACACGCAGCTTGGTGAAGTTGGCCTGGCCAGAGATCACCATGGTGCAGGTATCTTTTGCTTTGGTGCTGAAACGAATGGGCTCATCCCAGATGTTTCCTTTAGGCTGAGGCTGCTGTCGGCTGTGTTGGGGGCTCTCTATGTTGTTAATGCTGTTCCCCTGGTTGCTGCTGTTCTGAGCCTGAGCATTGATGGCCCAAATGAAGCAGACCAGAAGGAGAGCGGCACTGCATATGGCTCTCATGATCGAAGTGTAAAAAGGGACTGAACAGAAGGTGCAGGCTGGCTTTATAAATATAAGTTCCACAAAGGGGTCTTTGAGCAGAGCAGAGTGCAAACATCCATCAAGACTGGGGGGCCTCTAGTCTGGAGTTGCCTGAAAGAACTAATTGTAGGAATCTTTAGAGAAGTGTGTGTGTGTGTATATGAGCAATTTATTCTATATGGGATCAGTGTGTAAGTGGTTTCAATAGTGTATGCCTGTAATATAATAAATGAATGGTCTACTGCAGGGGCGCCTGCAGGATTTTATCTCAGGGTACGCACAGAACTAGCACCCCCAAACCAGGGAACGCAAATTAAGATATTTTTGTTGAAATCCGATGGCTCAGTGCCTGCATAGCCAGCAATGACAATCAGCGGTTCGGAGCGCCAAAGTCACGTGATTTTTATCAGTTTGACACGCGATCTGAATCGCTGATTCGACTCGAAAGATTCATAACGCTCCGAAGCTTTCTGAAGCAGCGTTTTGAAATCGGCAATCACTATATAGGTCGTTATTTAGTTTTTTTGGCGCACCAAAAATATTCTCGTCGCTTTATAATATTAATATTGAACCACTGTACTCACATGAACTGATTTAAATATGTTTTTAGTACCTTTATGGATCTTGAGAGAGGAAATGTCATTGCTCCCTATGCAGGCCTCACGGAGCCATCGGATTTCAACAAAAATATCTTAATTTGTGTTCCGAAGATGAACGAAGGTCTTATGGGTGTGGAACGCCATGAGGGTGAGTTTTTGGGTGAACTAACCCTTTAAGAGGCTTAATTTCCCCATCCCTACTCAAGAGTTTTAGGCCTTTTTGCAAATGTTTCAGTCGAATTTAGCTGTTTTAGAAAGCGTTTACTCATTTTGAGCATATTTTTAAACATTAACTATCTGTAACTATTTTTCATGTGTGGAAAAAAAACAATGAAACTAAACTAGCCAATCAGATTTCTTTTCACCCATATCTCCCATGCCCACACATGGACGCACATACACACATTTGACTTTACAATACACAAACGCACACCTTTATTTATTCTCATTCTCTCTTGCTCTCTTAATATTTCATGAGTGTACGCAGATAGATTTTAATAATCAATTTAAAAATGATGTAAAAACTAAAAACGGCATTAATTAGCACCCCCTCATGGTACGCACAGTGCGTACAGCCGTACAGCTGCAGGCGCCACTGGTCTACTGTCTGGTACAGTATTTGCAACCTGATCTCAAACGTAACTGTTTTACAAAATGGCGATTTCATATTAATTTTCACAATCTGAATCATATGAAAATGTAATTTTTTTAAAGAAAAAAGTAAGCTTGAAGGTCCACCCTTAAACATATCCCTCAATCAGGTGTAAGCAAATGGAAAACATATAAATGAGATCATATGGTTTAGCCAAAACATAAAATAGTTACGAATTGCTATGAGACTGTGTAGGTATTTGTGTGTTTTGTGTAGGTGGTTTTGTGGTTCTCTGAGTGTGTGTTGATGGTTTGAGGGAGGGACACGGGTGTGGTTACTCATGGAACCTTCATGGTCTTCATTCGTGCTAACATAAGTGGGCTATTGACTATTGATGTGAAAGACATTTTAGTTTCACAAGAAGAGACAAGGGGAGTAATTCACCTGGAACCCATTTATGTTTTGTCGACTTCAATGTGGTTAGTGTCTGTTTTGCGTGAAGTATTACATGTACTACTAGTATGGTTTATGAGGAGTCATGGGAAATTTTTATTTTTAAACAAAGACAGTCAATGAAAATACTTTTAGCTACTGCAGAGATCAGCTATATAAACATTAGAAGTTAAAAGGAAAGGAAGAAATGTAGAAAGAAAAAGTGTAGAAGGAAAGGTGTTGTGTGGGTGTGTGTCATGACACTCATATATTATCTTACAATACACACGTGCTGTAAATTGTAACTTGTGAGTAGTTTTCTGCACTTCAAATAAACTTTTTGAACAAAATGTAGCAACTCAGCAAGGCAGATGTCTTTTCTCTCCACCAGAGCAATCATTTTGTAGGAATTACTTTATATTTAAAAACAAAAGCTTGCCAGGCTGTAGCTGGTAATTCTTTTTACACTTTGTACATCTGGCACCAGACATGAGTTTAACATAAATATAAACAGTTAGACAAATGAATTCATTGTCAGTTTTTATAATTACTGGTATAAATCAATTGAGATTTGTGGTTTGGACTATGTGTTTGAAGTGCACTCCCCATTTAAGACAAAATGTGAGAGTGTTTACTGTTTCTGGGTGGTCACTTCAGCTCTTATGCCTGTTGACCCCTTTAGTCAGACTTAGTAAACATTTAACGCTTTTAAAAGAGGTTTGGAACAATATTTAGCTAAAATGCTATACAGCCAGTCATGAAGTAAATGATGCTCACCTCATTAAATAGGCTATTCATTCACTTTGTAACCGGAAATCATGCAGTTTCAGCATCTGAGAGAAAAAAAAGAAAATGCTGAACTGGAGTGAAGAGGACCATATCATTTAATCATTTTGGTTAACGTTAAGTGATTCTGACCGATATTTAGGAGACTTTAAAAATGTCAAAGACAAAAAAAAGTAAACAGAAATAGGCCAGGTCAGTGAAATGATACACGTTTTTCAGGGCTAATAAAAAACCTTAGCTGTTAGGCCTATGAATAACAAACTAACAATAAAGAAAACGTACTTGTATTGTATAATTCCTAAATGTTTGAACTGAAATACAATTTTCACCATCTTCTCTTGAACTCTGGTATTCAAATAACCAACCAGCATCAGTGTCATTAGAACTCCGTCACTTCCGCACTCATTGTGTATCTGTAACCATAGAGACGAAACGGAAGGTGTTATCCGCGCTGATTGTTGAAGTAGAATTAATAGAGAGGTGGCCGACAAGTTTAAACCTCTTTTTACAGTCTATGGTTTAAACCTGGTTCTTCACATTCGACAGCGGAGGACATTTAAAAGCGATGGATTCAGTACTTCTACACGGAGAAGCTGATGGATACATTCAAAGTCTGGAGAATATGTCACTGCGTGATATCGGAAGCCCAAGGTACGTGAATAACTAATATAAAAGTAACGGTAAACTAGGATAAACACGTTCATCTAGAACACTCATGCCATTATTACTGTGTGTGTGTGTGTGTGTGTGTGTGTGTAGGTGGTTTCGCCAGCATGAATTCATTGAGAAGCTGAATATGCAGGCAATTCTGAATGCCAGTGCCAATCAGGAGGAATTCATAAAAGACCTCTTTGTTTCTCTTGGAAAGGTATTGTTTATTGTTTGTTGATTGTTCATCGGTGTAATTTGTTGGGGAAAGTGGGTTAATGTACCAATTTCATGTAAACAAGTAACTTACTCAGCATAATTATAAATAAATTATAAAAATGGACTATTAATTCCAAATATTTTGCTGTATTTATTATTATTGATTATCTAAGGACACATTTCTATAGTTAATAATAAATGCAAATAATATGTTATTATATAATATAATATTATTATAATATAATAATATAATTTATATATATATATATATATACACACACACAC
>RJVU01075617.1:6990576-7020908 GCA_003731715.1 Anabarilius grahami
TATTATTATTATATATTATTTTTATATTATTAAATAAATTATTTTAAATTGTAATAATATTTCACAATATTACTGTTTTTACTGTATTTTTGATCAAATAAGTGAAGCCTAGATGAGCAGAAGAGACTTCTTTTGATATTATGAATTTTACTGCCCCCAAATTTATGAATGGCTTTTTCTTTTTCCAGATACCCACACTGATCCATGCATTGATACTTACAGAAGTCTGGAAACATAAAGTGTTACCCATAATTTGCAAACTCCAGGACTTTAATCCAAAGAGTACGTTTCTACTCTATATGGTGGTAAGAGGACTCAGCTTCAAAACCATGCCAGGCTCTTATTTAAATACATTTTTAAATACATTGCATTTTCTCCTAATTTCAGATTCACCATGAAGCTACCATTATAAACCTGCTGGAGACAATTATGTACCACAAAGTAAGTACATATTCTCTGAGAAAACAGGTTTTTATATATCTAGATTTGTAATTTTTCAAAAAGAATTGTATTGTTTGAACCTAAAGTAGATGGCCTAGAAACTAAGACCACATTATAAATGTTAACCTAAATGTTGATGTGTGTTTGTGTGTTACACATTCAGGAGTCCAGTGAAGCTGCCGGTGATGGTGTGCTTGATTTAGTCGATTACTGTCATCGCAAACTCGCACTGCTGGCAGGACGTTCTGTCTCTGGAGAGATCCCAACTGAGGACCGAATTACACGCACACAGCTGTCAGACACGGCATCTGTGCAGGTAAAGAACACTCTTAAGACCCGTTTACACCAAGGATGATAACTATAATGATAACGATAAAGATATGGCTCTAAAAATCGTTTGAAATACAGAAGAATTGCAGAGTTCATACCACAACTATAACGATAATGGCACAGAGAAAGTGATTCCAGATTCGCTGGAATCACTTTCAGAACAATTTTGATGAACAATAAAAACAATGACAGCCTATCAGAATCCATCCTACTTTAAAGAGCTTGAGCATTTAATAAACAGAACATTATCGTCCACTCGTGTGGACGCCAATGTAGTTATTGTTATAGATATCATTCTTGGTGTGAACGGGCCTTTACTCTTAAAAGTTAACCATAGCTGTTATCTTTTTACCAAAATGTGCATCTAACATTTTGAGCATTACAGCAAATGTTATTTTAACTCATTATCAAAAGCATAATTTACATTAGATTTACCAGAACTTGTTCAATGTTTGTTGCAGGATCTTCAAAGACAAAGTGACATGTTAGAGTTTGAAATCTCTATCAAGGCTCTGTCAGTACTGTGCTACATCACCGATCACATTGAGAGGTATTGCAACTACTGGTTATTTAAAGAGACAATAGTAAACATTTTACATAAAACAAATGATAAAATACATATTTAAATACAAATAAATTATAAAATATATTTACACTTTAAATACATATGCCTACTAATTCATGTTGAAATTTCCCCTTTTAATGTAGTTTGAGTTTGAGTGTGCTGTCGAGGATGCTGTGCACTCATAATATGCCCTGTGTGCTGGTACAGTTGGTGGAACATTGCCCCTGGAACAGAGGTTAGTTTCTCCCTTGTGTTTTAAGCGTATGTGTGATCATATATTTATTTTCTTTTCCATTCAAGAACCTCTCACAATCAGAATACATAGGGATCAAATTACAGAACACTAGCAATTGACCCTTCGCAAAGACCCGCCCCCCTTAGTTACTGTTGCTTTGTCCGACAAGCCATGGCGCTGTCACGCTACACGCAGTGAAAAATACATCGCAGAGCAAAAATGAATCTGACAACACGTCGACAGACAAGACAGAGCAGGTTACTTATGATATTAAAGTCCCAGCTTTCAAATTGTGTAATTTTTTCAATAAATTCGAACAATCTGTCGTGACAGATTGCTGTAGCGCCTCAGCTCAAGCGGCTCGTGAACTGATCATCTCTTCTTACTAGTTCATTTATAGCATCAAATAAACATGAATGAACATCAGAAGGAATGTTGTTTCAAACGTGGAAACACGTCAGTACACAGCATTTTTCAAGTTCAAGTCCACTGAGGTTAATCTTCTAACTCCTGACTGCTTTGTCGGACAAAATGCCGGATTCGGCGTTATGATTGGTTAGATTGCTTGTCAACCAAACTCCTGGCGAAGGGTCAATTGACCCTATACTAAGCTCCATCCCCCTTTGTACTCACTCAGGCAAGCTTTACACAATGTCACATAGGAATGGATCAAATAGTTTCATGAGCAGCACTGCACAGGAAAAGTGCTCATAAAGTGGGACAAAATTTAATTGAGAAAAATCATATGCACATTTATAATGTATGTATAATTGTATTGTAATGTAACAAAATGTATAATTAAATTTTTTATTTTTTTTATTCGAATGGTGGAAACAAGCTTTCATACTTGTCTGATAATATGATGAACAAGGGTAGGATTGGTCAGTAACATTTTTGACTGAATAGTCTTTTTCTCCCATGTAGGTACACTGGAGAAATACACAGAGGGAAAGTGGAGGCCCGTCCTGCCTGAAGATCAGCTAAAGTTAAATAAACATGATGGCCAGGTGTGGATGGCTTTACTGAACCTGATGCTCAAACCAGACTGCCAAAGAAAATATGATTTCAATAGCTTTAACAAAACACAACTTTTAAAGGTAAGACTTTACATAGTTGGGGCAATATCATTGCTGGCTGAGCCATTTTAGTGTTCCTGTAGTGTTTTAAATGGGTATATATAAACATATATACATATATATAAAAATGCATATTGAGAGAATATCAGTTTAATAATATATTTATGAAACACAAAATATTGGAAGAAGAGGCACTTTATTGCATGCTGAATTATAAATTTTCTCATAGCCTTAAAGCTCTTATACAGTATCTGGGTATGTACGTGTTCTTTGACACCATATATGATTTATTTAATTCCAGTTATCTATCTTTATGTTTCTTTATATGACTCTGTGTGCAGCTTTGTGGGTTTTTGACTGAGGTTGTGATAGATCAGTTACCAAACCTACTTGATCTCAAGCAGTTCCTCAGTCAGCTTGCTCTCACAGACCCAGTGGCCCCTAAAAAAGATCTAATATTGGAACAGGTACTCCAGCAAATGCACACACATACAGTACACTACTGATCAAAAGTTTGGGGTAAGTAATATTTTTAAAATGCATACTTTTATTCAGCATTAAATTGTTCAAAAGTGAAAGTTAAGACTTTTACATTGTAAATTCTATTTCAAATAAATACTGTTGTCTCAAACTTTTTATTCACCAAAGAATCTTGAAAAAGATGCATCAAGGTTTTCACAAAAATACTAGGTAGAACTGTTTTCAACATTGATAATAATAAGGAATGTTTCTTGAGCACTAAATATTAATATAAGCATATTAGAATAATTTCCGAAGGCTGAGGTAATGGCTGCTGAATATTCAGCTTTGCCATCACTGGATTAAAATACATTTTAAAATATATTTAAAGGTGCCATAGAATGCTTTTTCAACAAGATGTAATATAAGTCTAAGGGGTCCCCTGAATGTGTCTGTGAAGTTTCAGCTCAAAATACCCCATAGATTTTTTTAATTCATTTTTTTAACTGCCTATTTTGGGGCATCATTAAATATGCACCGATTCAGCTCGCTTCCCCTTTAAATGCTCGCCCTCCCCGCCCCAAGCTCGCGACTCTATAATACATTGCATAAACAAAGTTCACACAGCTAATATAACCCTCAAAATGGATCTTTACAAAGTGTTCGTCGTGCAGCATAACCGATTATGTAAGTACGGTATTTATTTGGATGTTTACATTTGATTCTGAATGAGTTTGAGGCTATGCTCCGTGGCTAACGTTAACATTACACACTGTTAGAGAGATTTATAAAGAATGAAGTTCTGTTTAAGAATTATACAGACTGCAAGTGTTTAATAATGAAAATAACGACGGCTCTTGTCTCCGTGAATACAATAAGAAACGATGGTAACTTTAACCACATTTAACAGTACATTAACAACATGCTAACGAAACATTTAGAAAGACAATTTACAAATATCACTAAAAATATCATGTTATCATGGATCATGTCAGTTATTATTGCTCCATCTGCCATTTTTCGCTGTTGTCCTTGCTTGCTTACTTGCATAAAGTCTGATGATTCAGCTGTGCACAGATCCATTCCAGATGTTAATACTGGCTTGTGTAATGCCTTGAACATGAGCTGGCATATGCAAAAGTCGGGGGCGTACATTTTAATGATCCCAACTGTTGCGTCACAGTCGGTGTTATGTTTAGATTCGCTGTTTCTTCAGATGTCTTTTAAACAAATGAGATTTACATAAGAAGGAGGAAACAATGGTGTTTGAGACTCACTGTATGTCATTTCCATGTACTGAACTCTTATTATTCAACTATGCCAAGGTAAATTCAATTTTCAATTCTATGGCACCTTTAAATGGAAACCAGTTATTTTAAATTGTAATTATACTGTATTTTTGATCAAATAATTGCAGTCTTGCTGAGCATAACAGACTTCTTTCAAAATCATTAAAAAATATCACTGATCCTAACTTTTGAACAGTAGATAATAACATGTCTATTTGGTCACCTAAGTTAAAATGAACAAACCCAAAACACCTTTCTCATTCATTTAGGTGCCAGAGATTTGGAATAATATTGTGACGGAGAACAGCAACAAGTGGAAAGCCATAGCTAAATTTCAAGTGACGCATGTTTTTAACCCATCTGAAAGTGAATTAAGAGAACAAGCTAGCAGGTGAGAATTGATGCGTATTTGTAATTTTCTCTTGTAAGGGATGAGAAGATGAGGTACAGTAGTCTAACAGTATGCGTATATTCTGTATAGATACCAAGTTCTGTCATGAAACTCTAGATGGCACAGGCTGATGGGTCCTTAATGCAGCCTGATGACATTTACATTGTTTACTACATGGGACATTCTCATTGGCTCCTGTCATATCTGCAGCCAATGAGCTTGCTACTTGACATTTAAATAGCTGGTTAGCTTTTACTAGCAGTTCCTCTGAAACCCTACACCTTCCCCAGCTCTACCTGTATAGATCTGTTATGGGTAATTTTACATATGCTCTTTGTGAAGCAGCATATGTTTTACATGCCAGAGCAGTGTTTGTATTGCCAGTAGCAAGTTCCTGTACTTGCTCTGCAGCAGCAACAATAATCTTCAACAACAGCAGCATGGCAGATCTATTCCGCCAAGGCCAAACACATTAACATTGTCATATCCATTACCATGCTAAAAATCTTATAAGAGTTGTCTTGATAGAGTTGTTTATCTGCACCCTTCTGATTAGGTTAGCGCAGACATATAATCTGGATGTGATGGAGAATCTAATCTCAGACAAACCCAAGTGTGGAGCCTGTGGAAGAACGGGTGCAAAACGCTGCTCCCGCTGTCAGGGGGAATGGTACTGCAACAGGTGAAGCAACACATGCTGGCTTTCTGACCAAATTTATTGTTTTGGTTTTGTTTTTAGATTTGACCCCTTTATGTGACTATTCAGTTCTTTACTATACTAATGTCCATAATGGATAAACTAGATGAAGAGCAGAGTAATACATTTTAATTGCCCTTTCATGTGTTGGCTTCGTCAGTATTTGTTCAGGATTATATGATTGTTAATAATTCTGTTTGTCTGGTGTTTCTCTGTAGAGAGTGTCAGGTGAAACACTGGCCCAAGCACAAGCCTGCATGCAAACTCATGGCAGAAGCCATGCAAAGACTACAGGAAGAACTGAACATCAGCAGCTGAGTTACAGCACTGCTAAATGAAAGGGATGGAGAGAGAGATGCTGTGGGATTCAGAAGTGCAGAAGAACACATTCACTATGAATATTTATATGGACACTAATGGAAAGGGGAAAAAAGGTACAAGAAACTGTTCCTGACAGTTTTCTTTCATTAGCTGCTCTTGGGTTCAAAGAGAGTAATTAGATCATTCCTGATGAAATCTTTCATATATAGTACATGTTCTTTGTAAATGCATGCATATGAACATGATTATATTTGACATAAAACTATTATTTGCACACATTGTTAAACTGATTGATTGATAACAGTTCAAATATAACCATTATACTGACATATTGTTATTAAAATACATTTGAGATCCAGTCACTTTAATTTTTACTGACACAACTTTATTGCATTTGTTGTAAAGGACCTTATTTCATGGAACGCAAAAAGAAGAAACTTTGAACAATGTCTTTGCCACTATTTTCCATGCAGTTACAATGAATGGTGTCTGGAGCTTTTAAGCATACTTTAATCCTTTCTTAAAATGGATGCAAAAACACAATAAATCCAGGACCAGTTATTATATTTGTGCCTTTTCAAAGGACACCACAAACCATTTTAAGCTGATTGTTTTATTGTAAATTTCACACAGCCTTTCACACAGTGGGATCCCATGTTGCCCTGTCATGTCACACACTGTAAAAACACAAAACACTTGGTACAAGTGCCTGTGAGTCTCAAAACCTGGGTGACAACAAGACCTTAGAAATCTGTACTGTACCTCTGCCAAAGAACAAAAGCCATGAGAGAGATGTTTGGGTTTGTGGATATCAGTAAAAGAAGTAACAGATTTGGAACTTAACAGTTTGAATTTCATTCACAAACCCTTTCAGAACATAAGAAAAACATTTGGTTTGTACAACATAGAACTATGTAGAATTGTATGACCACTGTATGCTGTACTGAGACATGCATTTTAAGAAATTATACACACTGGACATATTATTAAACTATTTTCATTATTTTGATGTGGACACAAAAAAATATGTAAGACACTCAAGAATAAAACAAATACCACAGAAACAAAAATCTTTGCTTAAGATTAACTGATCTATAATAGTAATTTTGGTTACACTTTATTTTAAGGTGTCCTTGTTACAGTGTAATTATACATTTAAGTATTGAGTAATATTAATTAACATGTACTTACTATAGGGTTAAGGATTGGGTTTAGGGTTAGCTCTATGTAATTATGCATAATTTACTGTTATTACTACAAGAAGTACATGTAATGTGTCACAAGGACACTCAAATAAAGTGTTACCTTTGTATTTAGTTGTGTAATTATCTTGTATCAAAAGTACTGACATTTCAAACATACAGGATCAATCAGTCTTTTAGGACATTGGCTTCAGATAATTTGTCTTTAAAGACATTGAGCCTTTTCCAGTGCATTTAACATAACGTTAGCAAATAGTTTTTCTTTTACTAAGAAGAAACGTTTCTGAAACTAATACTTGATTCATTCATTGAACATTAAAATGTAGAAAAAAGTAACATTTCACAAAAGAACGGAAAAGGTAACTTGATAAATGAAGTACTTCATTTTTCTACTGTAAATGCTTCCGAATCTTCTTTGACCATCAGACTTGGTATGTTTGGTTCAGATACACCATTTCATGGTTTCATAATCAAGAATCAATACAATATCACAGTGCGCAGACAGATATCGCAGACCTTTCTTGTCCCTTTATATCGCCTTAAAATGTTAAAAAGACCAGTACAAAATCTAGATGTACCCACAATTATGTCTAAAGGACATTTTATAAAATAAGATATTAACAAAATACATATAAAACTTTCAAAAACTTGTTGAAAGTGTAAAAAAGAACACATTGCTGTTTACCATGTATGATGAATTGTATGTAGAATATGCTTGAAATTCTTCAGTTAAGGTCTGAGTATGTTTTATTGTTAGAAACTGGAAAAAACTATTTCCCTTTTTTCCTGTCTTCGTTTGTCGTCCTTTGTTTGAATCTGACTTAAAGACAATCCCTGATTAAAAAAACAAAAACCAAATATTAATTTAGACTCAAAAATACATCTAAGCCTTAAAAGCTTGAGATACTGTAACATGTGTCACAATGTGATTGTCTTACCTTGCTAAGCTCTATTTAGCTCCAGTTCTCAGCACCACTGTAGAAGAAAAAGAAGAAAAAAATGACTAAAGACTCCACAAAAATGTCAGTACTTCCAGTTACTTAATTTATACAAAGATGAAGAGTCAGGTAAAAACTTATCAAAGGTAAAGGAGTGACAGGAAGTCATGCAATGTTACATAAACAGTGTGACATGTTACTAGAAGAACATGTGAAAGATCAGTGACAACATAAATGATTTTAGTGAAAGATGAATGTCACACAAGTGGCAGAACAGAGTCCGTAAGTAACTTTATGAGTCATGCACATGACTGTAGAATATGGAATAATTGTGAATTCTTAATAGGTATAATATGAGTGACAAAGAAAAGAGGAAAGAATGAATGATTATGAATGAACACAAAGTGAGAAAACTTCAAGTTTAGACAGTTCAGACATCAGCAATAAAAGAAAAAGAATCAACAAGAGGAACACTGACATGAACGAATGTGTTTGTAGAGGAGACGGATAGTGAAAAGATAAGAGACGAACAGATGAACTGTTGAAATGTTTTGTACCTGTAGGCTGCATGTGCGGTTGTATAGCCCGTGTGAAAGTGTGTAAAGTGTGTGTGAATTTGTGTCACCAGTCAGGCTGTCTCGGGGGGGCTGAGGCCCGAGGATACCACCTCATTGTGTCATAAGATGGATAGCTGAAAAAAAATACAGGTTAATATTTGAATAAACCTTTTGAGTTTTGAATGGCAGTACAATTTGGAAAAAAAAAGTTTAGTTTAGCTCCAAAAAGCACAGAAAACTGTCATGCAGAGTATGGCTGCGTCTGAAAACCTAAAAATGCTGCCTTCAGAGGATGCAGTGCGAGGTAGGAAGGCATCAAGGCATGTCCGAATCCAATGTAAGCTTCACTTCCTGTCTTCTGAGATACCTTCATCTGATCAATTTTTTAAAGGGTTAGTTCACCCAAAAATAAAAATTAGCCCATGATTTACTCACCCTCAAGCCATCTTAGGTGTAAATGACTATCTTCTTTCAGACAAACACAAATGGAGATATATTTAAAAATATCCTTGCTCCTCAAATGGTTGTGAATGCATTGTAAAGCAAAAATAAAATGCCTCCATCCATAATAAAAGTAATTCATATGGCTCCAGTGGGTTAATAAAGGCCTTCTGAAGTGAAGTGATGGGTTTTTGTAAGAAAAATATCCATATTTAAAACTTAATACTAACTATAATATCTAGCTTCCGACAGTCGGCCGTACACCTCGATTTGCGGTGATGAACATGGAAGCACAGAGGATAGAGCAAAACAAAACACCGGTCATGAATTAGAAGTCTAAAACGAACATTTTAAAGAGAAATGTCAGAGGATTTTGATGTAAGAGAAGAGGAGCTTGAGTTTGTTGCCCAGCCCTATTTGTTTGAACCACAAGAGATGTCTAAACTTACGATACTCCTACATCCTACGTCATACATCGTTTCAGAGGTTACTCTTTTGGCGCATTTATAAAATTTTAAATATGGATATTTTTCTTACAAAAACATAACACTTTGCTTCAAAGGCCTTTAATAACCCACTGGAACCGTATGGATTGACCAATGTTTTCCTCTTTTGATGTCAATTCTAGAGAGAAATTACTATTGTAGTAATTAAATATTTGCTTAGTTCTCACCGAAGCTCACTCTACTTAGTTTATCTATCATTAAACTGTTACGCTGCCTCAGAAGACTGTCGGAAATCAGTTTCACAAGGTACCTTTGTACGCAAATGCTGCCTGCAAAGTCATTGCCTGATAAGGCAGCGGGGCAACAAGTCAGCTGAATAAGTTTTCGGATGAAGCCAATATATATGGATATAGATGCATGCTGGGAAACGAATGTCATATTGCACTATTCAATATTTCCATGTATTTCATGTAGTCCTAAGTCAATTTGATTTTGTATCTGAAATGTATTTTGATTGATTGGTAACACTTTACAATAAGGTTCATTAGTTAAACATTAGTTAATGTATTAAATAACATGAACTAACCATGAGCAATACATTTGTTACTGTATTTACTAATCTTCGTTAACATTAATTAATGAAAATGCAGTTGTTTATTGTTTGTTCATGTTAGTTCACAGTGCATTAACTAATGTTAACAAGATTTTAATAATGTATTAGTAAATGGTAAAATTAACATTAACAAAGATTAATAAATGCTGTATAAGTGCAGTTCATTATTAGTTCATGTTAACTAATGTAGTTAACTAATGAACCTTATTGTAAAGTGCTACCGATTGATTTAATAAGATTTCATAATGAATTATAACAGATCCACCGACATAAAAACCATGCTGATAGTTACATGACATCTATTTTCTTGCTTTGGGCAGTGAAACAATACGATTATCTATGCTATTTTGTGTTTAAAACTAAATACATTAAAAAAAATTACAAAAGAAGCACTAAAAAACAGGCAAAATATAATAATGTACAGTATGAAAGACTATGACATTTTTTAAACTATTTTTTTTATTTTTATTATTTAACACCAATGTTAATGCTAAGTATAAGTTATAAATGTACAGTTAATTTAAAAAGGAAAATTTTAAATATAAAAAAAAAACTTTGCAAGATTCACGAAGTTAATAATTATGGAAGTAATAGTTATGAAAAGGGTCAAAACAGTACATACTCATAAAAACATCCATGCACATATTGATTTCTATAGACACTCAGCTAAGACTGATGATTTCTGCATGCATAGAGATGAAGAGGTGGAATAAACTCTACCTGCTCATCACGGGGTTGTTTATGCCATATAAAGGCTCACTATGATAACCACTGACAACAACATCCATACTACTGTAAAACAGTGAATATAAATGCAATCATCAACTGCTTGTAAAATGAACATGATATGTATGAATGAAAGTGAATAGTTCACAGAGTGAACATAAAGAAAGTATTGAAGGTTTCAAAGGTGCAATGATAAGATGAAAAATAACAAGAAAAATGGAAAAGATGAGATAGTTGATAACAAAATAGAAAGAAGTGGTTGGTTATCAGAAAGTGAACAAATGGTGAATATGGAAATTAAGAGTGGAAGTTGAGGATATAAGAGACCGATGATGACTCTTAAAAGAAGGAAATAAGGTTGTGTCAAGCACCTGTGGAGTGAAAATCATTTTTGAATTTTGGTAAGATATTCAGTTGCAGTTTTTTAGAAGAAGTTTGATCCATTTTATAAGGTCATATTTCACTTCACATATGACAGGTAGTGCGATCTTGTGGTAATGGAACTAAATTAAGTATTAACTCACTCATCATAGACGTCCTCGGTGTCCATCCTGCGGTAGAATTTGGCAAGTTTTACCGACATGATAATGCTGGGAATGAGGAGCACACAACATCCTCCCAGACCAAACCAGAATGTGTTCTAAAAAACAAAAATGCACAAGAGAACACATTTGCATAAATGTCCATAAAAAGAATCATAAAAATACCTCATAAAAAAACTTAATATAAAAGAAAAAAAGACTCAAATATTTATAAAAAGTGTCTTATGAAAAAGGAATATGTGACAGTACATATTCCTTTCAAGAGCTTGAGGTCGGCAACATTTAAAAAATATATATATTTGACGAAGATGCATTAAATTGATCAAAAGTGACAGTAGAGACATTTATAGTGTTACAAAAGATTTCTATTTTAAATAAATGTTGCTCTTTTGAAATTTCTATTCATCAAATAATGATGAAAAATCAGTTTCCACAAAAATACTGTGCAGCACAACTGTTTTCAAAATTGATAATGAGCACCAAATCAGAATATTAGAATGAAAATTCCGCTTTGTCATCACAAATTAGTTACATTTTAAAATATATAAAAACAGAAAACAGTTATTTTAAATTGTAATAATATTTCACAATATAACTCTTTTTACTGTATGTTTGATCAAATAAAGCCTTGCAGCCTTGGTTAATAATAGGAACTTCTTTGAAAAACATTAAAATAACTTGTGTGAATGCTTTTTCTCTCCTCATCTAATCCTCATCTTGTTGTCTTGGTGTGATAAATCTCTGTGTTAAATGGATTGACCCAGTCTGCAGGGATGTTCTGTGTATGGTAGTAAACATCCATCTACCAAACTTAATACTGTTGAAAGTACAACATAAATGGCAACACTTTACATTAAGGTCACATTCAGTAACGTTAATTAATGCATTACCTAACAACGAGCAATGCATTTGTTGTTTGTTAATGTTATTTTAAAAAATACAACTATTCATTGTTAGTTTAAGTAAGCTCAGGTCAATTAAATAATATTAACAGATACACTTTTTGATTTTAATAATGTATTAGTAAATGTTTAAATTAACATTAACTAAGATTGATAAGTGCTTTAGAGGTATTTTTTCCGTGTTTAGTGCAAGAAGACTAAGAGTACCATATGCTAGAATGAATAGATTAAGGAAATCGTTTGTTCATCAGTCGGAAAAATTAATAAATCAGAATTGGGGGTCTAAGTAGGCCTCAGGATTCTGAAGAATGGATGGGATTTAAGTAATGCACTGGAGCTGGATGTTGTTGTTTTTTTGTGTGTCTATTGTAGTGTCTTATTATTTGATGTGAACTAATGTGAGACAGTAAACGGTAAAAATAAATTCCAACAATAAAGTGAAATTGAAATGTTAACAATGCTAACAAATGGAACCTTCCTGTAAAGTGTTACCACATAAATGTCAATACATATTTCAGAATGTTGATCTCACTGACAGTGTCCGTCAAGCTCCAAACATGACATAAAAATATGACTAATGCGCTATATTCCAAGTAACAAAAAGAGCATTTTGAACTTCCTGTCTAATGGCGCTTTTCCACTGCATGGTACGGTTTGGTACGGCTTGATACGGCTCACTTTTTGGCGCTTTTCCACTGCATGGGATGGCTCGGTATGGAACGGTATCTTACATGTCACATTTAGTATCTGTACAGCTCACCTGGAAATTAACCGAGGTGGTACTATTTAAGCGAGCCATACCAATACTAAATGTGATGTGTAAACACAGCAGATCACTGATTGTCATAGAGAATTGTCACTACCAGCGTCATTGGATTTGAAACACAAGACACCAAACCCACTAGATTTAAATAGTCAGTAACAGTCACCACAATATCATTTGTTCGTGAAACGATTCGCTTTAAATGACTGTCGCACGCAACTTGAAAAAAGAAATGGCTGTACTGTGGTCAGTAGATGAGGTGCAGACTTTTTGGTAGACGAGGAGCGGATCCATGACAGTAGACCCGGTGCAACTATAATGATCAGTCTATAATCCTACCCACTTTGAAGTGGTACTAACTGCAATGGAAAAGCAAACCGAACGTAAAGCGAGCCGAGCCGTGCCGTACCGAGCCGAGCAGTTGTGTTTTCGATCAAAAGAAAAAAAAAAAGAAAGTCATATGGGTATGGAACAAATTGAAAGAGAGTAAATGATGACAATTTAAATATTTGGGTGAACTATCCCTTTAATTTAACAGCAGAAATCAGAACTTGGAAAGTCCCCAATTACATAGCTCTGTGAGTGTGTGTGTTTGCCTTTGGATTGTATATTTCTGTAAGTTCATAGTTTTTGTTCACACACACACCAGCATTCACACTGCAATAACATCTCTCTTCCGCTGCATCTGGGGGCTCAGAGTGTGAACAGTGACAATCTTGTTCTGCTCTCTCTCTCTGAGTGTGTGTGTGTTAGGGAATATTCATGCATATGCTGCACATGGTATATCCAATATGTCTCGCGAACGTCTTACATGTGTTTTAAAACGTTTTTGTATATCTTACCACTGAGTCAACAATGAAGCTGCAGGCTACTATCTCTAGTGAGTCCACAATGTTGCTGATGGGCTTGCACTGGGCAACCTCCGTTGCCAGCTGCACATAAAGAGACATACATTAGTATATAACTGATTTAGTTGCAGTGTAACATGACAAAGTGCTGCTCTTAAGGAAAATGCTGGACTTTGTCTTATCTTAGCATACTCACTGAGTGCTTGACCCACTCCGTATATTGTGAAAAGTATCCCATAATGTTCTTAATGAATTTTTGAGTCTCCTGTGACATTTTAACAATACAAAAAAATGTTTAAAAAACATACATAGAGCATTTACAACTGAACTATTAAAAATATATACTTTTTTTCTTCAATAGTATTTTGTCCAATAAAAAATCTAAACATCTTTAAAACAAGATAAATTTACTTGAGAAACAAAACTGTGCAGGGTAAGATTTGTTTTCTGAAAATATATCTTCAATTAATATTATTTTTTCCCACATTACAACATTTGTTACAATGTTTTGTGTGTGTGTGTTTTAAGTATAAATCGGCAACACTTTACAATAAGGTTCATTAGTTAAACATTAATTAATGTATTAACTAACATGAACTAACCATGAGCAATACATTTGTTACTGTATTTACTAATCTTCGTTAACATTGAAACGAAGTTAACATGAAAATACAGTTGTTCATTGTTTGTTCATGTTAGTTCACAGTGCATTAACTAATGTTAACAAGCTTTTAATAATGTATTAGTAAATATTGAAATTAACATTAACAAAGATTAATAAATGCTGTATAAGTGCAGTTCATTATTAGTTCATGTTAACTAATATAGTTAACTAATGAACCTTATTGTAAAGTGTTACCCATAAATCTAAGAAAACAATTAGGCCTGGTTTCACAGACAGGGTTTAGATTAAGCCACGATTAGGCCTTAGTTCTATTAGGACATTTAAAGACCCCCTGTGGTGAAAATCAAGTTTTTAATGTTGTTTATATGTCTATGTAGTGTTTTTAATATGCTTTAAGACAAACCATGTGCAAATTCATAAGTCAGCACCATTGCTGAGTATTTTATGTTTAAAACTGCAGTAAACCAAAGACAGTCTCAAACCCGCGGTTTGAAATCGTGGGTGTTTGTGATGTCACAGACTACTTTGTAACCAATCACAACGACGTGCCGGCAGGCTTTAGCATATCATTAACTATGACTGCTCTGAAGCAGGAAAGTCTCGAGGGAAGCTAGGTTATCCCGATATATTTTCTGTTGATATGAAAAATTGTGTAGATTTATCAATATAGCGAGTTATTACGATGTTATGATGAACTATATGCCTTTCTCCACTGACATTCTGAGTTGTTCAAAGCGTTTGTAAGGATACTGATTGTTAGAAGGCAGCTGTCTGACTCTGAGATGAAGAACAGGAATGGTGTGTGTAATATTAGCAACACATTATTAGCTGTTTGATAACGTAGTCAAGCAAAAGGCTAATCATATTAATTCATATTAATTAATGACAGAACCATCGCAAGGGCTGTGCCAAGTGTGCGAGCGCATAGGAGCTCACGCCAATGTAAAGTGACAGCTGACTTGAAGTAAAGCCAATAAAGTTCATGTTTTTGTCCTTCGAAATATTTTAATACTATAAAACATAGCTAAAACTATATTGCTCTGAGCGTGTGCATGTGACCGTGATTCATGTGCATATTCAGTCAGTTTGTCCTCGCACGCCAAGTTCTGAGAGAGCTATTCAGTCCATTATAAATTCTGATTTTTGCCACCTCTGGAATGGATCAAACCATAGATATTAGCCTACCTGATAAGTTCAAGTAAATACGCTGGAAATCCGCACTCATTCAAGGATGTGCATTTATTACATGTAAGGAGAAGGCACGGGCGCCTGCAGGATTTCATCTGAATGTTTTTTTTTAATCTGAAAACTCCAAAAAGCAACGAAATTGTCAAACATCCATTTGGCGCATGTTCACAGAGGAAAACAGCTGCTTGTTCTCTCGATACTGTCTGTTTTACTGACAAAGCGCTTCAGGTGATTCAGTGAGAGAGCAGTCCAAACAAATGCAAGTGGATTCAGACCGTTTTGCAAAGACGTTTTACCAATTCATAATTTAAAACACAATTTAAGCGTCAGAAAATATGTGAGCAGTTCAGTTACACAGCTGTTAAACTAAATATACGAAGCGAAGCAAGCTTTTTTCTTAAATATCCACAACACAAACAACAAATTGCTCAACAACAAAATGTGGTTTATTCTTAAAACAAGAAAAAAATAACCCTATCACAAGGCTTAATATCTCATAAAATTGGCTTCTCAAGTAAATGTATCTTGTTTTAATGATGTTTAGATTTTTTTTTTTACTGGAAAACAAATAATCAGTGAGATTTGTTTGCAGTCTATGTTTCTATTGATCAAGATTAATAATTAGTAAAATAATAGATTAAAAAAATGAAACAAATGTATTTGTACCTGTTTGACCACATGTGAGACATTGTTGGAGATGAGATACTCTACTGCCTCGATGGCATTCAGGACATTTGTCACTTTAATCTAGAGGAAAAACCATGAGAAATATTACATAATTATTCACATAATAATTATACAGAGTCCCTAAAATCTATTTGGACACTTTATCCAATCCTAACCATGTATAAATGTCATTGCATTACATAAATATTAAAACCAAGTGGCATATATTTTATAGAAAGATTTACATGATCTTGCATGTATTTACTGGACTTACAGGTAGTTCTCTGGATGATTTCTGAAGCAGTTTGATGCTTTGACTTAGAGTGCCCTACAAGAAAAAAAAACACATGCATCCTACTTAAATAACTATATAAATAAAAACTATATAAAACTCTTACAATCTGGTTAACCCCTCAATGATTCACTGGTTTCTCCTATGAATCTTATTCAATTAAATCTTTTTAGTAAGTCAGGCTCAAGCGTGTTCTTTTGAACACAATTCTTTAGTCGTTGCAATACAATTTCACAGCAAAAACTGCTGACAAATCACACAGTACAAACACAATGACTCAAAAAGAAGACACTTACACAGACTTACAAACACAAACATTTACAAAACACTTCTGAGCTACTAAAGCTGTCCACATTTTTTGAAACACGTTTTTAGAAGTACATTTATTTTTGTTTTGTCACATCACATGATACCAGTTGTTGGCTTACCCTTGCTTTCACAAATTTCTTTGGTTCCATTTGAAAAACAAATAAAAAATAGAATAAAGAATAAAACTTAGAATAAAACTTTCTGTGTCCTCATAAACCAAATGGCTTAAAACATACGAACATTTTTAATTGAAATTAAAAAAATTACAAAAGTTGTCTGTGAAGCTTATGTTTCCCCTAAACCATATATGCCAGTATGTGTACCAAAAGTAAACAATTTTTAGGACAGATTTGCACCCATAAGTGAGCAAAATCTGACAAAACTTCCTTTTGAGGATGTCCCATATGTAAAATTGTATAAAATAAATATTTTTTTAATTGTAAAAAATGCAGTTTAATTTTTTGTTAGTGTTAGAATGTGGGTTAGAGTTAGGTTACAGGATTTTTAACTAGCTGTATAATAAAAACAATAGAAGTCTAAGTAAATGGTTGTTTGTGTGTGTGTGTGTGTGTGCGTGCGTTTTTGTGACATATCAGGACACAAATTTGTATAATGACATGGGTATGACATAGGTATTACAAGGAGAGGGTGACTTATGAGGACATTACCCATGTCCCCATTTTTCAAAAGGCTTATAAATCATACAGAATGAGTTTTTTTGAGAAAGTAAAAATGTGCAGTTTTCTGTGATTTAGGTGTGGGTTAGGTTTAGCTGTAGGGCAATAGAAAATACGTTTTGTACAGTATTAAACCCATTACACCTATGGAATGTCCCCACAATTCACAAAAAACCAACCGGTGTGTGTGTGTGGGTGTGTTTGTGTGTGTGTGTGTGTGTGTGTGTGTGTTTGTGTGTGTGGTGTGTATACGTGTGTGTGTGTTTTACCATAGCCTGTTCCATTGGCACCACTTGATCTTTGTGGATCTGTCTGATACTGCTTGCATGACCCTTGAGCGCATTCTCAAGAGCCCCACGTGGCTAAGAAAGAAAGTGAAAGAGAGAGATACATTACAAATGTATAGAACTGTCCCTCCCTAAAACACATTTTTAAAAACCCTCACTTTATATTAAAAAAATAATAATTTTCACCACATCTTTAACATCATTTTTTATTGAAAATGACTTGCAATACTAGAAGAGGAGTTTGACTTATTTATTAACTATAAACCATAATATCTATTAACAAGTAGACTCACTTCTCAGACTAACATTTTATGCCCATTTTAAGTGCTGTAAAAGGCCCTCAGTCATATTCCCATAAGCACATGCACACACTGCAGCACCACGCATCCTGTAGATGTGTGTTTTCACCTCATGAATGCAGTGCCTGTGTCCCTCTACACTGGAGGGGAGACTGCCATATAAAGTTTCAAAATGTTCCAGAGACTGACCTCCCAGTGTTAACTGACATGACTCACTTTGATACACAGAGTAAATAATATCTGCTCTAATGAACTACCAATATCTTCACGTGTTATAAAACAAGACATTAACTGCCTGGCATTTGAAAGTTATTCATTTGTATTTGACTCACCAGTTGGTCTGCTTGAGCTTCAAGTTCATTTGCGTAGGACAAAAGATCCACAACTGTCACTCCTTTATTCACCTGTCAATGAAATCATCCTTAAAGTGTGTTCTACCGTTGTGCCTGTAAGTGTCTATGAGAGTGTGAGTGTTACCTCAGTTAGATAAGCCTGATAGTTAATTTCTCCAATGCCTGTGTTGGCGAAGTCAATGAGGTTATCTTTGCCCTCCTGTTCCAGAAGAAGCATTCCCTGGAGGTCCACGTTCACACTATTAAATATCTTGGCCAGTTCCAGGTTATACTGTTAAGAAATCACAAACACATGGTTAGAGTACTGATGTCATGCGCAGTATGTAGATATACACAAAAATATGTAAATGTCTTTTCACGCACCACTGTGGCATTGAGAAACCTGTTGAAGTTGAACTTGGTCTCCAGTTGTAGTGCTGAATATAAACCATTATTCTCATAACAATCTCTGAGCAAGAGAAAAAGTGAGAAGTAAATCAACACAGCAAACAGGCTTTAGTGTCAAATAAATTGTTCATTAAAGAGATAGTTCACCCATAAATGAAAATGCTATCATCATTTATTCACTATCATGTTGTTCCAAACTTATATTCGAAACACAAATTAAGATTTTTTTTAATAAAACCAGAGCGATTTCGGTCCCTCATCATATAAAGTGATTGTGTCTCTTTAGAAGACTTAAACTGCTCGATTCATTACTTTTACGATGTCTTTATGAAATGTGTCAAAGTATCGGTTGCGTAGACTTTCAACAGAGAAACAGAAATCTCTCAGGTTTCATAAAAAATATCTTCATTGTATTTCAAAGATGAACGAAAGTCTTATGGGTTTGGAATGACACAAGGTTAATTATGACAGTTTTGGGTGAAGTAAAGATTTAAAATAACTACTTCTAATTGATCTTTAACATTGATCTTTGCTCACTTACCTGTACATACTGCCCATAGTAAGGTCGATGTTTGGATCTTGAAACAGCATGCCAGGAAGGAAGTTCTTTTTGGCAGGATGGACCATGTACGGTGTGTCAATAATCTGCATAGCATTAAAAAATCCAAATTAAATTCAAAAGAGTCAATGTTAATCAGTACATTTGAGATTATCTTCAGTTTCATTTCACCTTTGCATTGTTGCAAACTCGTATGACTTTCCTTATTCTGTAGACCACCAAAAAAGAACTATTCATTTAATATTAAAGGTGTACAAACTGTCGAGTAAGAAAATTAGATATTTTGGCAACACCTTATTTTACTGTGTCCCTGTTACACATCTTACATGTACTTACTATAGTAATAACAGTAAATTATGCACAGTTATAAGCAACAAACCCTAACCCTAATTATATAGTAAGTACATGTTGTTACTTAATATTACTCAGTACTTATTTGTATAATTAGACTATAACACGGACACCTTAAAATAAAGTGTAACCACAGTGTCCTTGTTAAACATGTAACATGTACTTACTATAAAAATAATAGAAAAAAATACACGCAAATAACCTTAAATCAAACCCTTAACCTAACACTATATTCATTTGTCAATTAATATTACTCAGTACTTAATTGTATAATTACACTGTAACAAGGACACCTTAAAATAAAGCGAAACCAAGATTTTTTTTTTAATAAAGACTTATTTTTGCCTTTTATTTTAGATAGTATATAGTGAAGAGTGGATAGGAAGTGAAGTGAGAGGGGGGGGCAGGATCGGAAAGAACCACAAGCTGGGTTTCGAACTGGTGCAACTGTGCTGTGTGTTGGAGACATTAGCCACAGGTAGGTTTTTCTAAATCCGTTTAAGTTATGGAAGTGTGTGTGTGTGTGTGTGTGTGTTCTTGTTTATATTACATCGTGGGGACCAAATGGCCCCACGATGTAATAAAAACCTGAGTTCACCTACATTGTGGGGACCAGCCAGCGGTCCCCACGAGGGAAATGGATTAATAAACATACTAAATGATGTTTTTTTGAAAATGTAAAAATGCAGAATGTTTCCTGTGATGGTTAGGTTTAGGGATTGGGGTAGTGTAGGGGGATAGAATATACAGTTTGTACAGTATAAAAACCATTACGCCTATGGAGAGTCCCCACTAAGATAGCAAAACAAACCTGTGTGTGTGTGTGTGTGTGCGTGCGTTTTTGTGACATATCAGGACACAATTTTGTATAATGACATGGGTATGACATAGGTATTACAAGTAGAGGGTGACTTATGAGGACATTACCCATGTCCCCACTTTTCAAAATCATCCTGAATGAGTTTTTTTTGAGAAAGTAAAAATGTGCACAGTTTCCTGTGATGTGTAGGTTCAGGTGTAGGGTTGGTGTAGGGTGATAGAAAATACGGTTTGTACAGTATAAAAACCATTACGCCTATGGAATGTCCCCACAATTCACAAAAACAAATGTGTGTGTGTGTGTGTGTACGTGATTTGCTGTGTGTATGATCTGAAAAACCCAGAATTACCCATGATTTTTCAACCCCCTTTTTAAAACTTTTGCTCAAGCACACACACACACACACACACACACTTACTCTCCTAGCTAAACCACAGTTTAACATAAATACAAGGGCTCCAGTGTTGTATACGTTATGTAAGATTATACTGGTCTGCTTCTCTTTTCCCTTCCAAAAACTACACAGGATTTATACTTACACCTGAGCTTACATGCGTGTAAGATTCGGCCCAAGATAGTTGATTTACTTATGTATAGTTTTATTTATTTTGTGTGTTTATGTATTATCTATTATTAAACTAGGAATCAAATTGGGTCACACTTTTTATTTGGTGTCTTTTTACTGCTATGTACTTACATAAAAAAATGTTTAGTAAAGTGTACTTATTGTGTTTATGTTGCTGCTATTGAAGTGAGACACGAGTTAGGTTTGGGACAGGTTTGGTGGTATGGTTAGGTTTAAGGGTGGGTTAAGGTGTAAGGGAAGGGTCAACTGTGTAATTATAGATGCAATTACGGAAATTAATTACAGGTGTAATTACATGCAGCTATTTTTAAATATAAGTACAATATAAAAAATGTATGTACACAATACATGCTTAAAATAAATGTTAGTACATAGTAGTTAAAAACACTTAAAATAAAGTGGGACCTCAAATTGTTCAAAGTTTGTTAATTGTTTCTCACAGGGTAGTGTGCCAGTACCTTAAAAATCTGTCTGTTAGCCAGCGGCTCACACACAAGCTTCTCTATGTTTCCTCCAACAACAAATGTAGTGACTACAACTCCCATGAGCACCCAAGAGAAGATGAAGCTGAAGCCAACAGAACTGATCACCAACAGAGCCAAAAAAAGTGAATAAGAAAGTTAGTATCTAACTTTTGACTATAATCAAATATATTTTGATATGCACTTTGTGGGAAGGTATTGTGTAGATAAGCATTATAGTATATGTTATTTTGGTGTTTCCATGGCAACTCACGCCATCAGTAGGTTTCCTCCGGTGTTGGACAGACAGCCACGTGTGGTGGGCGTGGCATTTTTATCATAGCCACATGATCCACACAGCAAACCCAGGAAATTAAAGGTCAGAATCAACACGACCATACAGCAGATCACTACACACCCTAACCATCTACAGACACAAAGACAGAGATAAAAGAGATATTGAGTGAAAGTGAGAGTGTACACTGCAAGAGTTTTATTATTTTTTTAAAGAAATTAATACTTATATTCAGCAAGAATGCATTACAGATTTTTTTATTTCTCAATACTTAGGTCACTTTTTCATAACTCTTCACACACTGAGCACAAAAACAGTCTATGTTGGCTAAACTATGGATTATTTATTATTGCTTTGGCACAAAATGCATTCAATGATGACATCTTTCAATTTACATAAATTATTTTCTCACTCAGACACAAACATCAACAAAACTACAGGTACCTACAGGCCAACTGCCACGTTTGCATACTCACAGTTTAGCCCACATAGACTGCTGTTTTAAACTTTTAAATATGTCATTAATATTTAGTTGAGTTTGGTTCTGCACACACTATTTGCATTTACTGTAAATGCATTTGTCTCTACTTGAATGTTCTATGACTGAATTCGGCTGCATCATATGGTTATCACTTGCATAAATAACATCTCAGGAAAGGAGTGACAGCTGAACTTATCTGTAATATGTATGTGGCGTCAGCTTCATAATAGTAAGCTACCTGTAGAAGTCCAGCTGGTCGATCTGGGGGTAGTATGCTTCAATGTTCTTCTGGCTCTCCGTCAGGAACTTAGTAAAGTTCACAAGTGCTGGTTCTACCGGGAACATCTTTGTGAAACCAATTATCTCTCCACATGACCTATCCAGCAGCCCTTTCACTTCTTTAACAGACAGAGAAAGATAAAATGAATATTTTGGGGGGAATTTGAAGATGAGATATATGAACATGTAAAACGAGACAAAAACATATTTTTTTCCCCAGTATTCTCGTGATATGACTAAAATTTCTAGCACTAAAACATCTCTGTGAGGATTAATGTTGAAGGGACACAGTACATGAGGCACACTTACTGGGTAGAGCTTCATTTTTAAAAAGAGACAGACAGGTTCCAGAATGCATAGGAATAGATACGAGAACAGAATAATATTTAGTTTTTTTGTGATTTCTTTAGTTTTTAGAGAACAAATGAAGTTAACATGTTGAGTACAGACAGATGCTCTGTTGCAAATCCTAATGAGTCACCTATACAGGCACCACATTAAGGCATCATAGGCAACACTCCCTATGTAGGTAGTAGCAAGGCATAACACCAGGTTTTGGTACAAATCTAGATAGTTGAATATAAAGAATGCCCTCACCTGACACAATATCTTTCGTCTGTTCCCTGACCAACCTTGGTGTGTCGTTAAAGGAAGAGTAGCCCTGAAGAAATAAACAAAAAGAAAAGGTGGTGAATAAACTGTCACAGTACATTACAGGGGAACTAACAGTGGGTGCGTGATAGAGATAGACCCATCAGACCTTCTGTACAATATTGCTGAGGTCTGTTTCAAGCACAGCGTCCAGATTGGCCAAAGGCGCCTCAACCTCAGGCAACTGTTGAATGACACACAGGACAGGAGTCACAAATAAACCACACAGACCAACATATTGTACCATGTTCCTAAAGACCCAATGATTTCATGGTGAATGCATGAGCCCTCAATATGTCCTGTCTAAACTAAGCAAATTGATACACTTAGAGATACAGTCTTTACTAGGTCTCATGGGAAAAACTATGACTATATATTAATTTACAAATTACTAAATTTAAAATTCAGGTATAGAATTAGAAGCCTCATCTGTACTGAACTAAATAAACCTCGCTTTTAGTGCCACACAGTGGACATTTCACTTGAAGAGTCATTGACTTCCTAAGAATTATTTAATTTTTGTTGTTTGTGCACATAAACTGGGATAGACGAACAGTATTTTAACATAGAAAACTTAAAAAGGTACCAATTTCATGTTTAACTATTTCATAATAATTGACAGATTCCTATACCAATGACGCCCTGATACACATACATGTAAATGTGGGTTGTGTGTGTGAGTGTTACCCCATTAAAGTTTGCGCTGAGAGCGAGCTGGCTGAGTGTTCCACGGATGGTGATGCAGGTGTGTGTTACGTCTCCATTAGAGCAGGCCGGGTCATTGAGTGTGTTTGAGAGAGACGCACGTTCAGACTGTAGAGAGTTCTGGAGTCTGCCCGTCCCTTCTTGTAGGGTCTCCAGTGATGTGGTCACACTCTCTAATGACTCTTTGGCCTCCCGCATGGCTGTACACACACAGAACACCTTCATTATAACACGCTCACATGCAGAAAATAAATAAATGAACCATTGGGAGGGATACACAACTGATCACAAAATATTTTTATGTATATGCCATTTTCTCATTCACATAAATTTGTTTTTTCCCCCTATTCAGATTTTTCTGCAGCTATTTAGGTTCTCATTTCGTCATAAAAATAAAAATATGATGAAATGCAAAAAAATATGGCAGCATTACATAAATATACACAGACTGCTTAAATCAACAATACTTAAAACAACAACAGAACAAAGAACAACAACCACAATCTCTAAGTTCACAAAACACATTGGTGAAATTGCTGACTTTTACCTTTAATAGCACCCTCCACTTTAACTTTTATCCAAAATCACAAGCAACAGAAACAGAAAGGAACAAATTAATAAGAATAGTATCAGTGCGAGTGTGTCTTGTGGTGTTCCTATAGCTCAAACAGTAGAGCAAGATACTAACAACATAAAGATCATGGGTTCAACCAGGTCACTCTTGCAAAAGAGATTTTAATCATGAATCTCAAGTCTTAGTCAATTTGCTTAAATACACAGAACTTCTACAATATGCACATGTGTGAGCAGGAAAGAGGAAAAGTATAAAGGTGAACATTTAGGGTATCACATTTAGTTATGTTAATAGTTAATAACTATTATCAGTTCAGTTCAGTGATTTTTTTTTATCAGACTGAACTAAGAAACCCCATTGTTGTAACTGATCTTGAATTCACAACAAGGAAAGAGAGTAACAGAGAATGTAAATTGCGCCTGTTATTTCTTTGCACACACTATTTTCCGACAGACACTTCAATGCATTTAGCACCTATGGTAGTTAAACTGGATAGTGAATGGTTAGTGAATAAGACTCAAGGTCAAGTTAAAATGTCAGATCATTTCAGAAAATGTATCCTCTGTGTGTGTGTATGTATGTATGTTTGTTTTTGCACCTGCTGTCATGCGAAGAGCGTTGTCTAAAGCAGGTACCACTTCTCTCTCCAGCTGATTATGAATCTGTCCACCCAGCAGAATCCCAATATCTGATAAAAACACATTGATAAACAAATATTGAATGCAGCTCCAGCATAAAGTTCACTACAGTTCAAAAGGTTGGGGACATTTACAATGTTGCAAAAGATTTATATTTCAAATCAATTCTGTTCTTTTGAATTTTCAATTCTTTAAAGAATCCTGGAAAAAAAAAGTATTGTGGTTTCCACAAAAACATTAAGCAGCACAACTGTCAACAATGATAATAATTAGAAATGTGTCTTGAGCAGCATATCAGCATATTAAAATGATTTCTGAAGGAGTAATGGCTGCTTAACAGGAGGAAATTACATTTTAAATATATTAAAATTGAGAACAGTTATTTTGAATTGTAATAAAATGTCACAGTATTACTTTTTTTACTGTATTGTTGATCAAATAAATGCAGCCTGGGTGAGGCTTCTTTCAAAAAATTGAAAAATTCTTACCAACACCAAACTTTTGAACTTTAGTGTATTGAGACACCAGAGGAAGAAAGAGAATACTTACTGTCTAAGTCTGATAATACTTTGTTCTTGGCTGTTGTGTACTGTGCAGCCAGGTAGTCTATTTGCTAGAAAATAAAACAGAAGAAAAAAGTATAAAGACAAACAGACTTAAACTTAATGTTTGAAAATATGTCTATGTTTGTCATAGAATTTGCACCCACAGAATCAACAGATTTCAATGTTTTAGCTAATCTGATTATTATCTTTTCAGCTAACAATAACAATGTAATACTCTTAGCTTTGTTCACAAATTTTACCACTTTTACCATTCCATCTGTTAACAGCTTACCGCTGGTGTGTAGTTGGCAAAAGATTTCAGGTCTCTTATGTTAGTGTTGACGAGACGTCTGGTGCTCTTGATCTGAGATGTGATGTTCTGGTTTGCTGCGTAGGTGACCGTCACTCCCACTCTGTAAACAAAGCAACACATACATATTTTGGGAAACAATATGCTTACAGGTATTGTTATATGACACTCTGTTATGTTTGTGAAATATATAACAAATTTAGGAATTGGTAAATTAGAAATAAGATAGTAAAAATTTAAAATTGGAGTAAACTGGACAGTCTGGTCTAACCTATGACTCTGAGGGAAGTAGTTTGTGAATTGTTGTTGTATGGTTGTTTTATTACATAAATATATATATATGATTTATTTTACAAATATTTATAATTCAAATATGCCTGCTCTATATATTGCTGTCTGTGACATGCAGTAATATCAGACCTCCTCAGTGTGGTGCTGTTGTCATGCTAAGAGCAGCCAAACTGGGGTGCGTTTCCCAAAAGCATCATTAGCCAACTGTGGTCACAAGTTCCGTTGAATTGTGTCGGTAATGACAGAACTTGTGACCATAGTTAGCTTTAGGACACACACCCTTGTTTGAGTAATGTGATTCAAGGGGTTAAAGTTTAGGGTACCGTTAGCTTGGCCTTTTTTGCCCATGGTAGAAACTACACCATTTGGACAATATTTCTCACCATTCAATAATTGCTGCAGGTTCTCATTAAATAATATTTTTCTCAAGCAGCAGCTAAATTGTAAATATTTCATTATATTATAGAACATTTTAACTTTTTTTTCTTTTTTGATTGGTATTTCCCTGTCAGCATTACTGAAAAGATCATACAAATCTAATGGCTTCTTAACCCTCATGACCCTAATTGGAAAGCAAAGTATCCATTGGTTGCACACTTCCAAATCTTAGCAGATGCAGTAAGTCAGGTATTTATTGACTACTGTATCGTGACTAGGCACTCGGATATCAAAAACTCATTTGACATATGACTTTTTGCATACTTTGCAGCTAAAAGGTATTTGAACTCAGGGTTAGTCAAGAGACATTTACAGCTCAGAAGACTGGTTAAAAAAATCTGGAACAAAGATGGCAGATTTCTGTACACAGTGTCCTACACTAGCCAAACAACAGCATTGCTATGAATGGGAATGTTAACAGATAGCCTTCTCCAGGTATTACAGAACTCCTTGGAGACAGTAGAGCAAGGTAGTGTTTCCAGACTATCTCACTCAATAAATAAATAAATAAATAACAACTAATAATAATATAAAAAATTATTTAAATAATTGTTTTATTAAATAATCGTTAAATATTTACAAATACAATAAAAGTGTTTATTAAATTATAATGTCACGTTTAGACACAAAACGAGATGAATCAGCAAATGCACATGCACAAATTCACTGGGGCTCACATAGCCACAATCTAGAGGTAACACTTTACTAATTGAGTGGTGCAGATACATATTAAATTGTGGCATCTGATTACAGATTATTGTCAGAAAAACCTCTTTCCCCATTCTCTTGTTTCCTCTTTCACTGTCTCTCTCACTCCTTCTCTCTCAGTTAAAAAAAAAAGATTTAATAAAGGGGAAATGTGATTCAACAAAGGAAGCCATAGAGAGAGAAAAAGAAAAGAGTGAAGAAAGAAACAGAGGACATTTGCACAGTCATGTTCTCTGCTCCCAGGCCTCATCCAGCACAATTACTGCAAACCTCTCAGTAAGTCATTGAAAGTCCATCAAGACACAGACACACACACACAGTACAGTCTATGCCTCACAAACGCCCATTGTGACCCAAGCAACTGCTGTCAGCACTGTCACAGGAAAAAAAGAAAAAAAAACTGAAAGTAAAGAAAAAAGAGAGGCAAAAAGAAAGAGGTGGATGGGGTATAGAAATAAAGAGGGGACTTTCTCTCTGGACACACTCAGGGCTATCAATGTCACATGTGTGAATGTGTCTGTGTGTGTGTCATTCTAGACTACCGCAGGTGTGTTCACACTCTCTAGCAATGGTGCAAATCAACTGGTTAGAACTAGGGCTGCCCTCGACTAAAGATTTTTCTGGTCGACTAGTAGTCGTTCATCTTAAGCGATTAGTTGACTAATCGCACGTTTATTAATAAACCTTATAAATCATAATAAAAAGCCTTTAATGCCTACAGCCTACTCAGCATTGAAGCACACGCATAAAGCTTGCCACAGCGCACTGGCAGAAGTAATGACGATGCTGACTCTTCATCTCCGCAGTAGTGGACGCGGATATATGCATGTGAAATCCTTCCTGTTCGAACCGGCTGCTCTAAGCGGGACTCAAACCTGGGTACGTCGGCATGGGACGTACATTAATATGCTCAGAATAGGCTACATATTTTTATTGCTATTTGGTAGGTATCGTTTTTATTATTGTGTTGTTCGAGGAACTGAAAAGCTTTTGTGCCTCGTGTTTGCAAAGTATATAGGCATAATGCAAAAGGGTTTCGTTTTTGGTGTAGTTTGGTCTAATTAGGATGGACTATCTTGTGTTTTGTGTAGAACTTGCTCTATTTCATTATTGTTATTGTTTTGGTGAAAGTCTGTTTCTCAGACCATACAAATGTGTGCCCCCCTATGAAAACAAAATGCCCCCCCCATTCTATATGTTCTGGTGACGGCCCTGTCTCGTAGACTAATGGTTAGTTGACTTTTAGGGGGCAGCCCTAGTTAGAACAAACCTCTAAATTAATTGACAGTATGCACAATTTGTTTCTTTTTTCCAATTATCTCTTATTTCCTAAAATTTCAGTGTCAGTTTAACAATCATTAAGGATCCAAATCTGACAGAAAAGAATACATTAGAAAACACAAGTGCACAAGTGCACACACAGACCCAGTAACTAGCCTTGACTAGATTAGTGTGGAGCAGCTTGTGTTTATTACACAGAGAGAGAGAGCAGCGATAGGATGATGGTGGTTCACTGTACCTGTGCTGTGACCTCTGTTCTTTTTCTAGACATTAATAAGTGTAATGTACTTTACCAGAATCCCTGTTCGCATTTGCACGCAAACTGGCCCACAGACAGACTGACACATTTATTTGCCGATCTGCATGTTTTTAAACATCCCTTAAATATTCTGTACATTGAATATATACATATATATCTACCTGGAAAAGTATATATATAGGCTATTGAAGGACCCTGTTGTTACATGTCATGTTCCAGTCTTTCCCCTGTGACCTAGTTTCCCCGTTCTGTTGATTAGTTCATTTGATCCACCTGTGTCTTAATTATCCCGTCACCTTGTTTAGCTCCCTTTTGTTAGTCACCTGTATATATACCTTGTGTTCTTCTTCACTCCTTGTCCGTTCTCGTTGTTGTCTACATGTGTGCATGCTATCTCCTGTGTTATTAATTAAAACACCATTCCTGTGGAAGTCTGTGTTTGCCGTGTCTCTTCAACTACAGCCACACGTAACACCTGTATGCGAAATTGTATGTTTGAAGTCCAGGTTTTTTTTGTCCCAATCATGTGAGCTGTAAATGCCACTGCCAAATGACTAACCACATTTTCAAATATGTGTAGTTTTTTGTTACAAAGCTTGTAAAAAGTCATATGTCAACTGAGTAAGATGTCCGAATACTCAGCATGCAATATATACATAATATTAAATTTTTAATCCAATGAGAACTTTTTTAAAGTATATATATTACAAAATTCATAAAAAAAAATCCATTCTCCACAATTATCTACTGACAAGGCTATTCAACTGACACAAGTACCACTACTGTTAACAGGCACAGATTATTGGATGGTGCCAATAATCTCAAAATGACCAAATATATAATTTGTACAAAATCAAAACTAGACACTTTCATTTTGACATTATGCATAACAAGTCACTTTTACAAGCATGTGGAATATATAGTTATAAAGGGTCAAAAACACTTTTTGAAGGTGAAGAAGACTCACGCGAGGAAGACAGAGGTAGCGATGAGTGTGGCCATGTAAAATCCTCGTAAGCAGTCGCCGTTCTTCTTCTGTCTCTGATGCATCTCACCCCCACAGTTCTCACAGCATCGACACATGCAGAAACATAGACCCACTATCGGCATGAACAGCACAAACAACACTCCCAGTACAGTCAGGACTATGAAGCCGAGCTCATAGTAGATAGCCTGGAGAGGAGAGGAGAGTAGAGGAGAGGAGAGGAGAGGAGAGGAGAGGAGAGGAGAGGAGA
>RJVU01075617.1:7020932-7111836 GCA_003731715.1 Anabarilius grahami
AGGAGAGCATTTAATCATAATCAGTCTTAATATTTGCTGAGCAAAGCCCCCAAATAAAGATAACAAAGCTTGAATTGCTACAATAATAGACAAATGTTTTATTATGTCATTTATATGTGTGTCAGGTACAAATTATTTGTTAATTAATTAATGTCATTTTTAATCACATTATTTATTTCTTTACAAATATCAGTAACCTTTACTTCAAACATTTGCATTTAAAAAAAAATGTAAAAATGAAAGTTGGAGTAAAAACTATATATATATATATACATATAAAAATTGTAGTTAAAATGGAAAGAGTGGCAGTGCATGTGAGCGTGTAATGGACATGGACAAGTCACTAGAATTTTCCATTTTTAAACAGTACCTGTAATAGTAATACAACATTCTCTGGCTGCATTGTCGTAGAGTTGAAGAGACATCAGTGTGCATGGCGAAGATAAAGAGAAAGCAATCTTACTTTATTGTATTGTATTATATACAGTATGGCCATTATATAAGCACATAAATCCTTAACGGAACCAAACACACACACCTTCTTGTAATCATCCCCTTTGAGTCCTCCCATGTTCTGCTGGACCATCGTAACAATGAGATCTGTAACAACAAATTTAGCAGAAGAAAATAAAATGTTATGGTTACTATAAACTGGAAATTCGAGAAACCTTCAAAAAATAAAATTTTCATGGAGAGGGATTCTTTCAAAGTACAAGAAAGTTCTACTGCCCTGTGCATCTTACTTCCACAGGTGTAACATTTCTGAGAAAGCAAGTAAGATTTAGTGAAATGTTTGCTGTTGAAAGTTTAACTCTAAGAAACAAATAGTTATTTATTCTTTATTTGATCTGTTGGTCATGCATCATTATGCCAAAACAACAGATTAGATTAATGTTAATTACAGACCTGTGTAAAGCACTGCAGGTGTCTGTTAAATGCTATGTTAACAGTGCAGTGGCAATGACACGAGTCTTGTTGTCAGTGCTAATGCTACATTAGCATCTGTTTCAAACCATCTGCTCAACCTACATTTCTTTGTGATGTGTGTGTGTGTGTGTGTGTGTGTGTGTGTGTGTGTGCGCGTGCGCGTTTTTGTGACATATCAGGACACTGTGTGTTGGAGACATTAGCCACAGGTAGGTTTTTCTAAATCCGTTTAAGTTATGGAAGTGTGTGTGTGTGTGTGTGTGGGCGCGCACGTTTTTGTGACATATCAGGACACAATTTTGTATAATGACATGGGTATGACATAGGTATTACAAGGAGAGGGTGATTTATGAGGACATTCCCCATGTCCCCACTTTTCAAAAGGCTTATAAATCATACAGAATGAGTTTTTGTTAAAAAATTAAAATTGTGCACAGTTTCCTGTGATGGTTAGGTTTAGGTGTAGGGGTAGTGTAGGGGGATTGAAAATACGGTTTGTACAGTATAAAAACCATTACACCTATGGAATGTCCCCACAATTCACAAAAATGAACATGTGTGTGTGTGTGTGTGTGTGTGTGTGGTCATGTCATCATGGTAAACCCTACGTTATGCAGACAAAATGTCCCCACACAGATGGCAATATCCGAAATCCGGTCTCCATGAGGAAAACAGCTTATAAATACTAAGTGATGTTTTTTTAAAATGTAAAAATGGAGAAAGCTTTCTTGTGATGGGTAGGTTTAGGGTTAGGGAATAGAATATACATATCCAATGTGTGTGTATTTATGCTCATGTATTACAGAAGGTTCTAATAATTTGTAATTCATTACATTTACTGTATATAGCGCTTTTCTCTGTACTCAAAGCACTTTACATACGAAAGGGAGAATGTCCTCAACCACCACCAATGTGCAGCATCCACCTGGATGATGTGACGGCAGCCATATTGCGCCAGAACACCCACCACACAGCAGCTTTGGGGTGGAGAGGATTAAGCCAATCAGTATACAGTGCCCTCCACTAATTTTGGCACCCTTGGTAAATATGAGCAAAGGCGGCTGTGAAAATAAATCTGCATTGTTTATCCTTTTGATCTTTCATTCAAAAAATGCACAAAAATTCTAACCTTTCATTTAAGAAAAACTATTGAAAAAGCTTATTATGAAATAAATGTTTTTCTCTAGTTCACTTTGGCCACAATTATTGGCACCCAATTATTGCAACGTCCTTTTCCAAAGATAACAGCTCTGAGCCTTCACCTATAATGCCTGATGAGTTTGCAGAACAGCTGACAAGAGATCAGAGACCATTCCTTCATACAGAATCTCTCCAGATCCTTCAGATTCCCAGCTCCATGTTGGTGCTTCTTCTCTTCAGTTCACTCCACTCATTTTCTTTAGGGTTCAGGTCAGGAGACTGGGACGGCTATGGCAGAAGCTTCATTTTGTGCTCAGTGACACATTTTTGTGTTGGTTTTGATGTTTGTTTTGGATCATTGTCCTGATGGAAGATCCAACCAAGGCCCATTATAGGATTTCTAGCAGAAGCGGTCAGGTTTTGATTTTTTTTATCTGTTGGTATTTGATAGAATGCCATGTATCTGAACAAGATGTCCAGGACCTCCAGCAGAAAAATATGCCTACAACATTAAAGATCCAGCAGTATATTTAACTGTGGGCATGGGGTACTTTTTATCCATGTGTGCACCAAACCCATCTGGTGGATTTGCTGCAAAAAAACTATTTTATTAGTTTCATCTGACCATAGAAGCCGGTCCCGTTTGAAGTTCCAGTCGTGTCTGACAACTGAATATGCTGGAGATTGTTTCTGGATGAGAGCAGAGGATTTTTCTTGAAACCCTCCCGAACAACTTGTGGAGATGTAGGTGCTGTTTGATCTTTTTTTTTTTGACTTTCTGAGACTCAAGACTCAACTAATCTCTGCAATTCTCCAGCTGTGATCCTTGGAGAGTCTTTGTCCACTCAAACTTTCCTCCTTACCGTGCATTAGGATGATTTAGACACACGTCCTCTTCCAGGCAGATTTGTAACATCTTTAGTTGATTAAAACTTCTTAATTATTGCCCCGATAGTGGAAATGGGGATTTTCAATGTGATAGCTTTTTTCTTATAGCCATTTTCTATTTTGTGAAGCTCAACAATCTTTTGCTGCACATCAGAACTAGGCTATATTCTTTGGTTTTACTCATTGTGATGAATGATTAAGGGAATTTGGCCTTTGTGTTTCCTCATGTTTATACTCCTGTGGAACAGGAAATCATGGCTGGATAATTTCATGTTCATGATCACCCTGGTGTGCTAAAAAAAAAAGTAAATATGAATGGGAATATATTTCAGAGATATTTTACTCATAAGAATTTCTAGGGGTGCCAATAATTGTGGTCAACATGTATTGGAGAAAAACATTTATTTCATAATGTGAGTTTCCCCCCACTTTCAATTGTTTTACTTCGATGAAAGGTTAAAATTTTGTGAAATTTTTGAATGAAAGATCAAAAGGATAAACAATGCAGATTTATTTTTAGAGTCATCTTTGATCATATTTATGAAGGGTGCCAATAATTCTGGCCACAACTGTATGGGGATGATTAGGTGGCCATGATGATGGACAGAAGCCAATGGGCAAATTTGGCCAAGATGCCAGGGTTACACCCCTATAGGACATCCTGGGATTTTTAATGACCACAGAGAGTCGGGACCTCAGTTAAACGTCTCATCCAAAAGACAGTGCTTTTTTGACAGTATAGTTTCCCCATCACTATACTGGGGCGTTAGGACCCACACAGACCACAGGGTGAGCACTCCCTACTGGCCAAACATCACTTCCAGCTGCAACCGAATTTTCCCAGGAGGTCTCCCATCCAGGTTATACACCACATGATTGCCATTAGAAGTCATCTACACAGACACACACACACACACACACAAACTTTGGTATTTTAAGTAGACCATAGTGAAAAAAACCACTTAAGGTCACCACAAATTCAAAATTGAGAATTCAAATTTTTTATGGAATTTATTTATGAGTGATTCATCCATGCACATCATTATTTATCATTAACCAATGATCTAATCAATTCACGATGGGCAAAATCGATCCCGCCCTAAGTTTTCTTTAAAAAAGAAGCTGTTCACTCACGTCACAATGGGGAAGAAAAGACTATTGCAACTTCCATTTCATGCCGACTTTTAAAAAAAATGCAATAAAATGCTACTAATAAAAAGCTATTAATTTAGATCAATATATTAGCACAATGTACTGTATATAACATATTTTTTAAAGCTACAAGAGATTTACCCTAATATCCTACAGCACAGCCTCATCTATCATGTTTTACCTGATCTGAACTAACCATAGTCTTTACCTCACCTCTTTCAGGTGAGGGTGTTACTGATAGCAATAGTGGACTTTCTGGATTTGTATGTTTTCATTAAGATATTGTATCTTTATCAAACCATTTTACATAAAAAATAAAAAGCCAATTGTCCTAATGAGGATAATGATTTGATAAACATACTAAATAAATGAAAACATAAAAATGCAGGAAGTTTTCTGGAATAAAGTTTAGGTTCAGAGAGTTTAGCAAACACAGAATACTTGTAGTATATAGGATACTATATACAGTAGTATACACTAAAATAATGAGTAATACACAATATTTTTATATTCATCTCATGATTGAATGTAAGTGTTACAGCATTCTTTATGAAACATCTCCTCCCCTAGTGGCGATTCTGCAAAGTACTGCAGAAGTTAACTGCACTGAAATGCTCACGGGCAAACATAAACAAACACTTAACCCTAAAACACCATTGCATAAAAGGATAAGCTTCTTTACAGTTGTACTAAATTTAGCAGGTATTTTTTTCTGGCATGACACCTTGCAGAGAGATCAACAGAACATGATCCAAAATATAACGTCATTGCCAAGACTGTGCTTTAAAACACTAGCAGTACTGCTTTACTACAGGTCACTGATACCTGCCCAGTCAAAACAATATAACATTTTTACAAAGCAGAATTCACTCTGCTATTTACTGAACTGAACCAGTAGGTCTTTCCTTATAGTTTAAGTTATGCATGTAAACACATTTTGTAAGATTTTAAAGCTACACATAAGCAATATCTGACACACAAGAGCCTCACTGACTAGCTTGACTAGGGAATCAATACTTTTATTCATTAAGGATTCATTAAATTGATCAAAAGTGACTGTACAGATAATAATGTTACAAAGATATATATTTCAAATAAATTCTGCTCTTTAAAACTTTCATTTTATCAAGAAATCTGTAAAAAATAAAATAAAATAATAATAATAATAAAAACGTTTGCGGTTTCCACAAAAATATTAAACTGCACAACTGTTTTCAACATTGATAATAATAAGAAATTTTATTTTAGCATATTAGAATGATTTTTTAAAGAGATAATAAAAAATTAAACATTTCATAGACATAACTCTGTAAACAAAGCAGAATATACAGCATTAGTATATTTAGTACATTACAAAATAAAATGTATTTTTATAATGTGTTTAATTTGTTCTCTGTAGTTCAATGGAGTTATGGGTTATGGTTGCTGAAAATTCAGCGTTGCCATCACAGGAATAAATTGTTATTAAAATATTAACCATATATATATATATATACAGAAAACAATTCAGAAAACAAACTGTAATCATATTTCACAATATTATTGTTTTTACATCCAAAAACAACAAGCGAACAAAGCAGAATCTACAGTTTTAGTATATGTAGTACAGTATATTGCAAATGTATTTATTTAAATCTGTTTAATGTTGATCTCTGTAGCTTTTTAATTATATTACCTCTTTATTAATATTATATTATAGTGTTACCAAGAAAATCAAGCATTTAAATTTTAGGGGGTTCATGTGTTGGTTGAGAATCTAAGTGCTTATATACTATAGAATTGTGCAGGCAGATTTATGTATGTGAGATATGGCAGCTCTTTATCTCAAACTGTGCATTTGTGTATAAGAGAAAGCGAGAGAACAAGATAAATCCTGGGTGAACAAGAAAGGGTATCACTGGTTATAATGGCATATGGTTAATCCTCTTACAGTGTTGCTGTTGGGCAGTTAAGTGGTCCCTCTCCCTCTCTAATGCTTTCTTTCCCCTTTTCTCTCTTCTTCTACCAAACCCTATTTCTCTCTTATTTAATCCTCACCCCCTTTTCAAACACTCTCACTTCCTACCGTCCTGTCTCATAGATACAACAAGCTACTCAAAAACATTGAACAAATGAAGCAAATGAAGCACATATGCAATGTTTATGACTAGAACTGTGACCCACTTTGACAGCAATATAGTATTACATGACACAATGCCAAATACATAAACATTGACTAAACCACTGACTAACAGAGAGAATTCAATTCACATACACTACACACACAGACAATGCCAGTATAAGTGGGTCATATCTGGGTGTTGATCTCCCTGTCCTTCAATTACAGTGCAGATTTTTAAATCCAGTGATCAGAGATATTAAGCTTATCTGGGCTGAGACAGAGGGAGTCCCTGGATTAAACCTTAGATTTAGACTGTTTATATTCACATCCCTCTTTTCTTTCATCTGTCCATTCCTCAGACAGCGTAAATGCGGTTAGATTAAGCTGCATTATGTCTATCAAGCATAAATCCACCACTTCCTTCACAGACAAAATGCTTCAGCTGTGTTCAAACCTGTGAGCTGACTCATCCGGAAAATGAGTTACAGACAGATGGAATGGAGAAATATAGTGGCCTTTAACCTGAACCATGTGCTCAATGTTACTGCTGTTTAATCCAGTAATCCAGCCTTAATTCTACATCAGAAGTATCTTTCTATAAGATCAGGAGTTACAAAACTCCAAAGAATGCTTTAGCAAAGAGATTGCATTAGGAATAATATCTGTTAGTCAGTGGCTTGTGTTTGATCTATTTCTGTCTGTAAATCCACACCCACATGTTTACAGGTTAAAAACGGCATCTCATTTCTTAAAATCTGCTATTTTTAAGTAAGCGGTGGTATAAAATCAGAAATGTTATGAAATGGTTATTTTGGGGTTGTTTGAGGGTTGTTCTCTTGTTTTGTCAGGAGAGGCATTTGCTTTGCATGTACTTTTGGAGCATATGGCACTCAGATTATCAGCTTACCTGATTGGGCAGGTGACTCATAGAGCAGATCGGCTAATTGGTTAGGCTGCAGGGACTTAACCGCGCAATCCTATTCTACTCAAAAACACACATACACACACACACAAGCGCTCCTCTATGCTCAACATGCTGACCTCACAAAGAAATCCACCTGCCAACAGCCTGACCTTAAACACACTGTGGTAGGTTTGTCACACTTTTTACTCCAGTAAATATATATATATATGGGGTTAGGTATTTTTGAAATTTAATTTCTGTGAAGACACATACCATAAAGTCTAATTAATAAAAAATGTTTTATATATATATATATACATAGTTCAGTCATGAAACTCTGATGGCACAGGCTGAGGATAATTACAGCGTTAACTATTGGCACAAGCTGATTGGTCCATGTCACGTCTGCAATCAATGAGCTTGCTGCTCACACATTTAAAGCATGTTGCCACATGATATGGGGTAAGTTGTCACAGTGAAACCTGCCATTAAACAGTCTATCACAGGCTTTCAAAAACTAAAAGAATTGCACAAAGCAATTCATTACAATTATTATTGCTGATATGTACAAAAATATCAACCCCAATAAAAATGTGACTTCTGCCAAATTCTCTGTGTGTCAGCTAACCCAGGTCTCACTATACAATGTAATGTAACAGTTGCACTACAGTGGTACAGTATGTTGCACACAATTCCAGTCGCTATGCACTCCTCATTAACTCACTGATTAAAACATCACTTTTTGAATTACATCTGGTAATCTGTACATTAATGAACTCTCCAGAGCTATTATAGTGGCCAGACTCCCTTTCTCCAGCTTACTACAAACAGTACAAACAAGTGTAAACTTATCCAGTGAATAATTTTCAAACCAACATAGGTTCTGTAGGTTCAAAAAGCAAAAGGATGATGATGGTGATTCATGAGCAGATCACTGAGCGCATCCAGGCATAACAATAAACATCATAACACATTATGTCAATGAATGTATTTATGGCAAGCTGTTTTAACATTTATTCCTTAAAACTCACTTCTATTAGTTGTTATGTTAGTAGTGCAGATCATCTAAAAATATATGTCTGTGTAAATCAGACCATTTCACCTCACTGTTGAAATAATGTTGAAATATTTCAATAACATTGAAATAATGTATTATTAATTATTGCATATTAATAGTTATTGTTGATTTGGCAAAATCAAAACATAAGGCATCAGGTCTCTCCTCCACTCAGATTACTGTAATAATCTTAACTGCGACTGGCTTGACCGAATTTGCCACTAACCATGGCTGGTCAGGTTAAAAATACTGTAGTTAAAGACCCTGTGTTCTGGTCCATTCAGGAAGAACGTGCTACATGTGTGCAGCTCTTCAAAAATGTTGAGAACTGTTGCTGTTCCTGACTAATCCTCATCATTTTCAGTGTAAATGCAGTTTGATGAATAGGACTGCAAAGTGCTGCTCAAAATTACACTGTAACCAATCACAAAATGAAAAAACAACAACAATGATACTGAATTTTGACTTAAATAGTAATGTCATACATGGCCCCTACCATTAATTAGATACATACTAGTACTTATTCCAATAGCAATCAACATCTATTCAATTAGTCAGTTACAATATGTTACAGGTAACAAATGGGATAGATACTAGTGTCTCATATCTACTAATCTACAAATATGCTAATATCAAATTTATATTAGTCAGGTATTATTAATCATTTGGTACCAGGAACAATAGAATATTACTACTGGAATAATTATTAGCAGCAAGGAATTAAGTACTAGTGACTATTTGAATACACTGCTGGAATAAGTACGCCTTCTAGCATCTAATGAAAAGCAAGTGAAATTTAAAAACATACTAGTCACTATTAGATTACTAGCAAGTACAATTGAATTGGTTACACTATAAGACTATATTTTGCAGTGTCCTTGTTACACATGTACTTACTGTAGTAACAACGGTAAATTATGCATAATTACAAGAAACTAACCTTAAACCAAACCCTAACATTAACCCTATAGTACGTACATGCTGTTGTTAATTAATATTACTCAGTACTTATTTGTGTAATTACACTGTAACAAGGACTCCTTACAATAAAACGTTACCAAAGATACTAGTTAGGTTTAAGAAATACGTGTTAAACGGCTTGCCATACGATATGCCAAAGACTTCCATCTGATACTGACTAATAGGCACTTGCAATATTAATCTATCTAAAAGTCTATAACACACTTCTGTAAGTATATGTGGAAGTTTTTCATGTGAATCTGATACACGGGCAAGAATGTGGAGAACTTTAGCGTGTTTTCCAAACCGGTGTGCATCTCACCTTTGGGGAAAGGGTTGGGTTGAACCACGTACAGAAACGCGTGGACCATGTGGAAAAGAACACCGACGGGACCCGGTTCATAATACGCGTGGGTTTCGTACACCACCGACGGAACGAAGCCAAAATCCAATGGCGCTCTGAACATCGAGGTGCGCGAAGACGAATTATAGTGCTCTTCCCGGGCTTCGCTGCTCGTGAGACCCCAGCACATCACCAGCACGAGCCCTACTTTCCACCACATGTCCATCAGTCCTTTTCGCGGCATGATTTTGATTAATAACAGGATGGAAAGTGAAGGGAAGGACAGATTAAGTGAGAGAAAAGTATATTTGTTTGGAATGCTCTCTAGTCCTCGACATTAAAAATAAAAAAAATTAAAAAATAACCCGGGACACATAAAAAAGAAAAAGAAAATCAATAATGAAAAAAATATTCCAATTTATGCGTTTATTCCCCCTATCCTTCTGATGGCATCATGGTAAACATCCCTGCGGTCTGGATAGCTCAGGATGAGCTGAGTGTTTGTCTGACCTGCGCCTCCCGCTGCGCGCTCCACTTCTGTCTGATGGCCGGAGGAGTCTCTGTGCACGCGCATTGGAGATGGTTTTAGAGGGAAATCATGTCTAGATGAGTCAAGCCAGGTCAAAGTAGTTTTAAGCAACTACAGTGTCTTCTCTAAAATTGCACAGAGCATATAACGGTCTAACAACATAACTACTGTCAATAAATGAACCATGTGGCGCAGGGGGTGATTTTTATTAAAATACTTTTGTCTTTGTAGCCAAATATGAAGATTAGAAAACCATTCATTCATTCTAATCTATCTATCTATCTATCTATCTATCTATCTATCTATCTATCTATCTATCTATCTATCTATCTATCTATCTATCTATCTATCTATCTATCTATCAAATAAATGTATTTCATTTTCTCTAGAATCCAGATTGTTACATTATTAGATCATATACATTTTATCGGATGTTATACATTATATTACATGCATATAATTAATCCTCATTAGGCAGTCGTGGCCTAGAGTCTGGTAACCTGAAGGTTGTGGGTTCAATTCTCAATACTGGCAGGAAATGACTGAGGTGCCCTTGAGCAAGGCATGGACCTAACCCTCAATCGCACCCTGCGCCACAGCAAAATGGCTGCCCACTGCTCTGGTTGTGTGTGTCCATGGTTTGCACTGTGTGTGTTCACTACTCCTAATGTGTGTGCAGTCTGTGCACTAACTTGGATGGGTTAGATGCAGACTACAAATTCTGAGTATAGGATACTTCAGAACCGTGAAAAGTTTAACTACCAGTCCTTTTCACATAAATACGTGGTTCTATTCACTTTAAGTATGGTCAAAAAGTCAAATGAGTTGAAAAGCAGCAACTCCAGACTCTGCCAAGACACTAGCTGATGGTCCTCTGCCCTGAAATGTCCCACAGCTACATTTGGAACAGCTGAAAAGCCTCTGTGTGGTTGTGTGTGCATGGACATGAATACCAACAAACAGAACAGAAAGTGAGAGAAAGACAGACAGAGAAAGAGGCCACAATTTGTATTATGTCAGACATCACAACCACATTCGACGTGCACACACAAACACACATTGCAGAGGAAGAGAAAGAGAGATTTGATCAGGTGTAAATAGGACAATAAAATAGAACAAAATCATGATTATATTGTTCCTGTTTTCGTCCATAAACCCTTCTCTTTAAACAATAATAGCTCTTATCAAAAAAAGAAAAAGAAAAAAAAAGAAAGGATTATTTTAATATTTAATAGGCCTGTGTATCACCCTGTGTCTCTCAAAATTCAACTACAGACATGAATTCTTAATTGGGACTGACATATTCTATTCACTATACAGTGGAGTCCAAAAGTCAAAATCTAATTTAAACCTGGATATAAACAACATTTTATGACATATTTACACATGTAACATACGTATGTGCAAGGGGTAATACAATGTACTAAAGAGGTGAGTATGAATAAATAAATACCTGAAATGTAACAACCTACAGTGCTCAGCGTGAGTTCACCCCCTTTGAAAGTAACATTTTAAACAATATCTCAATAAACACAAAAACAATTTCCAAAATGCTGACAGGACTAAGTTTAATATAACATCTGTTTAACGTATAACATTAAAGTAAGGTTAATAATATAACTTAGATTACACATTTTTCAGTTTTACTCAAATTAGGGTAATGCAAAAATGAGTACACCCCACAACAAAAACTATTACATCTAGTACTTTTTATGGCCTCCCTTATTTTTAATGACGGCATGGAAATCGTCACCCAGTTCGGCTTTCTACTTCTTTAGATAACTGCAGTGAACTTGAATGCCGATTTTCTTCAACCCTTCTCATCAGAAGACGCTTCTGTCGAGGTGTTAACTTCCGTGGACGACCTGGACGTCTCTGTGAGATGGTTGCAGTTCCATCTTTTTAAAAATTTTGTATCACTTTTGCTACAGTATTCTGACTGATAAGTAAAGCTTTGCTGATCTTCTTGTAGCCTTCACCTTTCTGGTGTAAAGAAATTATTTTCTTTCTCAGATCTTGTGACGTTTCTCTTCAATGTGGTGCCATTGCTGACAGCATGAAATGGGAAGGGGTTTTAACACCCTTTTATAGTCAACTGTCTGCTGGACACCTGTGTAATGAATAAGACTCACCTGTGGTTGAATTCCTGTTCAATTATACATTTGTAGTCTAAAATTTAACTTTGCTCCAGAGACTTTCAGTGGGGTGTACTCATTTTTGCATCACCCTATTTTGAAAACTGAAAATTTTGTTTTCGAAGTTATATTATTAACCTTACTTTCATGTTATAAGTTAAACAGATGTTATATAAAACTTAGTCTTGTCAACATTTTGGAAATTGTTTTTGTGTTCATTGAGATATTGTTTAAAATGTTACTTTTCAAAGGGGGTGTACTCATTTACACTGAGCACTGTATGTTTAAGACACTGTATGTCAAATATATTCGAGATTATGCACTGTTTTTAGGTCTGAAAGCCAAATGAATAAGTAAATTTGTGATATTGAGCATGTGTACTCATGTGATAGATGTTCCTGCTTTGATTGAAGTGCAAGATGCTCTTTGGTACAACCTTTGAGAACATGATTACCAGATTTTGTTCATTCAAGCAGTGGTTTTGTTAGTAATGCAAATGGGGAGCAAACCAAATGCCAAGTAATATAATGAAAAAGTGAGGACTTTTTTTAAAGACTGAGCTTGGAACTCCACTGTACATCAACCTAGCAACGGAGAGCCTTCTAGAGATTTGTATTTGGAGATTTCTAATCCAGTTTTAAATAGACTTGCCTCACAGTGGTATTCATTCATTTATTCTGTGATCTAATTTTACACATATTCCAAGTCAAAATCTCAATCGGTTTAGTGTTCAGATCTCTATGGTTTTAGCACAGATCAGTTTAGCGTTACATAATCTTTAGGTGACTATTTTTGGCTTGGGGTCAGAGAGGTTGAGTTTAATCCAGTCCTTGACAACTACATCACCTCTTGCTTTTGCCGCCACTCAAGTCAGAATGTGAGAGACAGTTCTAGCAACTGTTAGGATCATGGCTGCTGCACAAATTTAACCTTTGAATACTCAGTGGACAGTTGTTGGAAAGTAATATATTCAATAGAATTGAAAATGCCATTGCTTATTACAAGACATACAGTGAAAAGTTTTCAAGTGAATATTAAGTTAGTTGTATACAGCTCCAGGTGTCAGTGGGGATGTCCATTTTAATAACTAAAACTTTGATGAAAAAGCAGTCTGTTGGTATGATTGGCTGTGCAAACAGTCACTTTATTAAAAATAGGTGCAAAAAATGAGAACTTCATGAGGTATATGCATCTTTATCCTTCATATATATGTGTGTTTGAGTGATTTAGTTTTACACACACCGATCTGGCATAACATTATGACCACTGACAGGTGAATAACACTGATTATCTCTTCATCACGGGACCTGTTAGTGGGTAGGATATATTAGGCAGCAAGTGAACATTTTGTCCTCAAAGTTGATGTGTTAGAAGAAGGAAAAATGGGCAAGCATCAGGATTTGAGTGAGTTTGACAAGGTCCAAATTGTGATGGCTAGACAACTGGGTCAGAGCATCTCCAAATCTGCAGCTCTTGTGGGGTGTTCCCGGTCTGCAGTGGACAGTATCTATCAAAAGTGGTCCAAGTAAGGAACGGTGGTGAACTGGCAACAGGGTCATGGGCGGCCAAGGCTCATTGATGCACGTGGGGAGCGAAGGTTGGCCCGTGAGGTCCGATCCAACAGATGAGCTACTGTAGCTCAAATTGCTTAAGAAGTTAATGCTGGTTCTGATAAAAAGGTGTCAGAATACACAGTGCATCGCAGTTTGTTGCGTATGGGGCTGCATAGCCGCAGACCAGTCAGGGTGCCCGTGCTGACCTCTGTCCACCGCCGAAAGCGCCAACAGTGGGCACGTGAGCATCAGAACTGGACCGCGGAGCAATGGAAGAAGGTGGCCTGGTCTGATGAATCACGTCTTCTTTTACATCACGTGGATGGCCGTGTGCGTCGCTTACCTTGGGAACACATGGCACCAGGATGCACTATGGGAAGAAGGCAAGCCGGCGGAGGCAGTGTGATGTTTTGGCAAATGTTCTGCTGGGAAACCTTGGGTCCTACCATCCATGTGGATGTTACTTTGACAGGTACCACCTACCTAAGCATTGTTGCAGACCATGTACACCCTTTCATGGAAACGGTATTCCCTGGTGACTGTGGCCTCTTTCAGCAGGATAATGCACCCTGCCACAAAGCAAAAAATTGTTCAAGAATGGTTTGAGGAGCACAATGAGTTTGAGATGTTGACTTGGCCTCCAAAAACCCAGATCTCAATCCAATCGAGCATCTGTGGGATGTGCCGAACAAACAAGTCCGATCCATGGAGGACCCACCTCGCAACTTACAGGACTTAAAGGATCTGCTGCTAACATCTTGGTGCCAGATACCACAGCACACCTTCAGGGGTCTAGTGGAGTCCATGCCTTGACAGGTCAGGGATGTTTTGGCAGCAAAAGTGGGACCAACACAATATTAGGAAGGTGCTCATAATGTTATGCCTGTACACGTTATAATAAATAATTTTATGGTTTTATTAATGTATGTAAATATTATGCAATATATTAGCATTGTAACCTTATCTGGTGTCTTATGAAACACTTAATGAAAGTGTCCATTAGGGCTCCACATTACACAAACACTTAAAAATGACATTAACAACAACAAAGGTAGAAAACAACAAAACTTTAATTAACACAACGCCCTGATTCCTCTCCCCAATTCCGTCTATAAAACATCCCATACAAGGGATGTGACATCGTCATTCCTCTTCAGTTTCTACAGGAAACACAAGTTTGTAAGAACCTTAAATGCTGAAGCCAATATGGGTACATAAACACACCGAAAACAAGCTGATATTGACCAATGAGAGAAAACAGTTGTGAAGTCCAGCAGTTTGGAAAGAAATTCCTGTCTTTTTCAGTTATTTCCAAATAAATGGATATGAGTATGTATTACAAAGGTTCAGTCAAGCAAAACCATCCTTTTGAGAACTGATTCAGTCAAACTTCAACCTTATTTCAAAAGTCAAAATGTGATTTAACCCATGGTAATGCACAGGCAATTACAATGAAAAGCACAACAAAACCAAACATTGCTTATAGTGGTCTCTCTTTCAAAAATAAGCAATTCTAACATCAGTGTTTCAAATGTAAAACAATGAGAAATGCTCTTTGATATCATTTTGGCAGTTTAAGTCAAGTGAATGCTTCTGAAAATGTTTTGAAGTGTTTGCATTAGTTTGATAAACGATTGGGTAAACGATTCCTTGGCATATTTGATATTTTCAACTTAGTGCAGTTCCTAAATGATAGCTAAATGAAACAGCACCTTACATAATATGACGGCCTTATATGATGACTGTCGACATGCTGACTTGAGTGTAAATTGTCAGACTGAATTCCACCATATTACAAAGTAAAGCAATTATAGCCACACATTTGTAATACAAGTCATACAAATTCCTAATTTAGTCAACAAAAAAAAGGAAATACAAAACATGTCATTACTGAGAAAAAAAAAAAAACTTAAATTCTGACCTCCAGTACTACTAAAAGATATGACATTAGTGGTTCACAAAAAATATTGTTTAAGACAGTGTGGTCTGTTATGCAAAGTAAATGCATAAAACATTATTCTCTATGATGATAATGTACTCCAATAAGTTCTTTAAGCACTTTACATGCATTATTACTGATTATGGGCACTCGACACTGGTTTAGAAGCTGGTTATTATGAAACTTTGACTCACTGTTTTTTGCTTACATAACTGGCTTCTGATGCTCAAAGCTGTAAAAACTGTTCATTGTGGTTCAACAGAGGCCTTTTTTAAAATACTCTCAAGATATTAGCAAAAGGTTCATTATTCAACTTTGCTTTGGTCAAGACTCTGACTTTTGGAATGTTGTTAATTGACTATTTAGCATCTGTTCCCAACATCAGCACCAATGTATGATTGTTCATTAAATCTGCTACTCTTGGTACAATAAGATGCACTAAATGGAAAATATTTCATTCCTTTATTTTAGCTGGTGAATCACATTATGCTACTGGACTTTATTCAGTTTTATGTTTCCATGCGACTATCTTGCATTAATCTATGATCCTTTCATTCAGACGCAGACTTATAAAACTCTTATTCTATGGTGTAAATCAATCGACATATCAAAAGCATGCGTTTTAGCACAGTATCGCATACTCATGACCTCAAACAAATTTTTTTTTTTTTTGTCGTAGGAAACCCTGTCTTCAAACTCAAAGAAAGAACATTCTTTAAAATATAAATAAATAAAAATGTAATAAGGTGTTTTAGCCTGCTGCCTGCTTTCACTCAAAGACACAAAGAAAATCTGCGTAACACATCTGTAATTACAAGACTACACTCCGGTACTGACTGCCAACGAACATTGTGATTTGCCAAATTAAAAGTCTTTAAATTGAAAGTAAGGATTGTAGATTTGAGAGGACACTTCCAAATACAGAAATTATTAATGAAGAAGAGAATTAAACAAGAATTTTGAAACCCAGTTTTGTCATTTGTTTTGGAGCACTGCAGACATGTGAATCTGTAATTTTAGAATACAATCCATCCCCTTCTCTCTTTTTCTTCAGTCGATCGCCCCATGAAAGGAAAGCACAGTGACCACTGAACCAAGATCTCCCCCGCCATCCAAAGGTAACCTCCGCTGGTGATCTTGAACCTCTTGAAAGCTTCGAAACTTCATTGGATGGATTCCAAATGGGTAAAACTATGTGTGTGTGTTGATATGACTGTCTGTGTATGAGTGTGTTTAAGTCTTAAATAAATTAGGTGCATCACTTATTAATAAATATCCTGCAGTTTCTCGCTGTCCCATTCCAACGAGCTCAAGTTCAAATGTCAAACGAATCAAGCTGGCAGAGAGGGTGGGCATTTCAGTGCATACCTGGCATAAAACTTGAGGGTGCGTGTTAATGTCAGTCGATACGGTTACCGCAGATAGTAAAGCGGTCAATCTCCAGCAAGTCTTTTTTGGGCGCCCTGTGTTTAAGTTCAGTATCGTCCTGAATAAGGCTTTTATCTTCTGATTCATCTGGTGTAGTAAGGAACTGATCTGATTCGCTGGTGGGGAGCTGAGGGGCGGGACATTCATCCCTTTGGGTGGGTTGAGTGGTGACTGAAGCAGACATACCCTCCTCCGCTGGCTCACCTTCAGAGGGACACAATTAGTCAGTGAGAACAAAACCTTTATAAGACTTTTTAAAACTATTTTCTCTGTTTTCAGGGTTTCTTGTGTGTTACCTGGTGGTTCTCGTGTGTGTTTGGTACGGTTTGCTCTGCTGGACACTCTGCTGGGAGCTGCAGAGGGGGGATTTTGAAACAGCTTCTCCTCCATATTTGCCTCTTTCACATACATACAGGATTTCCCCAACAGCAAAATACTGTTCAGCACCTTCAGGGTGATCATACTGAATAAACGCACAGAAACACAGACTCAGTGGAACATTTGGATTATATACATTACTGTTCAAAGATTTGCGATCGATCAGAACAATTTAAAAAAAGAAAAGAAAAAAAATCCTTATGTTCACCAAGGCTGCATTTGGTTTAGTTTAGGGTCCAATTCTTAGTATTAACAAGTTGCTTATTAGCATGCATATTACTAGGATATTGGCTGTTTATTAGTACTTATAAATCACATATTAATGCCTTATTCTGCATGACAATATTCTACATCCCTTAATCCTACTTAAATCCTACCTAAACTTACCAACTATTAATAAGCAGTACTTAGGAGTTTATTAAGGCAAAAGACATAGTTAATAGTTAGTTTTCAGTGAGAATTGGATCCTAAACTAAAGTGTGACCCTGCATTTATTTGATCAAAAATACATTAATATTGTGGTTAAACTTTATTTAAAGGGTTAGTTAACCCAAAAATGAAATTTCTGTCATTAAGTGTCGTTCCAAACCCGTAAGACCTTCGCTTATCGTCGGAACACAAATTAAGATATTTTTGATGAAATCCGAGGGTATCTGATCCACACATGGGCAGCAACTGGACATTTTGACGCCCAGAAAGGTAGTTGAAAACATCATTAAAATAGTCAATGTGACTACAGTGGTTCAACCTTAATGTTTGTTTTTACGCACAAAAAGTATTCTCGTCGCTTCATAACATTAAGGTTGAACCACTGCAGTCACACTGACTATTTTAACCATGTTTTTAACTACCTTTCTGGACCTCAAAAGGTGCAATGACGTTGCTGCCTATGTGTGGATCAGATACCCTTGGATTTCATCAAAAATATTGTAATTTGTGTTCCGAAGATGAACGAAGGTCTTACGGGTTTGGAACAACATGAGGGTGAGTACTTAATGACAGAAATTTCATTTTTGGGTGAACTGACCCTTTAAAGGTGATCTTTTTACAGTGTAATTATACGTTTAAGTACTGAGTAATAATAATGTACTAGAGATTTGTTTAGGGTTAGTTGCATGTAATTATGCATAATTTATAGTTATAACAACAGTAACTACATGTAACGTGTAACAAGGACACTGTAAAATAAAGTGTTAACAAACTTTTAGTTTAAAAGAACTGTTTTCTATTTTAATATATTATGTAATTTTATCCTGTAATGGAAAATCTGAATTTTCAGTAGCCATTACTCCAGTCTCCAGTGTCACATTATACTTCAGAAATCATTCTAATATGCTGATTTGGTGCTCAAGAAACATTTCTTATTATTATTATTACAGTTGGAAATGGTTGTGCTACTTAATGTTTCCTTTGAGGAACAGAAAGTTTGAAGAACTATTTATTTGAAATAGAAATCTTTTGTAACACTATAAATGTCTTTAGTGTCATTTTTAATCAATTTAATGTATCCCTACTGAATAAGAGTATTAATTTCTTTAAAGAAAAAACTTATTAATCCCAAAGAAATAATAAATTAAAATTAATACATTTAGAAATTGTTAAAACAATATTACTTGCATCTATTTATTAAAATATAATTTATTAAAACACTACTTTTGAACTGTTACAAATAATGTGAACTCATACCCCAGGTAGAAGAGCACGACACATACAATGGACAGAGAGCCCTGGATCTTCACAGAACTGGTCACCACCCGGAACAACTGTCAATCACATACTACATGAGTATAACTGTAATAACCGTTACTACACATCACAGTACCTTCACTGTAAATGGCTTTAAAAGTATTGCAAATTACAGCACTGCAAGTTAAATGCAGTGCAGTCTACAAGAGTCATTTTAAATTGGTTACATTTGTGTTAAAACAACACAACAAGGCAAGAGCTAAGCAACAAAATGCAAATTTTAAATGAATGCAAATATTGTATGGATTTATGTTCTTGCTTTTACATTGTAATGTGTGATAGATTTGGTATTGTGATTGTGATGAAATGAGGAGGTGGCAGGTTACCAGTAGAGCAAGAGGAAGAGGAATGAAGCCCATCCTCCTGGACACACTGTCACTGTAGTCTGTGTATGCCTGGAAAACACACATATATCAGTATCTGATTAATAAAGCTGGACGAAATGCTCTTCAGTGTGATCAGAACCAAGAACAGAAGGAGACAAGCCACTGAAAAAATAAGGTCATACCTTTCAAGTAAAATAATCAATCTTCTTTGATACATAATTCGACATATTGACATACACTTAGCTAAACGTTTGGAAGATTTCAGTCTTGCTTAAAAAGGGTCTCTTATATGATAAATGCACATGCACTTACATTTTTCTGTCTGCTGCTGACCAGATCAAAGGCCAAGCTTGCTCTGTATTCACTGTAGACCTGCACAAACACAAGCGCAATTATGACAAAAGTAATTATGACTTGCGATTCAGTAACAAAGTCAAATATTAAATTGGTAAACTAAAAAGATTCAGTAAAAAGTACTTTCATCAAATAACTCTTTTGAATAATTCTTTAAAGGGTTAGTTCACCAATGTTAGTATAAACATTCATCAACGCAAACATTAGATATGGTAAACGGAAGCTCAAGCAAGCTTAATTCTTCTGCAAGAACCAATGAGGTTTGTTCTCGCGCGTCAAGCAAGTACGGTTTAGCTTCTGTTTATGTTCGCCGATCAACGTTTATATGTGAATAAAAGCCTAAATTCTAAATCCAAGCAATAAATCAGAATTGAGCACTAAGGCTTGCCGTGTGAATGTTTAAATGATCCACTACTGACAAGGTTAATTACTGTCAGGGGGTCGAGCAGCTTAACATAACCACATTCTAAATAGATTTACAATCCTTCCTTGTCTCATGACTTTTAATAGTCTATTATTTAATCTTCAGTAGCAAAAATATTTGGTAAGTTTTATCCATTTTTGTCAATCAATTCAAATAAATTGCCCATTTCAGTGAGTCAAATTATAACCATGATTCTATTATTTGTTTGCGTCATTGCTAAATCTTTGGTGCATGCAAATGAAAATGAATAAATATCATTCTTCCTTGTGTTCATTTAATGAAATATTGTCAGTGTGTGTGTGTGGTTTTGGTTAGGTGGGTTCAGTTTCATTCCCTATGTTTAGTCTCAGTTTCAGGTTTGTCATTTATTACTTAGCTTGGAAACATACCCTTATTTTTGTACTTTATTTTTTAGTTACATTAAACATTTGAATGTACATATTGTTTTTTAATAATAATTTTTAAAAAAAGTTTTTAAAGAAGACTCTCACCAAGGCTGAATTTATTTGATAAAAAAACCACTCAAACATTTTGTTTGGGTGTGTAGATCAGTGGACATTAAGATCCGCACTCGCTTGTGTCTTCTTAATGGATTATTAGTTTTTATTATGCAACAAAGCACATATAGATCAAATGTTTCGGCAATCAGCCTTCTTCAGTGAAATAATTTAATTGATTAAAAATACAATAAAAATAGTAATATTATAAAAAATACAATTTAAAATAACTGTTTTCTATTAAGTTTTAAAATGTTATTTATTTCTATGACAACAAAGCTGAATTTTCATTATAATATGCTGATCTGGTGCATTTCTCATTATCAAAAACAGTTGTGCTGTGGAAATTGTGATACATTTTCGAATAGAAAGAACAGCATTTATATAAAATAGAAATCTTTTGTAAGATTGTAAATGTCACTTTTGATAAATTTAATGCGCACTTGCAGAATAAAAGTATTATTGCTTCTTTTAAAAAAACACTTATTGACACCAAACTTTTGAATGGAAGTGTAATTTGTAACAATTACAGTTTGGCTGAAATGCTGGTTCTGATTTAAAAAAAAAATCAATTTGAGCCATTTAATAAAAAAATACATAAACATTAAGATTTATATTGAATATATAAAACTGTTGGAAATTATCCCCTTTTTGGGGGTGGGGGGGGGGGGGAAGGGGTGGGTAGTGTCCACCTATAGGAAAAATACTGTACAGGAGGGAAAGAAAAGTGTGCATGTGTGTGCTGTGACACTAATCTTCCTGCCTAAACTAAGCAGATCTGTCTCTAATCCCTACCAGTAACTACACTCCTCTTTCTGTCATTACATATCGCTCTAACCCCCATCCACAGTGTATTTTGCCAGCTTAACCCCTATTTTCCTCATATGTTCAATATATTTTTTCTCTTTCAGGCACTTGTTTAGGGACAGTTTAGTTTGTAGTGTCACTGATCTTTCATTTGATGAGTAACAGTAGCAGCCCACTTCTGGCTCTGTGTGTGCTGATAGATTTGGGTCAGTGGATCTGTCAGGGTTACCCAAGACACTGAGAGCGGTGCTGATTTTCAGACACACCCCCAAAGGAAACCTGTATCTCTTTGTAAAGGCTTCCTCTTGACTGAGATAGAGGTTTTTGTTTTTTTTAGACAAGAAAGAACAGTCTAGAATCTGTGCATAGGGGAGCCCTTTTATTGAATTAGGTCATGTCATAGTTCTCATGTTCTGTTTTTCTTTAGTTTATTCTAGATAAAATGTAGATGTATCCGTGTATTGTCATTTAGTGGCATTAGGTCACACAAAAAAAAAAACCTTCCCTTTACTCTGAGCCCTACTGTTTCAAGTTACTATAGTTCATTTTTAGGTGATCCAATGAAGAGAAGGTGACTACATCAACATGTTAAAATTAAGCTAAATATATTTTGCTAAATAATTACGAAATAACATTATTTAGTCATACTATTCAACTGGTAGTCATGTTAGCACCTATTAAAAATAATTAATGTTCATTTTGTGCGTGCAGGGCGCCAGACAAATGGGTGTCTATGTAGGTCCGAAAACTTTTGAAATGCATGTGACTTGAGGCTGAGCTCTAATTGGCTTGTTTCAGATTGTCCAGACCCTCCCACTTTTGATTTTAGCGAATCAATATTGATGCAGTTTAACTTGAGGCAATCATTGGGTCCAAGCACAATGCTTGTGTAGATGATATAGTTGTACAATGGACATGTCTCTTTTTAAATAAAATATGAGTCTTTAAGTGTCTCTTTATGGAAGTATTATTACATGTACTATATAAAATAGACAAATAATATAGTGTCTCTTCCTCAATTGGACATACATTCAGTCATGTCTGGAACCTTGACAAATATGTTTTCAATATCATTAAAATATAAATTAAGATAAAAAAAATTATGGTCTATATGTATTTTGAAACGTATTATATTAGGATTTATTAAACTTCATGAAACTATAATTACAAGTCAATTTTCAGTCTTTAAACTGAGATCTTAAAGGATTTGCAGTCCTGTGGCTCTCTAGTGGACAACATTAGTATTATGGCCCTCATATCTGAATCGCATTGACATAAATGGCAGATTTTTTATTTTTTTTGAATGATTACAATTTTTTAAATGATTACTTTATTACTGATAATAGATTGTATGCATGTGACGTCACTGATGGCCGTTATGACTGCTGTTACGCCCACTGAGTGGCAAAAGACTGAGTGGCAGCATTGGTTTTCAGCGTGAATGCTGCGAAAAAACACACAAAACACATCCAAAACGGGAAAGAGCTTTGCGATTGACTGTACAAACAACTTTGACACAAAATCTGAGGTATATTTTTACATACTGCCGAAAGCTACAGAAAAAAAGAAGCAAATGGATCACTGAAATTCACATAACAACTGGACTCCAGGCAGAGAAACATATATAACCCTATATATTGTATTGTTATATATTGTGTTGACAACTCATCAATTAAATATTTACCATCTCATATTCTGCATAATTGGGTGTTTTTAAATAAACACTGACAAAATCTATTCAAGTTTTAGGGCTGGACGACATGACGATATATATAACATTGATATAAGTGATCACTCCAATTTAGACCTACCTATATTGTAGTTATATAAGGCTTTCATTGGCAGATTTGCTTTAAGTATTTCCCCGGCATCGAAATCAGGCACATATAAATGTCTGGAAGCACGATTCCTGGTTGCATGTCAATATCCATGGATTAGGTTTCTTTGACATGTTATAAGGAACAATTTTCGAGCCCCAGGTTTAGAGTAATTGTTTGTTTTACTCGCGTTTTTGCAGTTTCCCCTATTAAATCCAGTCATGCAGCAGGTTCTTTTGCCACTCAGTCCAGCTGAGGGAGCGCGGGAAAGTGACGTCGATGCATACCCTCTATACACCCACATTAAACTCAAGTTCACTGATCCGTGGTACCTTATTTCATGCTTTAACAGTAGAATTTTCAACTTCCATTTTTAGCTAAGCAGTAATGATACATTATTATATCACTTGTTAAATGGTTATTTAACAATTATATTCAGTCCTGCATTAACAGTGTAATTCAGTTTGTTTACTTTGCATCCCCCAACATTTTTTTAGCACCAGCCACCACTGATTATTATTTATATATTTTTATTTGTATTTAATATTACACAATTACATCATTATTATTATACTTGAATATTAATGATACTACAATATGATTATATATTTATTATTAAAAATATATATTACACTAATTCCAACCTTAACCTTTTAATCTTTTGCAAAGATAACAAGCACATCATCATATTTTATTGATATATGTTTTTATATTTATATGTGTATTTGTAATGTATATAACAGGGGTGTCCAATCCTGCTCCTGGAGGGCCACTGTCCTGCAAATTTTAGCTCCAACCCCAATTAAACACACCTGAACCAGCTAATCGAGGTCTTACTGGGCATAGAAACATCCAGGCAGGTGTGTTGAGGCAAGTTGGAGCTACACTCTGCAGGACAGTGGCCCTCCAGGACTGAGTTTGGACAGCCCTGGTATATAACATACAATATATTTTATGGAATATATTTTTTGATTACCGTTTAAAGAATAATTTGGCGCTGTCAGCATTTTGTATACAGTGCAACAATAACTTGAACTCACATCTGCTGTGATGTCGTTAAACTTGGTGATGAAGGCATGTTTGACAACGTCCACTGCAATCTCCGAGGCGATTACCATACAAACATCAGGAAACAACACCCATAGGTGATCTATGAGCAATGATCAATGATTAATACACACATTAATGTTGCGTATGCACAAACTCTGAGATGAGTCAGTTGTTAACTGGATACCTGGATTCCAGGAGAACTGCTCCATGTTTCTAAGACAGACGATTAGTAAGAGTGTGTAGTTTGTAAATCTTTCTTTAATGTCTGTAAAGAGAAAGACAGAAAGGAACACTGAGACAATTCATCAGTGACAGTTTGAGAAGACATCTTTTCATTTAGTACATTTACATGGACTTACCACTATTGGACATCTGGAAGAGGTTGTTTTTCTCAAACTTCTTGAATACACTTCCTTTGATCTCAACAAACTACACAAAGGAAAACACATACATTAATATAAACACTACAAAAGAAGGTGTGAAAGTATGTGCTGCTGTATAATGTAATATACAGAGACCAAGATGTAGAGACTAAAGTAATCTGTAGTGTATTAAAAAAAACAAAAAAAACATGCATTGTAAATGGCATTCTAGCTGTGCATGTACTCACATTATTAGACATCATGATGGTGAGCAGTGACTTGTTATGCGAATTGAAAGCCACGTTCAGTGTGGTGGCCTGAACCATAATCAGAATGGCATGTAGAACTGCATTATTAATTAAGGAAAGTTACAACTTATGACGGATTGCAATATGCCAACTAGGACACAAAACGTGATTTAAAATGATAAATGATAAAAAATGTATAAATACAACTGAGCAGTTTCAGTGTAAAAGAACTTGAAACTGTAGTTGTATTTACTAGCTTTTTAGTTCTGTATTTTTACTATTGATTAATTTATGATTACACTATATATTAAATAGTAGAAAAATATAAAAATAAGTTGTTGTTATTATTATAATCAGTATTAATTATTAAAATTCTTAGTTTGAATATTTAATTATTTAAATCTATATAAAATTATGCTTACTTATATCCAAATATGACTATGCAGCATTTGAAACAAAACTGGTGTGAAGGATACAGACGTAGAGAACAGCCATGAAGAAATGTGGGATGACTCCTATATGAGCTCTCTTTCTCTCTTTTGGTTCTGTGGCAGTCCAGTACAAGGCATCCAAAATATCCTGACCGAAAGATGAAAACAAGCGATCTGCCACCTAGAGGAGAAACACAGAGTGTGTCCATTCACCTACTGTTAATATAATAGACATATAATAAGCAAATGTGCGTGTTGTGATACTGTACCTCCAGCATGTTGTAGATGATGTAGAGTTTTATGACAGACTGACCCCGGATCAGGTGGTACATCATGGAATAATCCACATAATGCATCATGAAATAACACAGAACCATGATAAAACCCTTCAGAACATCACACACCTGAGCGGGCTGCAAGATACGAGATCCACTGCACACACACACACACACAAGACAAAACATTTTCTGGTTAAATTGGTTCCATAGAAATCTGGAATTACGAAATGGAAGAGTAGCTGATTAGTTCTTCTGTTGGTAAGATCTTCCACACACAGCCACTGGGTTAGTGATCATGAGTCACACTCTCAGTGGTTCATGCATCATGCTAAAGATTTCACAACACATGACTTGTGGAAGATCAGCAGTGTAAATGTACCCAAACAAATCAAATAAAGCTGTTATAAAACATTTATTAACATTATTATAAAACACAGCATTAAAATATTTAGCATTTTTTACTAAATAAGTTAATTTATTAATTTTCACTTTCTAAATACTAAATATACTAAATCTAAATACTTACAAAGACTAAATGTAAATATTTGCTCTACAAACAATTCTATTATGAGTTTTACCAAATGATCCGATGCAACATTAAAGGGATAGTTCACCCAAATTTGAAAATTCTGTCATCATTTACCCACCTTCAAGTTTAAAAAATGTCTTTCTTCTGCTGAACACAAAAGATGATATTTTGAAGACTGTCAGTAACCAAGCAGTTTGGACTTCCATTGTATTTTTCCCCCCATACTATGGAGGTCAGTGGGGCCCATCAACTGTTTGGTTACCCAATTTCTTCAAAATATCTTCTTTTGTGTTGAGCTGAAGAAAGAAATTCAAATAGGTTTGGAACAACTTGAGGGTGAGTAAATGATGACAATTTTCATTTTTAGGTGAACTATCATTTTAAATATGAAACTTGTCACAATTCATGATTGATTGTTTCAGTTTGACTCATAATTATTTATATCATAAAATGTATTTAGAAAGACTAATGGTAGGAAACAGGAATCCACTGTAGTGGATTACTGACAAGAACAATACAGCAAGTTTTACTTTCACAGGCTCAAGAATCGTATTTTAAGTTACTATTTGCTACAAATGTAAATAGCACCTGCACTGGCACATAGAGCAGCTATTTGCACATCCATAACTGGCAAAACATACTAATTTGAATATGGCAAAGTACCTGGCAGGTACAGCATGTGCTTTGGTACATGTGTGTAAATGACCTGAGCTCTTAAAAAATGCAAATACTATGTTACTATTACACCATTATAATAGTATATAGACTACAGTTCAAAAGTTTGGGGTCAGTAAGAGATTTTTGTTTGTTTGTTTTTTTTAAAAGAAATTAATACTTTTATTCAGCCAGGACACTTTAAACTGATAACATTAAAGGAATTAAAACTGTTGCAAAAAAAATCTGTTTTAAATGCTGTTCTTTTGATGGTTTCCACAAAAATATTAATCAACACAACACTGATAATAATAAGAAATGTTTCTTGAGCACCAAATCAGCAAGATTTCTGAAGGATCACGTGGCACTGATGACTGGAGTAATGGCTGCTGAAAATACAGCTTTGCCATCACAGAAATAAATTATACTTCAAAATAAATTAAAAGAGAAAATTATATTAAATTGTAAAAATATTTCACAGTACTTACTGTATTTATGATCAAATAAATGTATCGCTGGTGAGCATAAGAGCATTAAAAAAAATCCCCAAAACCTCAAACCTTTGAACGGCAATGCATATTGATATACTATTATAAAAGTTTGTTACAGGACATAATGTACATTATTAGTATTTACAACTATTTACATGTACTGTAAATAGAATCTGCATTCCTTTACACAAAGTTGGTTTCTGCCAAATATATTTTAAAATTAATTATTATTAATTTTAAAATGAGAAATTAATTGTCTTGTAATACATGCACTGAATGCAACTTACTGAATTTCCATTATCAGATGCATTTTACAATCCTAATAATGACATATTCCATTAATATATTTCATTAATCATTTGTTTCCCCTTTATCAGAGCTTTACTTGTTTACTGTGACCAAACTGCCATCTTGTGACTGATCATGCAAATACACCCTAAACACTGAAAGAAGAACATGGTAATTCTGGGAATGATCTCAGATGATTTTAGTAGTCCAGGGTGAAATCAAAGCACAACAGTGCAAAATTAGACAGCTATGGCAATGGAAGCCTGTGTGAGAAAGAGAGTGTGTGTATGAATGTGTATTCGAACACAGCCGCTGCAATCATACCAGCACGGGTGTGTGCTTAAAGCAGCTGCAGTCCTTTTTTCTGCATACCTGCTCTTTTTGCAGTAGGGGCATATACTAGTTCTGCAGGCAGAAGAATATACAGTGAAGAGCAGCTACACCCATATTCACAATCATTTTGGGTTTAATTGTGTGTAGGTGTGTGTGTGTAATAACACTGTGAAAGATAGAAGTGGACAGCTCAGATGTTTTAACCTGTTGGTTTATCAGAATCGTATTAAAGTCCTACTCTTGGGAGCATTCCTTTATACATATCCTAAGTACAGTGTGTGTGTGTGTGTGTGTGTATATTACCTGAGGCCACAGCAGGGCAGTGTCAGCAGCCTGATCAGGGCCAGCAGCACTCTGAGTGGCAGCAAAGTGAACACGTACAGAAACACATCCAGACACAGGAAAAACCCAAAGATCATCAGCTACAAAGAAAGAGAGAGAGAAATCAGTGATAGTCCAAGATGTGATATAACTTACTTTAAAGGCTAAGTCTGTCAAACTCCAAAATGACAAAAATGCACCAAAAAGTAGTAGATAAAACTTGTGCACTATATTCCAGGTCTACTTGTAGCTATTTGATAGCTCTGTGTAAAGAACAGACTGAAATTTAAATCATTATTTACAGAAAATCTTGTCCCCATCCAATCAAACATACAGCATTTAGATGCATCATGTTATGTTTGACAAAAATGTGACAACTGTGTCCCATGACTGATCCGTTCCTTCAATATTAAAAATGTCTTGAATATTGTTAAAAAGATTTATTTTTATAATTTATACACTATTTTTATAATAAAAATGTTTTTATGAATATTTTTAATGTAATTAAGCCATATATTGATTTCCACTAAAAACGTAAATGTAAACACTGTGAAGCTATCAAAATATTACTCTGTTTATTAAGAACCCTGACACAACAACCAATGGAGTGAGTTTGGGATNTTGGGATACATCCATTTTTCCAGTGAGGGGAGAGTCTAGAAAATATTCTAAAATTAATAATATAATATCATTATAATATATATCATTATTGTTGTAATTTCTGTTTGGTGGCAGATAAATAAACCAATGTACTATACTGTACAGAATAGATGAGTGCATTAATTATTTCATTGTGTATGGATTGTGTAATTTTGTGCAGTTGTGTTTGGTACCTTCTCCAGTTCTTTTGGAATCCGCAGGCAGGTGTAGACCCTCTCTCTCCGCTCGGTGTATTTGGCCTCATTGTGTTCCAGAAAATATCCTCTAGTCAACTCAGCACTAATAAACCTCACCAGAGAGAGATCTGCACACAGACATACAAATAAACACACACATGAATGTGTAGTCACAGCATCCAGCACAATGAAACCATTTTACTCATTATTTAGCACTATACTGCAGAGTAAACACAGAGAAGTGCAAAGGATGGAAGCTCAAAACGTTCCTGTTTGTGTGAAAGGAGGATGAATAAACAAGTGCACCAGCATAAGCCTCCCTCCATCTCTCTCAAATATGTACCATTACAAAAAAGTCCACTTGTGAATATGCTGTCATGAAAAATGATTGTAATGGTTTTAGGATTTAGTTTTCCAATATAAGATTTTAGATAATGTTAGATAATTTACTATTTAAAATTAATTAGTAAATTATCATTTATCATTTAGTCATAATTTATTTTATATTTTGCTCTATTTTTAAAACTTTGTCTGTTGAAAAATGTTTAGGCCTATTTATTTAGTACTGATGTTGTAACAGCAAAGTAATTCAGTGTTTTTAATGACTATTGTCTTTAACCATCTGTAACAATGCTGAATGGTCAAACCAAAAAAATTATTATGCAGTGCATATGTTTTTGTGCATGATTCTTTATTTTACGTTTTTTAAAACTCTTAAACTTTGTTCAAGTTTAAAATTAGAATTTAGATCGTAGACTTTCCATATGTGGACTCTATAGCTCCACGATTAAATTGTTAAAAGATCACGATCTCGATTCAAATACCCATGCTATCTTATACCGAAATGACTATGATTCGTCTATGTTTATTAAACCTTTGACAAGTTCGATCACAGCGAACATTCAGATCTGTGTTTGAGCTGCCGCTGACCCAGAGAGAGCAGTTGTCATGAGTAGGTATGAAACAGCTTCACAAATAGTGTTTTCAACCACACAGTATCATTATTTCTGTTATAATAATTCAAATGATCACAGAAGTACTAGGATAAAAAGTTTATAGAATGGATATAAACACTGATGTCTACGGTAGAGATTAAAAAAAATGCTATTTTACACTAAGTGAAAATAGCATCTTTTCTTAGCGATATGCTATTTACACTAGGTGAAATAGTGAGATTCTATTTACACCATGTAAAAAGAATCAGTTCTTTGCAATAAGAGTAAATAGTAATTAGATGCTATCTATACTTCGTATTGGCAGATACTATTTGCACCTCAGTATTTTTGTACATTAACAGGATGCAATAATATCAGAGTGTAAATAATTATATTTATTAAAATTACTAAATGGATGCTGCCCTATTGGGAGAATAAAAACCCTCCCTACACCTTCCACTAACCCTACGCGATAAACACTTTTAATATCATTAAACGCTCATTCGCAGTTTATTTCAAGTTTTAGAACATTATTTTCATTTTTATTGAAAATAAATGCAAGCTCGGCAAAAGGCAGATTCGAACCTGTGTCTGGTAAAAGCCAGGTCTGCGAGCCTTAATTGCTACTGTTGCGTCACTGAAGACGTTGAATTCCATGTTTTTTAAAACTTGAGTGGCACAACCAGCCATTGGTGGGCGGGGCTAGTGTAAATAGCATTTGCCAACAAGGGACACTATTTGCACTTAGTGTAAATCAAAGCCCACGGACCGCTGGCTGAACGTCTGATGCATATGGCACACTTAACTGGAAACACTAGAGTTTTTTTTAAGTCGTCATCTGGTTGGTTGAATTCTACAGGATGTCCGGGAGACATGTCGTGTTCTTAACGGTCCGCCGGAATTTAAATTAACATTTTGTCAGAATGTTTAGTAAATTACACATTATTTTGTTTAGTTGTCTATTCAGAATAATGGGAGAATCATTTTCAATGATTCTATTTTCAACAACAACAAAAAAAAGTAACTCAATTTATTTAGAATCGTGCAGCTCTAATGGACACTGTGGTCATTGCAGAGACTTAAATAGTAAATTTAAGCAATCTTCTGACAAAGCTACAATAACTTTTCTTTGCACTATGTTATCATATCACAGCAGTAAAGGTTTTGTGATTTGATTAGGAACATTGTTGACACAGTTGTGGTGTAATGATGGTTCTCTGTTAACACACACTTGATCTACAGCAGAGCAGATCAGTGACATAAAAGTTCTATTTAAGTGGAACAGAAAGTCCTGGACTGTTTTTAATGCATGTTTATGTTGACCTAAGGCCAAACGCGTTGTGATAAGGGCAAGACAGTGTCCTGAGTTGAAAAACACACATTGCAAATGCATTCTGTGGCCAACACACACAGTACTTTCTATTTTTAACAGTAATAGAGAAGGATAAACTTGAGGATGAACACAGTGAATGGAAAAACAAACAGAGTGGAGAGAAAGAGAGAGAGAGAGCCAGAGAGATAACAGCTTCTCCTCTGTTTGTAAGTGTCTTATAACTAAGTTACATGATAAAATGAGTAAATGTATCATCCAATAAACACCTGTCATCCATTTTGCTATCTGAGCTCATGACACAACCTCTAAAAGCTTTTGACAAGAAGACCTCAGCAAAAGAAAAACACAGAAAAGAAGCCCTGTTTCATATATTCCATCCATTTAAAAGGTTGATGAGTTTGTTTGGATGAACTTTGGCTTCCTGCGTTCTGTACTAAATCAGGGATTCCCAAACTTTTGCAGCAAAATATTTACTTGAAGTTAAATTAATTTTAGTAATTTAACAACACATTCACAAGTTCAGTTTCAGTCTGATGTTGGTTACATGACATGCAGATAAACAAAAAATATTTTTAGTAAGTGTTTTATTTTAATTATGATTATTATTTTTTTTTTTTTTAAATCGCATTTTCTTGATTTAAATTTAATAATTAATTATTAGCATTTCATCAACTCGCAAACAGTGTGTTCACACTTGTAGTTCTGTTCTCTTGGTTCTTTTGGTCTGGACCAAAAAAAAGAAAATAATACATTTAGTCCTGGTTCGCTTAGCATTCACATTCGCTTAGCTCAGCATTTAGTCATTTTTAAGACTGAACATAAAGATACAATAAATAAACAAATAAAAAATATAAAGAAAGTCTTATTTTGCGACAGAACTTACAGAAAATCTAAAACAACGATGTGTGCTGAGCTAAATGCGCTTGCTGTATGTGCATATGTATGATGGCATTTTGACCAGCTGAGAACTGCTGAAGAGTTTATAATATGTGTATAGGAGTCAAAACAGTGGCAGGAATTCCACCGTTGCACACAAACGAAGATCTGCTGCAAGGAGATGACATTTCTGACGCCTGCACCGCACTGTGACGGGCAACATCGCGACTATGACTAGGAAAAATCAGGTATGCTTGACCATTCTGTCCTTTTTAGGGTTGTATCTTGTGGCATCACGTCCTGCTTTTGGTTCGTTTGGATGATGTCTTTGGTCCGTGTTGTGTTCATATTTCTGTCAAATCACACCAGAGTTTGTTCGGAAGCGGACTGCTTGTTTGGTGCGCACCAGGGTTCGGATGGCAGCGTTCACACTTAATCAAATAATAGTTCATTTTAATCAAACCAAACCTGCCAAGTGTGAACACACCCTAAATGTCTTGTCTGAAGGAAAGCCTCTGCAATTCTAGTAGTATTATCCTAGATCAAGTAACCTCACATAATCAAACACCCACACTAAAATCCCAGCATTATTGATAACTATATAAAGACTGTTTTATTTTATGAACATGAAGCAATTCATTTCCTTAATAATTTCCATAAATTTTCCAGGCAGGGAAATCACAGTTTGGACCCATTTTATATTATGTCTATATACTACTAGGTAGTAACATTTAAATTAATCATTTGATACAATGCACTTATTGTGATACATACATGATGTTTTTACATTGCATTTATTTTTAAAAATTCCTGCAGGTAATTACATCGGTAATTAATGTCTGTAATTACACTTTTGACCCTTCCCTTACACCTTAAAGGGTCAGTTCACCCAAAAATGAAAATTCACCCTCATTTCATTCCAAACACGCAAGACCTTTTTTTCATCTTCGGAACACAAATTAAGATATTTTTGATGAAATCCAAGTGCTTTCTGATCCCACATAGAAGGGTAGGAAAGACTACACCACTGTTTATTTTAATGATGTCTTTACTACCTTTCTGGGCCTTGAAAGTGGTAATTGCATTGCTTTCTATGTGGTATCAGAAAGCTCTCAGATTTCATCAAAAATATTCTAATTTGTGTTCCGAAGATGAACGAAGGTCTTGTGGGTTTGGAACAACATGAAGGTGAGTAATTAATGACAGAATTTTCATTTTTGGGTGAACTAACCCTTTAACCCACCTTTAAACCTACCATACCACCAAACCTGTCTCTAACCTTACCAGTATCCACCTCAATAACAGCAAAAGTGTTCTGCAATACATGAACATTGTAGCTAACAATTTATTTTGACATAAATACATAAAGACACCTAATAAAAAGTGGGACTTTTAAATTTCCTGCCGGAACCATGCTTTATAATAACCTCGATTAATAATCTATTAACATATCAGTGATTCATGTACATTCATGTAATATAATAAGTATCAAAGTTATATGGTATATGGTATTTCTGACTGTGCATGTTACCACTATTGGATTACACGGGCCTAATGTTGATAAAAAGAGTTACTGTTACTAAGCAACCTCGTGTAAACAGATCTATAACAACACACCAGCTTTATTCTCTCAACACCAACATCGGGTCTTTATTTACATCTTCACACCTGATCAGCTGTCTTGATCCTCGTGCTTCTAAGTTAGTCTCATTATGCAAGCGGCTGAAGGTGTCACATGAGCCACACTGGTATGTACGGCATCTTAAATAAACTGATAGATGCCGAACTATCGGATTTTTTTAAAGGTAAATAAACTCTGGTAGCCAATGATGCTTCAGACGGTATTGATGCAATGCATTGTGGCTGTGCGTGTGGCTCTTTCAAAAACTGCCTAACGTTACCAGTGAGCTTCTTACCTAGACAGTATTTTGGCGCGTTGTAACGTTTAAATCAAACATCACTCACCTAGATCTTCGTGACGTGTTTATGATGCCGATACATGCTGTCCATGTAGACAGCTCACTAGGTTAAAAACAATGTGTGTTTAGCGCACAGAGCCGCTGTCTGTCACTCTTACCTGACACATTGCTCTTTCTCTCTTTGCATTTCGCCTTCCTCTCGTAAAACCCCAGAGTTTCTGTAACGTCTGACGCAGCGGCTTGTTTCTCCGTCTTTTTAACGCCGCTGAAGAGTCGTTTCTCCTTCTCCTTATCCTCATTTTCAGTCTCGTTTTCGTCCCCAAGCCCCGCCGCTACTGAGTCCGCCATCTTCACCGCAGACACAACATTCAGGCGTCACGTCATACGTCACCTCACATGACTACAATTCCCATAATGCAACTGAAAAATGTCATACACATACAAGCAAACCCTCTAAACCAGCGGTTCTCAACCTTTTTGACCCCAAAGCCTCCACTGTCCACAACTATATTCGAAGGCCCCCTTCCTACTCACATAAACTCACAATTTCTTCCTAATAAAATATTTTAGAGCTTGGCACACCTGGAAAAGGCTTATCTTATATCTTGATTTTTAGTTGTTTTAACTTATTTTAATGCTTATTTAAAATCATTTCAAGTCATCTTGAGGCTTCCTTGGAAGTCTGAGGCCCCCTTGTGGGCCCCGCCCCCCGGTTGAGAACCACTCCTCTTCTTCTTAACCATGTTTTAATGATTTTCTTCTTATATCAGTTATGACAGTTCTTAGCACTAAGTCTACAATTTGGATTAGTATGTCTTCAGAGGTTCAATTCCATATGATTCGGATTAAAAATGAACAGACTGCTTGTTCACGCTCTTCCCTTTCCTTTGAGCTCAGCTGAACAAAATAGCAAGAGCAGAAAAACTGCTCAGTGTCAGGATATAATATAATATAATATAATGTGAGCCTGGACCACAAAACCAATCATAAGGGTAATTTTTTTTAAATTGAGCTTTATACACCATCTGAAAGCAGAATAAATACACTTTCTATTTATATACACTACCGTTCAAAAGTTTGGGATCGGTACGATTTTTTAATGTTTTTAAAAGAAGTTTCGTCTGCTAACTAAGACTGCATTTATTTAATTAAAAATACAGTAAAAACAGGAATATTGTTAAATATTATTACAATTTAAAATAACTGTTTTCTATTTGAATATATTTCACAAAGTAATTTATTCCTGTGATCAAAGCTGAATTTTCAGCATCATTACTCCAGTCTTCAGTGTCACATGATCCTTCAGAAAACATTCTAATATGCTGATTTGCTGCTCAAGAAACATTTATTGTGTACAATTGTACAAAATATTTGAGTACAATTTTTTTTCAGGATTCTTTGATGAATAGAAAGTTCAAAAGAACAGCATTCATTTGAAATATAATCTTTTGTAACATTATAAATGTCTTTACTGTCACTTTTGAATGATTTAATGCATCCCTGTTGATTTAAAGTATTCATTTCTTTAATTTCTTTTCAAAAAAATTAAAATAAAAATTCTTTCTGTCCTCAAACTTTTGAACGGTAGTGTATAATGTTACAAAAGCTTTGTATTTCAGATAAATGCTGTTCTTTTGAACTTTTTATTAATCAAGGAATCCTGAAAAAAAAAGTACACAGCTGTTTTCAACATTGATAATAATCAGAAATGTTTCTTGAGCAGCAAATCAACATATTAGAATGATTTCTGAAGAATCGTGTGACATTGAAGACAGGAGTAACGATGCTGAAAATTCAACTTTACCATCACAGGAATAAATTACTTTGTAAAATATATTCAAATAGAAAACAGTTATTTTAAATTGTAATATTTCAAAATATTCCTGTTTTTACTGTATTTTTAATTAAATAAATGCAGTCTTGGTTAGCAGACGAAACTTATTTTAAAAACATTAAAAATCGTACCGATCCCAAACTTTTGAACGGTAGTGTATGATTTGTTAGGATAGGACAATATTTGACAGAGATACAACTATTTGAAAATCTGGAATCTGAGGGTGCAAAAAAATCTAAATATTGAGGAAATCGCCTTTGAAGTTGTCCAAATGAAGTCTTTAGCCATGCATATCCACTCACAGAAATACATTTTTGATATATTTACGGTAGAAAATTGACAAAATATCTTCATGGAACATGATCTTTACTTAATATCCTAATGATTTTTGGCATAAAAGAAATATTTAATACATAAAAGACATTATTCAATGACCCATCCAATGAATTGTTGGCTATTGCTACAAATATACACGTGCAACTTATGACTGGTTTTGTGGTCCACAGTCACATATAATATAATATAATATGATATTATAACACAAATGTTAAGTGTGGTGCGTGTACCACATTTCTTAAACCACTAGAGGGGGTAATAGATTTAGAGATTACTTCATATTAACTTCATAGAATTACTATTCTCTATATTTAAGATTAGTTTTTTTTTTTTTTACTTTTTGGATTATAACAATGAAAATGTTTTCCATTGATATCAATAACCAAACACACAGAATCATTTTATTAATGCAAATTATTGAAAACCATACATAAAATACACAACTACAGCACAGATCTGCATGTGTTTTACAATATGCATTAAACTTTAGAGCAATAAAGATATCTGCGTTTATGCTCAAAACGCTATAGCGTTCACAATGGGACTTTTTTCATCAGGTTGTTGAAGCGAAACCAAACAGTACGGTACAGAATGAAGCCGAGACATCCACTGAGCTTTAAAAAAAGGGCTGAAAAATTCTGATATGAAATGAATTAATATCTGTACAAGGCTTGCAGTGTTTTGTTTTGTTTTGTTTTTGTTTTGTTTTGAATACATAAACTAAATGGTTGAAGCTGTAAGTCTCAAGTACACACCGTCTCACACCAACATAAACGCAAGCATGCACACACACATACACACACGCACGCACACACACACACACCTTCTCTCCAGCAATGCCTCCTCTCTACAGTTGAAAATACCCCCATCCCTTGACAGCACCGTTGCCATAGCTACCCACTGTCAGATCACATTACTCCAACTGCTGCGTTGCCATGGTATCAGGCTTACTGTCCTGGTTGCTAGGGTGCTGGCCATTCCAGGAGCTGCCGTTTCCAAGTGTCGGTGAGTTGGCGAAGTCATGGAGACCGTCATCATGGAGACCGTTGACGGGGTCGTATTGTTCATTCTCTAGGCGTGTGATCAAACGCTCGTCCACGTCACCCAACTCCCCTCCCATTAGAGAGGGCTCCCCTACCACCATCACATCCTACAGTAACAGAGAGAGAGAGCGAGAGAGAGAGAGTTGACGTAAACAGACGCAGGGGGTCGAGTGAGAGAGAGGGGAGAGAGAATGGTGGGGGTGTAGAAAGAGAGAAGCAGAATCATTTATGGCTGTTATTCTAGCAATAGGGCTGATGCAGGCATACAACTACAAAAAAATGTGTATGATAATCAATATGGATACATACATAGATGAATGTGGCGTACACACACGCTTTGTAAAATACGCAGTCATACACATACACACACATACACAAACTTGTCTCCAGACACTAGCTCTTTGGTCTTTAATTAGACTTTTTTTTTCAGATAGAGAACACCTAAATAACACCATATGTGCTAATTAAGCAAATTTGCATTGCTAAGTAGCTCGTTAAGACAGCACATGCTGCGTGATAACTGTCTGCATGTGTCACTCACCTACCTAAGCTCCGCCTCCAGCCACCCGCCACCCCTCGTTTCCCCGGCGACACGTTTAGGCTGGGGACCAGAGACGGACAATACTAATTATCATCAAAATCAATTACGGCTAATTAGTCTCAATTACAAACAAATTAATCAGAATAGACAAATGATTATATATATTCAAAAAAATTACTCTAACATTACAAATTACAACCACACTGGAAACTGATTGTTACTTATTATAAACAATACAAACAATATAATTCAGGTATTGATTTGTAATATAAATATTTGAATAAATAATACATTGCACAAAATATTACAATATAGAAAAAAAATAAGATGGGTTAATTTACTAAGCTGCTTTCTTTGTCCTTTCCTTTCTATACTGCTCATTCCTTATGTTATTTCTTTACACACACTCACACACACACACACATATGTACAGACATCCAGACATTCTCCATATATTCATTTTAGTATATCTCTCCTATATGATCCATTCAGTGTGGACCACTGCTTCTCTGCAAGTGTGTATGTGACTGTGGCTATGTTCAGAATGGAATACTTGCTTAATACGTACTGAATATTGTTCAGTATATACTTAATTTTATAAAATGTCAAGTGAAGCGATAGGCATAATAAATGTTTCAAACAGTAGTATGAGGCACTACAATTGTCACGTAACCCCTTAAAAATGTAATTCAATTAAAGTTACTCCAAGTATTGCAGCATTTAGAAATAATTTGAAATTATTTTATTTTTAATTCTTATACATATAATTCGAATACATATATACATATATTTTACATATACATATATATATATTTGTGCTGTCAAATCGTTTATTCGCGATTAATCGCATCTAACATAAAAGTTTGTAAATATATATGTGTGTGTTTAAAAATTACTGTATTGCTTGCTTAAAATGAATCCAACGTATATTAGAAATTAACCTTTATTAATATGTTTAATAAATAATAATTAAACAATAAACGTTTATTAAATTGCTTATAAATGCATGTTCATTTTTCTAATTATTATTGTTGCCTCTAGTAATTATGTGTCTGATTTTTTATTTCCAACCTATTTTGGGTTCATTTTAAGCCATCCATATAGTAATTTTTAAACAATAGTTGAGTTAAATAAAACTACCCAGCAGGTTGGGCAAACATTTAACCCAACCACTGGGTTAAAACAACCCAGTCACTGGGTTTGTCTATTTTCAACCCAACTTGGGTTGTTTTTAACCCAGCATTTTTTAGAGAGTGTATATATACATATATATATATACCTTATACCTGGCTATTATATATATATATATAAACCTTATACCTGGCTATATATATAAGTGCTGTCAAATCGATTAAGCGCAATTAAGTGCAACTAACATTTGTATGTAAGTTTGTAAGTTTTTATGTTATATGTGACTAATCAATTTGACAGCACTAATATATACTGTATACGTGGATATATGGATTTATTGTGGACTTCTTTAACATTGTGGGTTTAACATTTATAACTTCTGTTGTTATTTGAAGAGGATTAATAACGGGTTTTTTTTTTAAATCATTCTGTTATATAGCCCACTGTACATTTTAATATCTGTAAATGGGCCAAGTATTCTGTCGATACAGAACATTAGCATAATGTCCACAGTATAAATACTATTTACTGCAATAATCGTAAGGGTAGTATGGTAGTATGCTATATATGCATTCTGAAAATAGGCTTAGAGCAAGCTTAGAGTGTGTGATGTACCTGTGAGGGTAGGCTGAAGTTATTGGCTGGGCTGCGCTTCTTGCTGTTTCCTGTGGTGCTATTGGACGCGCTACCAGCTGAGTTCCTCCTCCTCCTTCTCTTTGTTGCTGGTTTGGCTGGCTCTGCTGTCAATCAAAACATAAAAGCAGCATAATGCAAATCGAATCAACATTGCATTTAATAAGTGTTGTAAAAAGTTATGAAAACAGAGTGAACCTGTTTAAAAATGGGTGGTTAGATAGATTAATAGCCAGGTGTGAATATACTGTATCTCTGCTTTAAAACACTAATTAATCAGTACTGCAAATTAAATCAACAAAAGAGTGGTGGTGGTGGTGGAGGAATAAACAAAAGTCAAGATGATATTATAATGATATTTTTTACAATTTATGGAGGAGAACAGAAAAAACTATATTTGCATTTCCCAAGGGAAATGCCAGTGCTTGCACGGCAACAAAAGAATAGTGTTTATTTTACATTTTAGGCTTCGGTTTTGAGTAAATGAAAGTCATGACACTGAGTATGCGTCTCGTTTTTCAGTCAGCTGCACACAGGAATCAACATTTTGGCTGAATTATGAATAGCATATCATAGTACTCTAATTGATACTAAGTGTATTATGGTATGTTATTTGAATTACAAAGTGCAGTGTATTGCGCAGTGAAAACGTGGCTTTACAGTGAAATGTATGCAAGAACTGCTAAATCAATCACAATTCAGTATGCAACAGATATAAGAAAGAAGACCAATCTCAATACAGTATGCAAATATTATATCATTGCTGTTGATTACATTTTTAACGCAGAATGAGAGAGAGAGAGAGAGAGAGAGAGAGAGATGAGTGTAGAACAAACCCTAACTAGAATGTTTAAGGAAATGTAAAAAATGAAAGAGCACAGATGAGCATACATACATTTTTTGGAATTAGAGGGAAATATTTCTGTCTTGAAGTTTGGTGAGGGTCCAACTGAAATGAAAGAAGTGAATAACAGTCAAACCACAATATTCAGAAACAAACATTAACATATAATTTCAGTAAATAATAATTAGGATGCAAAACAGTAAAGAGGAAAAATTGAGGGAGAGTTGCCTGAAAAGAACATTAAGATTATTGTTCAGGCAAAGTGAAGGAAAAACAGTCAAAGAACAGCAGGTGGTAGTTTTTTTTTTTTTTTTAAAGAGCAGTAGAAAAAACATAAATAACAACACAAGGTCAAAGCCTTCATTAATTACTTCAGATCACAAAACCCCTAACAGCCTTGTTCAGTACTTTGAAATGTTAATAAGGAATATGAAATGTGTTTACAATGTATGAAACAAACTACTGTAAATTTAATGACATTCTGTAGCTCTTAAAGAGGAGAACAACAGAAAGAAATGAAACGCTGAGGGGGGAAAGAGTAGCTAAACAATGCTGGTGTTACTGTATTAATCTTTCATGACAGACTGTATTTAAGAGAAGAAAGTAAGCTAAGAGGAGCCAAGAAACGAGAACTAATGAATTAAAAATGTTGAGAACTAAGAATGTTGGAGCCAGGGTTAATAACTAAAACTAAAACCTAAAAAAGATTTTTGTTACTTGAAATAAAAAAAAAAAGTTAACTGAAAAGGCAACATTTCTCATTTTCATTTAGCTTATATACTCTCTGTGTGTGTGTGTGTGTGTTTTTGTGACATATCAGGACACAAATGTGTATAATGACATGTGTATGACATAGGTATTACAAAAAGAGGTGACTTATGAGGACATTCCCCATGTCCCCACTTTTCAAAAGGCTTATAAATCATACAGAATGAGTTTTTGTGAGAAAGTAAAAGTGTGCACAGTTTCCTGTGATGGGTAGGTTTAGGGGTAGGGGTAGTGTAGGGGGATAGAAAATACGGTTTGTACAGTATAAAAACCATTACGCCTATGGAATGTCTCCACAATTCACAAAAACAAACATGTGTGTGTGTGTTACCTGGAGGTGTTGTCATCCTCTGCCACTGGTGAAAGAGGCAGGTCTTCAGACAGTCTCTGGGACTCAGTCCATATGTCTTATGCCTAGACATGAGCTCCTGCATCGGCTCTAGAATCACACACAACTGCACACAAACAAAATAATCTTTTCACTCAGTTGTTTAACACAGTTTAATGACCATCCGTAAAAGTGTGTTTAAATGTGTGTTATAACCTACTCTGAGGTAGTTCAGTGTGAGGTTGGTAAGTCCAACTCGACTGATGTTTTTGGACAGTTGTTCCAGAGCTCCAGGGTCTTGTGCCTGACAAAGACACACACGCACACATGGACACACAAGTCCATTTATTCTCTCTCTTATTTTGTGCTCCATCCAGATAGAGCTCTAATTCATTACAGGGTATGTTTCCATAGCAACATCCTGACAGCTTAGCTAAAAGGTTTGGATGCTTTCACCTTGATTGATAAAAAAAGAGCTGAAATACATTTTGTTGTACCATAAACTGCTACCTGTGAATGCCTCTGAAAATACTGAGTTTGCTAACATGGCAGACAAATGCATGGTGAACATAACATGAAAGGAAATTGTGTTATCTAGGGATACAACTAGTTAGTTTTTGATTATTCTTGAATGAAAGTGCTGTAAAACTTAAAATAGTGTTGTAAAAGTTATATATGTAAAATTATATTTACATTTAAATGTTTTGCTAAAAGCTAAAAATGTTGCTTTTAGAGCAACAATACTGCACTCAAATAAGCAGTACTTGGCTCATGTAAAGAGAAACTGACTTGTGAGAATATACAGTGTCAGAAATAGTAAGAACAATGTTTTACTCTTGTTAACAATGACTAAGAGTATGAGTCACATGAATTACTGATGCAAAAAGAAAGGCGCCTGATTAAAAAGTGTTTGTATTTTAAAAAGTAAAAGTATTTGACTTTTACATTTACATTTTGCAAAGAATCCGAAAGACACTTTTATCTAAAATTGCACTCAAGATGTAAAATGAATTATTAACATATACCCTGGGAATCAAACCCATGACCTTGTGGTTGCTAGCATCATGCTCTCTTTGAGCTACTGCTTCTGCACTATTTCTCCACTTCATTTTCAGCAATATTATTGAGTTATTATTGAGACTGCTCTCACACTATTGGATAAGAACTCAACCTAGCTGGATGACAACATCACGGTTTTCTGCAAGGCTGCTTTATAGTTCAATTGAACCCATTTCATAATTTATATACTTTACACAGTTATTGAACTGAAATGAATCAACACTGAACAGAATTCAGCTGAATAATGACTGTATACTATTGCCCTTTTTAGAGCTGCTATTGAATTCTGTTTGCATCATTGAATCATTATTTTCCTGTTTATCACTGTAAAGCTGCTTTGAAACAATCTGTATTGTATAAAGCGCTATATAAATAAAGGTGACTTGATTATTTGAGATGCTGTTTGAGTTACTACTGTAAAAACTGTATACTGCATATAGTTTTTATAGGATGTGAAACAGTGTGCAGCATGAAACAATAAACATTTCAAATTGTTGCTTGTTGCCAAATGACCTCACATTTACATCACTGAAAAGAGGCCAGTTATCACAACAAACCAAAATAATAATTACATTTATATTTTTTATCTAGTTTGGAATAAAAATATATCCTTAAGTCTGGATGTCTAATCAAATCAAAAATCACAAGCATTGAAAAAAATCAGCTTTGCCAGGTATAAACTGCATTTTGAAAAATATTTAAAAAAAGAAAACAATAATTTTAAATTGTAATAATATTTTAAAATACTACTGTTTTCAATGTATCTGTTATCAAATAAATATAGCCTTGGTTCTTCCAAAAACATACAAAAAATCTTACCGACCCCAAACTTGTGAACGGTAGTGTATTTGACAGTACGCATTATGAAACGATAAATATTTTAAACATTAGTATGCTACATTGTAGTGAATGTTTAATTCTTATAAACAATCAGTGGTGTCCTGTTATCATCTCGAAAAACAAATCTGGTTTTTGGACTCTTTTGGCAGTCCATTTCAATTTTAAATGTAATTTTATTTCATTTTAATAATCAAGATAGAGCTGATAAATTTGTTGTTGCTATTACTTCTGCTTCATTTGCAGTGATGGATATCAAAGGTCAAGTCTAGCACACTGCATTATGGGATACGGTATTCAGAATTGTGTGCTAAAAGCTGCAAATTTTGGCCAATGTAGAAGGTCATCCAGGTCATCTTGTATGAGAAATAATTAGGACGATTAATTGATTCACATGAAAATGAACTCACATTAACAGCCAAGACACTGCGGGGAATGAGCTCACTGTAGTGTGTGATAGTGAAGTGCCATGTTTTGATTCTCATGAGGTCGTCAAAGGTGAACACAAGAATCAGACGACCTTCAGTACAGACCTGTGAAGAAAAAAAAAAAGCAGGAAGAGAATCAGGTCTGTGTTGCGCGACTCTCCCTTACGCCCTTTGGTTTGCTTGACATTCGGTTAACACTTTTGTTTAAAACTTTCAGGATGTAATAAGACAGACACCACACAAAGAACACAGACATAATCTTCCAGTCATTGTTACACTTAATGTGAATTCTGAAATCATAACGCTGACTTGACCGGAGAAAAACATGCAAGAGAATTACATCTAATGACTTTTTGTTTTTCATTAATTTAAAGCAAATCAAATTACATGGTTCTCTCATTAAAGCAGTATTTTCAGCACAAGCAGAATTCTGTGTGGAACTCTGAACCCCAACATTCTGTTGCCGGGGGAACGGAGGGTAGCTGCGAGGTTGGCATAGCAACGGGAGGGATGTAATCCCAGCAGACACGCTCTGATCAATGCCTCCAGTACACACACACACACACACACACACACACACACACTTGGGAACTGTATCTGTATAACTTAGCTACAACATACAGTCTTCCAAATCAATATTTAATTCACAAATGTTCATTTACTAAAAAGCAAAGTTGGACAAAACTCTCTCTCTCTCTCTCTCTCTCTCTAATTGACAACTGAGAGATTCTGCATCCTATAGTGGCGTACCATATGAATATTGCATAGGACACTCATGAAATCATATGTTACACCTGTCTTATTAACAAGACATCTTTGGGAATAAAGTATTTATGTCATCTGATACAAATTATAGAGGCAAGAGCATATTACGAACAGTATTGTAATAGGTCTCGAAATAGTTTAACTAGCAGACTTTTCTATTAAGATCATCTTAAATTTTTAAAGCATAAACCTATAGGATAGAAAAAAAGAGAAGCAGTTTTTGTGGATAAGAGAGAGAGGCAGAATGAGGGAGGGAGGGTGAGAGAGAGAGAGAGAGAGAGTGAGGAAGAAGCCGAGAAAGAGCAGGAGCGGGAGGGAGAGGGAAAGAGTGGGGGTTATATTTTCCTTTTTTGTTTTGTGCAGTTCCAGCCCAGAATTCACAATGAGGAATACATTAGTGCTGAATATGAGGAAGCAAAGACTCAGTGAGCCAGACTTGCAGTACCTTAGTAAATGTAGGTTTGCCATGTTGTGTTGTCATTGTACAGTGATGAGAGTCGACAGTAATAGTTGAGTTGTTGAACGACTCCTTTGTTTGTTTCAGCTCAAAAAACAACTCATAGACTCCTCCTTCGAACAGAGAACTGAAGTAACGAGGGATCAGGGTGCGCCCGATGGCTGGGGAAGAAGGAATGAGAGTGAGAGAAACATTTGCAGAGGGGAAAATTTCATTCTGAAGACATCAGTTGCATTCGTTGATTAACAAATGGAAGGAGAAGAATGCTATGGACTCCATACCCAAGTAATTATTTATTTATGGCCATATGATGAAAGAAACTCAAAGTTAGGCAGCACACTGGCCGAACACCTGAACTGGAAACCATAAATGTGTGTGTTTGTGTGTCTCTGTGTGTGGTCCCCTAAGAGTTAGAAACAAACAGGCTACTGAATGCCGCAGGCATTAAGTCCAGCAGGCTGTGCGTGTGCACAGAACAGTTAGTGCTCTGGAGCTGTCAATCACTGCAGTAGAGGTGTGTGAAGTCTGCAGGCCCATATTTATTTGAACACCCCAGACCTGTCAATCAAATCTCACCACATACACAGTGAATAAGGAATGAATGAGAACGAGTGAAATCCAGCACAACTGTGTGCCTGTCTAACTCTGAACAGGCTGAAATTAATCTAAATTTAAACTCTAAGAGAACGAGAGACAGGCAGATAAGTGTGAGCAAGAGATAAAAAGAAAGTGTATACATTTACTCTCAAACACAAGTATGCTCACAGATCTTATTCTCATTTATTTGATTATTAATAATTTATAATTACCATGATCAAGTGTACCATGATTTAAATATGTTTTGATGTTTACAATATTTACTGACAAAAACTCAAGGACATGACTGGATCAATGTCCTTAAAAATCTAGTTTAAAACATATGGGTAACACTTTATTTTAGTGTCATTGTTACACGTTGCACGTAGTTACTATAGTAATAATGATAAATTATGCATACTTACATGCAATTTACTCTAAACCAAACCTAATCCTAACCATAGCCCTACACTACAGTAAATACTTGTAGTTAATTAATATTACTCAGTACTTAGATGTATAATTACACTGTAACGAGGACACCTTAAAATAAAGTGTAACCAACTTATGTGCCAAGTTGTTACTTGGCCATGAATATTCAGTGTATTTTTTAGTTTTTGTAAATCTTTTATAACATTTTCAAGAAAAGTTTTAATTTAATTAATTTAAAAATGACAAGTAAAACCTAATAACACATTTACACATTTTAATCATTATTTTCATACATTTTTAAATATATTTCTCAAGGTAAAAGTATTTTTATGAATATCCAGAAATTATGAATATATAAATATCTTCTTTTTTTTTTTGCATTTTACAACCTGAAGTAAACTTGCATGTCATAAAAATGTAAAAAAAGCTGACTTACTGACCTTGACACAAAATCATGACACTCTCTATGATATCATTTTCTAATTTTTTTTTTTTTTTTACTGCATGTGTCTGCATGTTGTTTGCACCACAAATATTAATAAGCAGGTAAGCAGTTTTGTTAAAATATTTTCCCAAAGAAATAATAATAATACAAGATTATAATACAAAATATTGTTCTTTTTTCTTGATATTTGGACAGTTGTATGACCCTGATATTTTTATTTCATGGCCATCAAAAATATCAACATTTTAAATCAAAAGAATAAAAAAAAAAAAAAAACATTAGTCATTGAATGTATGTATGTACTGCATTTTAATGTATTTTTTAAATAAATTAATAAATACAAAAAACAAGCATCATGCACTAACTCAACCAAATGGTAAATATTTAGGGGGGCCAAACGTAAAAGTTGAAGAATCTACCACAGAAACCTGTATTTCAAACACTTATAATATGAATTTTGTGGCGGTGGTCGGAGTCTATGGCTTTGCACACACTTACTGTATGTCTTGGGTCCCTCCTCCAGGCAAAATGAAAGAGTCAGTGTGGCATCTTCTTCAAAGAACTCAGTGCAGAATGCATCCCACCACAGAATATCACAGTCCTGTGGGATCACACATTAACACACGTTTAATACAGAGTGAGACAGAAGAGAGGCACAGAAGTACTTGGCCCCTGAATGACCCAAAATGACCATAATTAGGCCTGGCATAGTGATTATCATTTCAAAGCTTACTGTTTATTATAAACACACACCCAAGTTGATTCGCCCCATTAAGGGCAGCAATTTACACCACAAATCCAGCCAACTACCGCTGGCTTGCTATTGACATTCATTTGACTGTTTTGGACATGATTATACCAGCCCATAAAGCCACAATAAACTGTATTGTGACAGCTCTTGCACTTCAGTCTTTGTGTGTTATAAACGTGTATGAGAATTATTAGACTGTGAGAAAGGGGTGTTTCTATAGGTCATTATTCCAATAGTTCAGTCTCTCTTAAATCTGTCAAATTATTATGTCCAAGTGTGCTGAATAGCATTTTATATCCGTTTTATTTCCCCCCATTTATTCGCATTGATTTTTCTGAGTCTAGGCAATGTTCTAAAAGTACAATTTATTGTGGATTATTTTTACACACACCGACGGCATCAGGAGAAGCAAATATTAACAGCTTGCACCGCAGTTTAAATTGGGACCTACTGAGGAGACGAATTATGTTAAATATACGTCATACACATGGTACAGCAATACTGGTTTTGTCCGTTCTCTTGTCTTATAGCAAGTTCTATAATAAATCACACTGCCACATAAACATCACAGAACATCACCTTGCTGTTTGTGTTCCTGAAAAAAAACACACCATATAATCAATAGTGCATATGGTAGTTTACCAAACCAGAGCAAAGGACTAATGCGTTTTGTGTTCAGTCCAATTTATTGAAAGCTCTTGAATAAGTTCAGTTTGTAACAGAATAGTAGGGTCACACTGTGGTAATGCAAGAGGAATAAATTATTTTATTGAGGTACTTTTTTTAATTAGGGGACCTTTGGCTACTTGAAATGTTAAAAAAAATGTAAACTTATTGAAATTATGTTTCATCTATTTTAAGACGTGTAACGTCGGATTATAAAGATCTGATCATGGGTTTTGCATGGGTTGTGATGTTTGAATTTTTCATTTTGTGATCAACAATAATGATGTTTGAAGACATTTATTTCAGTTTTAGAGAAGTAGTAGTCAATTGATGTATTTATTTAATGTACTTTTAATGTATAATAAATAATTTTACAAATAACTTATAAAAAATAAAATTGATTAGAATTTTAATCTTCTGCAAAATGCTAGTCTGCTGTACAGCAGAGATATGCTTTACTGTTCACTTTTTTAACATATTTTGAAAATTGTTCTCTAAAACATTATGGAAATGACAGCAGTATTTGGAACAGAATGTTATGACATTATACAGATAAATACATAAATTGATTTTAAGTCATTTTTGGAAAAGTGTAAATTAGAAATTCCGATTATAACACTTTTTAAAATCATTTTATCATAAAGTAATTTTGAAGGGGAAAAAATTCCCCTTTAAAATCATCTTAGTGGACAGAAAAGTTCTCCTTATAGATGCGTGATGAATTTATTGATCAATAATCTATTATCTTACCTAAAATTAATGTTTAGAGGTTGTAAGATTTACTTTACACTTTAAGAAGAACGTATATAAAAATGCTAAACGCAAAGTTCTGATCTACTGTTTTATTTTTGGTGATCACTCACCTCAGGCCGGGACTGGAGCCGTTTGTTGAGCTCGTGCATCCGGTACTCCGGCTGCACCGGGTAGGGCGCGTGTCTCCGGTAAAACGGACCGAACGGAGAGGAGTAGAAGGGGTCGCGTGGCGCGCCGGTCATGGTTTCTGTTACCGACTGCGCACGAGGAGCGCATCCACACGCCGCACGTGGAGCACGACGATCGTAAACATACACACACACGCGCGCTCGCGGACACACGGAGAGATGCGACTGTCAAATCACACGCGCGCTCTGCTGTGAGAGGAGAGGAGAGCAGGAGAGAAGGAGAGGGGGAGGGAGGACTTCACGAAGGGAAGGGGGAGAGACGAGGGAGGGGGTGGAGGAAAGGAGAGAGGCTTCTGTAAATTGGAAGGTCTTTCCTTACTGTACAGTCTGACAAGTTGGCCAATTAGAGCAAAATTCAATGGAATGCAATCACTGTTTGCTTTTATTATGTTTGCTCAGATAAAATCCCCGATTACATGTCATCAATAACTATTGCAGAATGTGCTACTGTTGGCTACTGTAGATAATATAGTTTGCTAATGTGTAAATAAACTGCGCACAGCATAGCACATATTTAATGCAGAACTGCAACAGCCTGTATGTGTGTGCGCGCGCTTCTCTACTTGTATTTTTCCATCTCTCTTTCTTTATGACTCACACAAGAGACTTGCTCTCCCACATACATACAGACACACACACATTCTCTCTCTGGTTTTCCCTTTCTCACTCTCTCTCATTGTTTGGAGATATATGCACTTTTATTCTTTTTTTTTTTTTTTTAAACAACAATTTACTCTTTCTTTTCATTTTCCATTCATTTTCAGTAAAAAATCTCTTATGTAGGCTAATGAGAAAGAGAGAAAAGACAGACATGTAAAGAGAGAGAGAGTGAGTCCATATGGATTCTATTACCCTCTTGTTTTAGGGGGGAAGCAGGGCCCCAAAAGTTCACCTCCTTTACTTCACTTTCTTTTTCCCTCTCGGTCTCTCTTTCTCATGCCTAAAATCAACACTCCCTCTTTTTTACAAAGCAGTGTAAAGTAACACACATGCACACATATACACAGTGCCTGTTGCTTCATTTTTGATTGATAGTTTAATGCTCATGTGGCTTCACAATGCAAACCGTACACTAGTAATGAGGATCAGAGATACACACACACGCGCACGCGCACGCACACGCACACACACACACACACACCCCTCCCCCTTCAGGTCAGTTAATAAGAGTGGTTGCTGGGCTCTTTGTGTGCGTTGTGTCTCATGGGGAAAGGCGAGGAGGGAGAGGGGGGTCTAAAGGAATGAAATTTACCCACTCCACTGAGAGAAAGAGAGAGAGAGAGTGAGCAGGATAATGAGAGGACTCTCTATCCATGTCTTTGTGTTTATCAATTTTCCTCCCATCTCTATGGCGACTTGATCAAAGATGACCACAAGATGTCACTCTCTGATTTCTCTTTAGTTAATAGCAAACGGCAGAAAGATTGAGAATAGCAGAACTGTTGGGAAAGCCAAAAAGCTTCTTTACGAAATACCACAAATTTTATGTTAGTTTTTCTATTCAATGTTTCAGTCTGATTTTATTATAATATAATGTGTAAGAAAAAATGTTATAGAACAAAGTGGTAAACACAAATGTTTGAAATGAAATATGTATCATATCTGAGGGCCTCATTAAGAAAACATAAATAAAATAGAAACATAATATAGGTAAATTCCAGTGAACCGAAGATCATAATGAATGTCAAAAGATGTTGTTCATCATTTAGAGTAGGCATGTGCTCTCTGACCCTGCACAAGCAATTCCACTAAGTAACGTGCGAGTGTGTGTTTTCTTGTGCAATTACTGCATGCCTACCCCCAACACACACACATATGCATCTATACTGAGAAAGATCTATAAGAGAAGGAAAAATGGAGACAGGCTGAGTCAGAAAGTGAGAGAGATCCACACAGATTTTATTGTTGAATCCTTTGATTAAATATTAATAGAACCCGAGATTCTCTAAAAATAATCCACAGACTACAAAATATAGGAGGCACACACACAGACACACACAGGATCTAGTGAAGAAACCCATACTCATAAGAACTCCAACTGTTTCTCCCCATCTTACGAACTCATACTGAAGCAATCCACTCAACCCGCTGCAAAAATCATATTCTTTATCAATATATTTGTCTTGCAAATATCAATTTTTAAAACATGATGATTTTACCAGAGAAACTAATTGTAAAACATATGAAGACTTGTTAGAGGACACGTTTTAAATAAAAATGCAGTTTGTTTTGTTCCACGGAATGGCAGTTTGGTTTTTATACGTAAACCAAGCCCCACAATAGATTCCTTCTTTTTTTTTTTTTTTTTTNTGCAGATGTAAAATTATACATATGTATATATATATATATACACTGATCAGGCATAACATTATGACCACCTTCCTAATATTGTGTTGGTCCCCCTTTTGCTGCCAAAACAGCCCTGACCCGTCGAGGCATGGACTCCACTAGACCCCTGAAGGTGTGCTGTGGTATCTGGCACCAAGATGTTAGCAGCAGATCCTTTAAGTCCTGTAAATTGCGAGGTGGCTCCTCCATGGATCAGACTCGTTTGTTCAGCACATCCCATTGATGCTCGATTGGATTGAGATCTGGGGACTTTGGAGGCCAAGACAACACCTCAAACTCGTTGTGCTCCTCAAACCATTCATGAACCATTTTTGCTTTGTGGCAGAGTTCATTATCCTGCTGAAAGAGGCCACAGTCACCGGGGAATACCGTTTCCATGAAAGGGTGTACATGGTCTGCAATGCTTAGGTAGGTGGTACGTGTCAAAGTAACATCCACATGGATGGCAGGACCCAAGGTTTCCCAGCAGAACATTGCCCAAAGCATCATACTGCCTCAGTGCCTCTGCCGGCTTTAGGGATGCACCGATCTGCCTTTTTCGCTTCCGATACCGATTCCGATACCTGGGATTCAGTATCGGCCGATACCGATCCGATCTTCAAGTAATAAGAAAAGTGCTAAATTACCTAATAAACTGTATGCCTCACTTAGGGTTGTGACGGTCGGCATGACAACCGCGCCACCGCGGTCGTGGAGTAACGCGGTAGTGTGGCATGTAGGCTATAATCTCAAAGGTCGCGGTAACCGAAAATTTTCCGTCATTGATGGAATTTTTTTTTAGCAGTGATGGAAAAAAACTGCAGCCTGTCCATCATTTTGACAGATTATGTTGCTTGTAACTGTAATTCCCACCCCTGTCCAGTAGGTGGTGAGTGTGCTCCAGGTGGCAGCAGAGCGCGAGTTCAGTCTCCAGAACAAAATGAAAACGATGCGCTTGATTACACACACACAGTTTGTTTTATTTGTTTGTTTGTTTGTTTGTATTTTATTATATATTATAATACTTATGCTTACATAATTAAGTTTCTAATCCATTTCGTTTTGTATTAAATAGTTTGTTTTATTTTTCTTGCTGCTGATTATAAGTTTATGGTCAACGAATGGCTTTTCTGTGGTATCTAACGTTACGTGACATTGTTTACAACACTGATTGAACTGACGTGATACAGATTTCGGTAAGCTACTGTATCTTTCAACATATTTTTTGATTTTCATTCATGTTTATTTCCTTCTGTAAAGTAGCCTAGTTCACTCACGATCCTCAAAAAGTGTTCAAGATGAAAACTGAAAAGTGACGCAGACTTTAACTTTTTTTTTCATAATACTTTCTTTTCATAATATAAACAAATGCATAGCCTTGGCCTATTTGTTTATCCTATAAGTTTGTGAATAAATATGAAAATGTGGACGAAATCAGAAGCTATTAAATGTCTTATCATTAAAATATAAAAATTAAACTGATGCAGCAACATATGATAGATAGGACAGAACAAAAAAATGCTATTAACAATCTTTCATTGTGCAAAAGTATTATAATATGAACGGCTCCCATACAGAGCGGCACAAAGCGCTTATGCGCATCCCGTGTGCAGAATGATGCGCTTGAAGCATCATGGAGTCACAGCCCTCCGCAGTGAAAAGTTCAAAGCACAAAGTGAAGATATATTGATGCGTATTGTATTACAGGTATCGTTGTCTACATTTGAAGTATAATAATAGACACATTGATTCATCTTGGAGAGAGTTTCATTGTGTTGACTGTCGTAACCGAACGCGACATGCAGTCTGAATGCTGAATGGAGAATCACTGACAGCAGCAGCGGAGGGAGGCATTTATGTGCATTTTAATTTAACGACTTCAATATTTATCTGTACCACAAATTAAACTATGGTAAGCAACGCACATGTTGGTGCTTTTGGCGGTGGACAGAGGTCAGCATGGGCACCCTGACAGGTCTGCGGCTATGCAGCCCCATACGCAACAAACTGCGTTGCACTGTGTATTCTGACACCTTTCTATCAGAACCAGCATTACCTTGAGCAATTTGAGCTACAGTAGCTCATCTGTTGGATTGGACCACACAGGCCAGCCTTCGCTCCCCACGTGCATCAATGAGCCTTGGCCCTGTCGCCGATTCACCACTGTTCCATCCTTGGACCACTTTTGATAGATACTGACCACTGCAGACCGGGAACACCCCACAAGAGCTGCAGTTTTGGAGATGCTCTGACACAGTCATCTAGCCATCACAATTTGGCCCTTGTCAAACTCGAAAATGATACACGATATTGGGTTCATGAGATGATATTTTAAGACATATTTTTAAGAAATCTTCAATGACAAAATATATGACAGGAAAAATAGTCTTTTATTCGACTTGAAAGTCAAAATGCAAAACGCAGGAGCATTTTGAAATGTTTGAACTAGTCATCTTGTAATGAATGTCATCAGTTCTACCTTCTGAGTATGATTCATCATATACAGTAATAGACAGAACAATATAATGTAAGCACTGTGTAACGACTGATACAAATCAGACACAATTATTTGTTATATTTAACGAAAAGCAGAGGCAAAGAGACCCAAAACCTGTAAAACAGACTCGCCTGCATTAATTTATAGACAAACTGTTCTATAAATGAACATGCATCCCAGGACATCTTGCAAACTGTTGTTTGTATGACATCTGTTAAATGCAGATTTTATGATAATAACCAATGGTTAACGTAAACCAACCTATACCAAGTTTGGTGCCTTTGAGTTTGTATTTTGAAGATTTAAATGCTTCTGTATATGATGTCGATACCTGTTCAACATATCAGTATTACAAGAAACTTTAATAGTTTCTTCTACATCTGTAATCCAGATCCAGTTACATGCACATGATATCTTCAAGACAAAGTATCGTAAACTTTCCCGTCGGGAGCTCATGTATGATTGGTCCACTGACCCAGAGGAGGAATGGCCAGCACCAGAGGTTAAAAGCCAGCGCACAGTTCTCCTCCCTCTCTCTCTTGCTGATCCGACCTAAACTGCATCTGTGGGGGGTTCTGCCTGTGGGTCTGTAGGCCTCGACCTGCCTCGACCTCTTTACTATTACAAGAGTCAACAGCTTAAGTTTCATATTTCTTCACCCAACGCAGAAGATATTGATTACAACTTCGGACCGAACCATCAAGGATTTCTCCTCAGCCTGCAGATCCGAAGCTCCTCAACAGCTAAAGGCATTTTGCAAGTATCGTACATTTGAACACTAAACAGCGATTCAGTATTAATTGGTGAACCACCTTTGTTAGCAAAGGTGCTTTATTACTGAGAACGTCTAGGTTACTATTGTAACCCCCGTTCCCAGAAGGAGGGAACGGAGACGTTACGTCGATACTGACGTAATGGGGTCTCGCCTGGGAGCCCAATCACCTCCAAGGGTACAAAACAAGCCAATGGGGATTGGCCTGTGAGATTTACATGCCGGGCCCCTCCCCCGGCATCCGGGTATAAATAGGGCTGGCATACTCACCTTCATTCATATTTTTGCTGGGGAGCCGAGATAGGTATCTGGCCGCTCAGCGGTGACTCAGAGCTATGGTAGGGGAACGTAACGTCTCCGTTCCCTCCTTCTGGGAACGGGGGTTACAATAGTAACCTAGACGTTCCCATTCAGTCAGTCACGTTCGACGTTACGTCGATACTGACATAATGGGGTCCCGTGGAAAGCGCCATAGCAACTGAACCACGTTACGAGTGTTAAGGAGGCAGATGCTGGCAGGCCGTAGCGTGCCAAAAGCAAGTGCGGCCCATACTCGCAACCCTCCAGCGCCCAAAGTAAGCCCAATTCCCACGTCAGCCATGACCAAAACGCCAGGAAAGCGTTCCCCAAGGAGGGGAAAGCTACGGAGACCACACCCTGCCCGAGGGGAGTTAATGTGTGGAAAACACATATGGACTGGCCTGAGGACAGTAACGCATATGGAAAATCTCTGATGTAGGCCCTACCTTCCGGGAGGAACACACTAGCAATCAGAAGCTGCCCAGGGAAAGACACGGGTTTACCGTTAGGGAAACCGTACCGTGGATAAACACATATGGGATTACCCGCAGGGAATCGCAGCATATGGGCATCTAGCCCAGTACAAGGGCAGACCAATTGGGCATACACACGAGTACTGGACCTAGCGCCGGACGCCTCCGCTGCGTCTGGCTGCCGCAGGATGCAGGAGGAACTCCACAGGGTTCACCGTTACGGGGAACTGAACTGAGGAGCGGGAAAAGTGCTTGCATTCCCTCTCCCGAGGGAAATGGCACAGCAAGCGAACACCCATGGCTATCTACGAGTAGACAGCACTTACAATAGTAACCTAGACGTTCCCATTCAGTCAGTCACGTTCGACGTTACGTCGATACTGACATAATGGGGTCCCGTGGAAAGCGCCATAGCAACTGCAGCTCTGCAAATGTCTGCAACAGAGGCGCCGTGCGCCAACGCCCAGGAAAAAGCAACACCCCGAGTGGAGTGAGCTCGCAACCCGAGGGGGCACGGCTCGCCTTGCGACTGGTATGTCAAGGCGATGGCATCCACTATCCAGTGGGCCAACCTCTGTTTGGAGACAGCCTTTCCCTTCTGCTGACCTCCAAAACAGACAAAGAGCTGCTCAGAGCTTCTGAAGCTCTGCGTGCGGTCCACGTAAATGCGCAGAGCACGAACGGGACACAGCAACGCGAGGGCTGGGTCTGCCTCCTCCAGAGGCAGTGCTTGCAAGTTCACCACCTGGTCCCGGAAGGGAGTGGTGGGAACTTTGGGCACATATCCAGGCCGGGGTCTCAAGATAACGTGAGAGTAGTCCGGCCCGAATTCCAGGCACGAATCGCTGACCGAAAATGCCTGCAGGTCCCCAACCCTCTTGAAGGAGGCGAGCGCGGTCAGGAGCACTGTCTTGAGAGACAGATGTTTCAGCTCAGCTGACTCAAGGGGCTCAAAGGGAGCTCTCCGTAGGCCCGAGAGGGCAACAGAGAGGTCCCAGGAGGGAATGAGGAGAGGCCTAGGGGGATTTAACCTCCTGGCGCCTCTGAGGAACCTGATGATCAGGTCGTGCTTTCCTAGTGACTTGCCATCAAGCACATCATGATGCGCTGCGATGGCGGCCACATAGACCTTCAGGGTGGAAGGGGACAGCCTCCGTTCCAGACCCTCTTGAAGGAAGGAAAGCACAGCACTGACCGGGCATTTACGGGGTCTTCCCAGTGGGAAGAACACCACTCAACGAACAGACTCCACTTCATGGCATAGGCGCGCCTCGTAGAGGGGGCTCTAGCCGAAGTGATAGTGTCAACTAACGCGGACGGTAGGCCACATAAGTCTGCCGCGTCCCGTCCAGGAACCACACGTGGAAGTTCCAGAGGTCGGGGCGCGGGTGCCATATGGTGCCCAGCCCCTGAGAAAGGAGGTCCTTCCTCAGAGGGATGTGCCAGGGACGGGCTGTCGAGAGGAGCATGAGTTCCGGGAACCAGGTCTGGTTGGGCTAGTACGGCGCAACTAGCAAGACCTGCTCCTCGTCCTCCCTGACCTTGCACAGTGTCTGTGCAAGAAGGCTCACTGGGGGAAACGCATACTTGCGTAGGCCCCGGGGCCAGCTGTGTGCCAGTGCATCCGTGCCGAGGGTCCCCTCGGTCAGGGAATAAAACAACTGGCAATGGGCGGATTCCTGAGAGGCGAACAGGTCCACCTGTGCCTCCCCGAACCGGCTCCATATCAGCTGGACCGCCTGGGGGTGGAGTCTCCATTCCCCCGGGAGCGTGAGCTGTCGTGAGAGCGCGTCGGCCGCACGATTGAGCTCGCCCGGGATGTAGGAAGCGCGCAGTGACCTGAGTCGGCGCTGACTCCACAAGAGGAGATGGCGGGCGAGTTACGACATGCGACGGGAGCGTAGACCGCCCTGGTGGTTGATGTACGCTACCGCCGATGTGTTGTCCGTCCGGACCTGCACATGCTTGCCCTGCAGCAGCGGTCGAAACCGGCGCAGAGCAAGGAGTACTGCTAGCAACTCGAGGCAGTTGATGTGCCAGTGGCGATGGGGTCCTGTCCAGGAGCCCGACGCCGACTGACCACTGCATATGGCACCCCAGCCAGTGGTGGAGGCATCTGTTGTAACAACAACATGCCTGCACATTTGTACTAGGGGCACCCCGGCCCGTAGAAAAGCAAGGTCCGACCACGGGCTGAATGTGGACAACTCTGTGTTATGACCACACGGAGTGAGCCACGGTGCCATGACCACCTCGGGATACGGTCGTGAAGCCAGTGCTGAAGCGGTCTCATATGAAGCAATCCGAGCAGCGTGACCGCGGCTGCGGATGCCATATGCCCCAGCAGCCTCTGAAATTGTTTCAGTGGGACCGCTGTTGCCCGCGAGAACGAATTCAGGCAGTTCAGCACCGACTGTGCACGCTCGTTGGTGAGACGTGCTGTCATGTTGACTGAGTCCAGCTCCACACAGAGAAAAGAGATGCTCTGCACGGGGCGCCAAGACCCTGCCCGTGGCGAAGGAAGGAATGGCTGAGATAGGGGGGGCGGAAGCTCGCTCACCCTCAGCGCAGACCTTCTTATATGACCCAGAGGTTTTGGAAATTGCTCTTTCTTTGACAATGTGGGTACAAAAAGAAAAGGGAACACAGGATTTACCCCCCGGCCCTCTCCCGGGGGAAGAAGCGGTGCGGTCACCGTCTCCTGCCGAGCAACCTCCTCTACTACTGGGTCTCCTGTCTCAGGGGCCGCTTCTTAGCCTTCTTCCTGGAGGAAGAAGAAGACTTAGCGGCCTGGGCAGGGGGCGTCGCTTTCCTGCGGGAGGCTCGTGGAGGATGGGAAGGATCCGACCCACCAGAAGCCTGAGCCGCAGGAGGACGCCCTCGGCGAGGAGCAGACGGAGCCACGGCCCGCGGCGGATTGGTGGCCACATCACACCGGGGCAGGATGTGCTTTATGGCCTCCGTCTGCTTTTGCACTGCCAAGAACTGCTGAGCAAAATCCTCGACAGTGTCGCCGAAGAGGCCGGCCTGGGAGATGGGGGCGTCGAGAAAGCGAACTTTGTCGGCGTCCTTCATCTCAGCCAGGTCCAACCAAAGATGGCGTTCCTGGACCACCAGGGTGGACATCATCTGACCCAGGGCGCGCGCCGTGACTTTCGTCGCCCGGAGGGAGAGGTCAGTCGCCGTACGCAGCTCTTGCAGCAGCCCTGGCTCAGAACTACCCTCGTGCAGCTCCTTAAGAGCTTTCGCCTGATGGACCTGCAAGATAGCCATGGCGTGCAGGGCAGAAGCTGCCTGTCCAGCAGCTGAGTAAGCCTTGGCAGCGAGAGCGGCCGTGGTCTTACTCGCCTTGGACGGGAGACGCGGACGGTTCCGCCAGGTGGCCGCGGACTGCGGGCACAAGTGCACCGCAATCGCACGTTCCGCCTGTGGAATCTCCACGTACCCCTTGGCAGCCCCACCATCGAGGGTAGTGAGAGCGGAGGAGGCAGAAGAACGGTTTCTGGCTGTGTGAGGGGCCATCCACGTTTTCTGGAGCTCCTCATGCACCTCCGGGAAGAAAGGTACTGGGCAAGCATGGCCGCCAATTCAGAGTCCGCCTCAGACTGAGCGACCACCCCTGAGGGCAGAAGCTCGGAGTCATCGTCGTCCTCCGAATCAGCGATCCCGCTCCCCGATGCAGCGATCGACATCTGATCCTCCTCCTCCGCAGCCGACAGCTCGACGGCACATGACGTTGCGGAGGAGTGGGAGGTTCGTGGGGGCGGACCCGACGAAGTGGCTCCCACTGTGATCCTCAGACCTCCCAGAGCACTAACCGGACCGGCGGCCGCTACAGCCGCCGGCACTGGGGTAGTGACAGAGGGGACTCTCACTTCTGTGTTAAAGAAGTAGAGTCGCGATCTCAACGCCAACATGGACATGCCCTCGCAATGAGGGCATGTACCATCCACGAGCGCTGACTCAGCGTGCGGTTTACCCAAACACGTGAGACAGCGATCATGGCCGTCAGAGGAGGTCAGGAAACGACCGCATCCAGAAACACACGGACGAAAAGACATCTTGAAAAAGACGCTGATCGCCCGTGCTTGCTCTTTTAGTACACCTCACCAACCGAAGCACACAGGGATGAGTGCAGCACCGTCCTGTGGGCAGTGCGCCGACACACCCACCGCTGAGCGTGCCTTCCCAACCAGCTGGAGAGACTCGAGCAGCCACCTAGAACAAAACAGTCAATAGCAATTCAAATTGCTGTTTTTAGGAACTTGTCCTGTAGCAATTATAATTGCTATTTTGCTCTTAAAGAAGAATTCGCTCTCTTGAAGAGGTGAATGGTAGATCCGATCCGATCGGCTCCGAAGCAAAAGTATGAATGAAGGTGAGTATGCCGGCCCTATTTATACCCGGATGCCGGGGGAGGGGCCCGGCATGTAAATCTCACAGGCCAATTCCCATTGGCTTGTTTTGTACCCTTGGAGGTGATTGGGCTCCCAGGCGAGACCCCATTACGTCAGTATCGACGTAACGTCGGAACACTGATGGTCCTTACAGCTTGTTTAATTGACTTCTCCATTGCTCCATTTCCTGTTCCCACTTCGGTTTCACTCTATCATTTCTCATTTTACCCATGTACGTGTGACTTGTGTATATGTATGTGTTTGTTAGTTTAGTTATGTGTTTGTGATTTAGTTAATAAAACTTGTGCACAATAGATATTTGGTTCTGACTCACTGTCTGCAATAAATAGCCTCTTAAATGATTTAGATTTTGCTACCAGCCCTAAGTGCTGTAAATGCTAAGTAAGAATTATTTTTCTATGGCCATGAAAAATACCCTTCTCTTAGAATTAATTAATTAATAATCAATACTGAGTGTTCTCAGAATGAAACTGATTGATTGATTGTAATTTTAATGTAGCTACATCAAGTTAATCTGATTAACTGATTCAAATATTCATAATCATAATTAATAATCATAATATGTTATGAATAATTATTAATATTTTCCCTTTGAGCTAATTTCCAACTTTTCCACAAACTCAACAATGTCATTCTGATATCATGAGACAGATTTTAACCTCTACAAGAAATATTGTCGTTTTAAATTTTGCGAGATTCGGGTGAAGCCAAGGAGATGAAGACCCAGAGTGACACGGGCCAAGGTGGAAGTGCAGGCTCACAAGACTGAGGTGAAGTTGGGGGCTCTGCAGACCAGGGTAGAGCCGGTGGGAGTGAGGACAACAGTGGAGCTGGAGGGAAGGAGGAGCCTGATGGGGTGAGAGTCGAAGGGATGGGATGAGAGTCGAAGGGGTGGAGGAATGAGGCATAGCCAGAGGCCCGGAAGTCCGTGGCACAACCAGGGTAATAATTGGCCAGGGCGGAACTAGAGGGACGAGGGAGCAAGATGGAGCCTGAGGGATGATGGACCACGGTGGAGCCAAGGTGGAGACGATGGGTTGAAAGGCCAAGCCCCAGGGCTCAGAGGACCGAGTGGAGGCAGGAGATCCTTACACCTAGGACCGAAATCATCTTCAACATGGCTGCTATTTACGTCTCATTCTGTAAACTCTCGCGTTACCAAGGCAACAACTGACACCACTACTGACACCATCAGCACCACAATGAAAAATTAAACTATATCCATTCTGACTGGGCAATGAGAATGGTTTGGCCTGACAGTGGAAAAGCAGCTCTGGTCAGACTGGGTCTGGGTCTGTGGTGGGCTCTGGTTCATTTTTCACGCATGTACAGGGTGCAGGTTCAGGCTCGAGCTCCTGGATGAACTTTGGGACTGGTTCACATACCTGATCAGACTTTGGGTCCTTGGTTTGCATAGGCACTGGCTAGATCCATGTTTGCAGCAGTATTTCTCTTATTTACAAAAACAAAGACAAAGAAGGCAATCCAGAAGGCAAGAATCAACATAACAGCATCACACATGTAAAGACGATATAGAACAGAAAAAAACTAAACTGAGAGCTTAAATACACAGCTAAATAAGGAACCAAACAAGACACAGGTGAACAATCAATTAACTAATGAGTAACCATAGAAACAAACTAGCAATGGGAACTGAAACTAAACACAGGAAAGAAACACAACATAATATACATGTATATATATGTATATATATTATACATATACAGGTGCTGGTAATATAATTAGAATATCATCAAAAAGTTGATTTATTTCACTAATTCCATTCAAAAAGTGAAACTTGTATATTATATTCATTCATTACACACAGACTGATATATTTCAAATGTTTATTTTTTTAATTTTGATGATTATAACTGACAACTAAGGAAAATCCCAAATTCAGTATCTCAGAAAATTAGAATATTACTTAAGACCAATACAAAGACAGGATTTTTAGAAATCTTGGCCAACTGAAAAGTATGAACATGAAGCATGTACAGCACTCAATACTTAGTTGGGGCTCCTTTTGCCTGAATTACTGCAGCAATGCGGTGTGGCATGGATTCGATCAGTCTGTGGCACTGCTCAGGTGTTATGAGAGCCCAGGTTGCTCTGATAGTGGCCTTCAGCTCTTCTGCATTGTTGGGTCTGGCGTATCGCATCTTCCTCTTCACAATACCCCATAGATTTTCTAGGGGGTTAAGGTCAGGCAAGTTTGCTGGCCAATTAGGAACAGGGATACCATGGTCCTTAAACCAGGTACTGGTAGCTTTGGCACTGTGTGCAGGTGCCAAGTCCTGTTGGAAAATGAAATCTGCATCTCCATAAAGTTGGTCAGCAGCAGGAAGCATGAAGTGCTCTAAAACTTCCGGGTATACGGCTGCGTTGACCTTGGACCTCAGAAAACACAGTGGACCAACACCAGCAGATGACATGGCACCCCAAACCATCACTGACTGTGGAAACTTTACACTGGACCTCAAGCAACGTGGATTGTGTGCCTCTCCTCTCTTCCTCCAGACTCTGGGACCCTGATTTCCAAAAGGAAATGCAAAATTTACTTTCATCAGAGAACATAACTTTGGCCCACTCAGCAGCAGTCCAGTCCTTTTTGTCTTTAGCCCAGGCGAGACACTTCTGACGCTGTCTGTTGTTCAAGAGTGGCTTGACACAAGGAATGCGACAGCTGAAACCCATGTCTTGCATACGTCTGTGCGTAGTGGTTCTTGAAGCACTGACTCCAGCTGCAGTCCACTCTTTGTGAATCTCCCCCACATTTTTGAATGGGTTTTGTTTCACAATCCTCTCCAGGGTGCAGTTATCACTATTGCTTGTACACTTTTTTCTACCACATCTTTTCCTTCCCTTCGCCTCTCTATTAATGTGCTTGGACACAGAGCTCTGTGAACAGCCAGCCTCTTTTGCAATGACCTTTTGTGTCTTGCCCTTCTTGTGCAAGGTGTCAATGGTCGTCTTTTGGACAACTGTCAAGTCAGCAGTCTTCCCCATGATTGTGTAGCCTACAGAACTAGACTGAGAGACCATTTAAAGGCCTTTGCAGGTGTTTTGAGTTAATTAGCTGATTAGAGTGTGGCACCAGGTGTCTTCAATATTGAACCTTTTCACAATATTCACATTTTCTGAAATACTGAATTTGTGATTTTCCTTAGTTGTCCGTTATAATCATCAAAATGAAAAGAAATAAACATTTGAAATATATCAGTCTGTGTGTAATGAATGAATATAATATAAAAGTTTCACTTTTTGAATGGAATTAGTGAAATCAACTTTTTGATCATATTCTAATTATATGACCAGAACCTGTATGTGTGTGTGTAACAGAGTTTAAATAATATTAGTTAAATTCATGCATAAATTGGGGACACTCGCCATTGGTTGTTGCGTTTGTGCACATGATATTACAGGGCGGAGCTACGTCATCAGCAGCAGTGTCTAATATATCTCCCTGCTGGTAAGACGCATCATTGATTGCATCCACCTATTCTCAGCGTGAATTACTCCACCCAACACACACACAGTCACATTGGTGGCATAACCCGGATGGGAGTTAGGTTTAAGGGGGTGCTCTGTGAGTAAACCTCACTCCTCTGATCCTCCCCAAACCTCCCCGCTATGATAACAGTGACTTTATCAAACGTTTACAGAACAAGCGGGAACCCAGTGTGCCTGTAGCTTTCTCTATTTCTGTTTTATTACGTTATAGAAAGCCTAAGGCCTTCTCAAACCCTTTGGCAAACCCATTTAATCTGCTACCTATTACACGTCAAACCAAGATTACTGTAGAGACAGAAAGTAAGACTGTTAAGTTAGCACTTTTAAACATCCGCTCACTTAAAAATAAATCACTTCTAGTCAATGACTTAATAACCACAAACAACCTAGATTTTATGCTTCTAAATGAAACATGGCTTGAAGACAGCTACAGTGCAACAATCCTGAATGAAACAGCCCCTCCTAGCTTTACTTTTATGAGTGTCTGCAGAGCTGATTGGAGAGGTGGAGGTGTTGCTGCTCTATTTAAAGATGTCTATCAATGCAAGCAAGTGTCATTTGGTGATTACTTGTCTTTCGAATACTTGGGTATTGTGTTAAAAGGTGCTCCTCGCATTCTACTTATAGTTAACTACAGGCCTCCAAAATACTCTCCAGCCTTTGTGGAGGACTTTAAAGAACTGTTATCAGCAATTTCCTCTGAGTTTGACTGTTTTGCTATTACTGGGGACTTTAACATCCACATAGAAAATGCAGAATCCAATATGGCAAAAGAAATCATAACTGTTTTGAATACTTTTGATCTGACTCAACATGTACATGGACCTACACACAATCGTAGACACACTCTAGATTTAATTATTAGTAAGGGTCTAAACATTTCATTTATTGTCATTAAGGATGTAGCGCTATCTGATCATTTCTGTATTTTCTTTGATTTATTGATCTCTCCGACTGTTGAAGCTAGATCAATCTCGGTCAAAAAGCGATGCTTAAATGAGAATACTAGTGCACTGTTCATGAAGGCTATATCTTTAACACCAAGCATATCTGCAGACTCTGTTGATTTTCTCCTTGATTCTTTTAACTCAAAAGTACAGAATGTTATTGATAACATTGCTCCTGTGAAAGTCAAGAAAAAGAGTGGCAGACAAAAAGCACCGTGGAGAAATTCAACAGCAGTGCAAAATATGAAAAGACAATGCAGAAAAGCTGAGCGCATGTGGCGAAAGACAAAACTTGAAATCCATTATAACATCTATAAAGATATTCTTCATGCTTTCAATGTGGAATTAGGCAAAGCTAGACAGACCTTCTTCTCAAATATTATAAACAGAAACTTAAACAACACCCGCACTCTTTTTGCTACAGTAGAGAGACTAACAAACCCCCCAAGTCAGATTCCCAGTGAAATGCTCTCAGACAGCAAATGTTGTGAGTTTGCTTCCTTCTTCTCTGAGAAAATTAATAATATCAGAAAGGCGATCAGCACATCCTTGAGCTGCACTGGGGTAAAACAGAACAGATCACTACCTCAGAAAGCAGCTATTATGTCTGTTTTCGAAGCAATTGATGGTAAAATTTTGGAAGAAACAGTACAGCACCTTAAAACATCAACCTGCGCCCTTGACACACTTCCCACATCTTTTTTCAAAAGCGTGTTTAACTGTTTAGAAGCAGATCTCCTAGAAGTGGTAAACGCCTCACTTCTCTCCGGGACTTTTCCAAAATCCCTGAAAACTGCAGTTGTTAAGCCCCTCCTGAAAAAGAGCAATCTGGATAACACCATATTGAGCAACTACAGACCAATCTCAAATCTCCCTTTCATAGGCAAGATCATTGAAAAAGTTGTTTTCAATCAGCTGAACAAATTCTTAAGCTTGAATGGATACTTTGACAACTTTCAATCTGGTTTCCGACCGCATCACAGCACAGAGACAGCGCTCATAAAGATAATAAACGATATTCGCCTAAACACAGATACAGGTAAATTATCAGTGCTGGTTCTTCTCGATCTCAGTGCTGCGTTTGACACTGTCGATCACAACATTCTTCTTGACAGGCTCGAAAACTGGGTTGGGCTTTCTGGGATGGTCCTTAAATGGTTCAGGTCATACTTAGAAGGGAGAGGTTATTATGTGAGTATCGGTGACCATAAGTCTGAGTGGACATCCATGACATGCGGAGTCCCTCAAGGTTCAATACTTGCACCCCTCCTGTTCAACCTATATATGCTGCCACTGAGCCAAATAATGAGAAAGAACCAAATTGCATATCACAGCTATGCAGATGACACCCAGATTTACCTAGCCCTATCACCTAACGACTACAGCCCCATTGACTCCCTGTGCCAATGCATTGATGAAATTAAAAATTGGATGTGCCTAAACTTCCTTCAGTTAAACAAAGACAAAACTGAAGTCATTGCATTTGGAAACAAAGATGAAGTTCTCAAAGTGAACATGTACCTTCAATCTAGGGGTCAAACAACTAAAAATCAAGTCAGGAATCTAGGTGTGATTTTGGAGTCAGACCTGAGTTTCAGTAGCCATGTAAAGACAATAACTAAATCAGCATATTATCATCTCAAAAATATTGCAAGAATTAGATGCTTTGTCTCCAGTCAAGACTTAGAGAAACTTGTTCATGCTTTCATCACCAGCAGGGTGGATTATTGTAATGGGCTCCTCACTGGTCTTCCCAAAAAGACCATAAGACAGCTGCAGCTCGTACAGAACGCTGCTGCCAGGATTCTGAGCAGAACCAGAAAACATGAACACATCACACCAGTCCTCAGGTCCTTGCACTGGCTTCCAGTTGCATTTAGAATTGATTTTAAAGTACTGTTACTTGTTTATAAAACACTCAATGGTCTAGGACCTCAATACATTGCAGATATGCTCATAGAATATAAACCTAACAGATCACTCAGATCATCAGGATCAAGTAATTTAGAAATACCAAGGGTTCACTCAAAGCAAGGAGAGTCTGCTTTTAGCTGTTACGCCAGCCGCAGCTGGAACCAGCTTCCAGAAGAGATCAGGTGTGCTCCAACAGTAGCCACATTCAAATCCAGACTCAAAACACATCTTTTTATCTATGCATTTGCTGATTGAGCACTGTGCTATGTCCGAACTGTTTGCACTTTATTTTATACATATTATCTTTTTTTATTCTCTTAATTCCTTTTCCTATTTTTATTTCATTTTTAATGTATTTTATATCTTTTATGTATCATCTTGTTATTCTGACTTTTAATGCATTTTAAATATTGCTGTCTGGTTGAAAGAGCTGGGAGAATTAGGAAGAAAGTGAAATCTAGAAGAAGCAGACAGAAGGAAAAGAAGGTGAATGCAGAAAGAATTGGCATGTAGGGAAGGAGGATAGAATGTAACTTAACGTTGAGTGGTCATAAGACTTAAGGTCGTAAGGGAATGAGTTGAAGAACTGCGATTTGGGGATGTTGTGTTTGTGTGAGAGCGGTGTGTGTGTGAAATGTAAGAACATCCATTCAGATCCGCTCTGATGGATAGATCCGTTTAGATCCACTCTGACGGACAACAAAAACAACAAAAAACTCCCTAAGACTTCCTAGCTCTTAGTTCCTAGTTTTTACTGTTATTTCTATTCCTTATGTTCTATTTTTATTATTCTTCTTTATGTAAAGCACTTTGAATTACCATTGTGTATGAAATGTGCTATACAAATAAAATTGCCTTGCCTTGATCTCAAGAGACGCTCTAGCGACTCATTGCAGAGGTTGCAGCCTTTAGCCTCCTTGTTAGAGTGTCCGACTCCCATGCTGGAGACCCAGGTTCAAGGCCCGCGCATCACGGTGCGAGTAGGACCTGGGTAGAGGGGTTACATGCATACATACATACATACACACATATATATATATATATACACACATATACATATATATATATATATATATATATATATGTATGTATGTATATATACACATACATACAGCATAGCCTTTACAACCATAACACACATATTTTATGTAAAAGTATCTATCACGCATCACAAATATATCATCATATTTCCCCCCCTCATTTCTGGACCCTGTATATTCTTGTCAGATACATTCTTATGTAAACTCTAGCGCAAATACCATGTAGCTACAATTACCTGAGCTTGTAGCTAAGCAAACCAAATCAAGCAGAACCTTGACAGCCAATGAAAACTCCAATTTAAGTCAAATGGTGTATACTGACCAAATGATGGGTTAGGCGGAAAAGAACAGGTAGACAAAGGATTAAGTTCTGTTTTCTATTTTAATACATTTTAAAATATTATTTATTTCTGTGATGGCAAAGCAGAATTTTCAGCAGCCATTACTCAAGCCTTCAGTGTCACACAATCCACCAGAAATCATTCTAATATGCTGATCTGGTGCTCAAGACACATTTCTTATTATCATCAATGCTGAAAATAGTTGTGCTACTTAATATTTTTGTGGAAACTTAAAAGAACATGCATTTAAAACGGAATGCTTTAATAACATTATGGCCTGGTTTCACAGACAGGGTTTAGATTAAGCCAGGATTAGGCCTTAGTTCATTTAGGATTTAAGTAGCTTTTATAAACGTGCCTTAAAAAAAATATTACTGGTGTACATCTTGAGACAAAACAATGGCACGGACATATTTTAAGATATGTAAGTGCAAGTTGCTTTCAGTTAAAACAGCTCAACCATGCATTTTAGTCTGGGACTAGGCTTAAACCTTGTCTGTGAAATCGGGGGTATAAATGTCTTTATTGTCACTATTGCTCAATTTGCATCCTTGCTGAATAAAAGTGCATAATTCAAAAACGTTTTTGACACCTAAAAAACAACAACAACAACAGTGGGCTCACTAAATATTGCTGTCTATCAAGTCATTGATGCAACACAAGATGGCACAGTCAATGATGTAACAAGGTCTTTTTATTAGTTAATAAGTTNGTTGTGCGTGTTGTGGCTTCACAAATGCTTTGCTGCATACCTCGGTTGTAACGAGTGGTTATTTCAGTCAAAGTTGCTCTTCTATCAGCTTGAATCGGCCCATTCTCCTCTGACCTCTAGCGTCAACAAGGCATTTTCGCCCACAGGACTGCCGCATACTGGATGTTTTTCCCTTTTCACACCATTCTTTGTAAACCCTAGAAATGGTTGTTCGTGAAAATCCCAGTAACTGATCAGATTGTGAAATACTCAGACCGGCCCGTCTGGCACCAACAACCATGCCACGCTCAAAATTGCTTAAATCACCTTTCTTTCCCATTCTGACATTCAGTTTGGAGTTCAGGAGATTGTCTTGACCAGGACCACACCCCTAAATTCATTGAAGCAACTGCCATGTGATTGGTTGATTAGATAATTGCATTAATGAGAAATTGAACAGGTGTTCCTAATAATCCTTTAGGTGAGTATATATATATATATATATTCTAGCCTCTAACCCTAAGCCTACCAAATCACAGAAAGCTTTCTGCATTTTTACATTATCCCCTTCAAAGGGACCAAAAAATGTTCCCATTAGGGCAAGAATTTCAGATATTGCCATCTTTGTGGGGATATTTGGTCCCCATAACACAGGGTTTACCTGGACCACACACAAACACGCGCGCACACACACACACACACAGTATAACAATGGGGACATTTAAGAAAAGGTACTCACAAGCATACACACAAAATAATTATTATTAAGAGTTGAGTGACAGCTAATTAGCAGCTACAATTCTAACCAACCAAAGTCAGGTTATTTACAGGTGTATAGAAAAGAAGAGTAAACAGTGGTAAAGAAAGAACGAATACTGGCAGCATTTCTTCTACTCTGGAGTAACACAAACACAACTTCAGCTTTGCTTGCTGGATGCTCCTACCATTCACTATTCTTTAGAAGTGACGTTGCCATAGCAACCTCAACTCAGTGACCTCGTTCTTTCAGCTCTGAAATTATGGGCTGCCCAGCCTGATAACAGGCACAGAGAAAGAGAGAGACCATTTTTCCCCTAGTTTCTCTTGCTTTTGCTGCAATACAATGACATACTGTAATTTCTGAAATTATGAAATAATAGTTTCATTATAAATCAATTGCAAAATTCATGAATGAATCTTTGATTTGTGAAAGAACTAATTAATTGTGCAGGCAGTGCATTAGAATTTGTCTACAGTCCCAGTCAAAGTCTCATGTAATTGTACAGCAGGAGAGAAACATTACAAGTAAATAAATTAATAACTGATTAAACTCATAAATTAAGAATGGCTCATGCAAAAGTAGATGGAGTGGTCTCATAACTTCCTTTATTCAACTCTGAATAAAATTCAGGTGGAATATATGAGATTTTAAATGAGAGATCAATTAACTTTCATTTGTGACCTTGTGATTCAAACAGTTTTTCAAATTACGGTTTTAAAAAAATGAAAACGGGAGGTTTGTGTCTCCGCGAAAGTCATAAAGTCCTGGCTTTATTACCTTATAGACTGGAAATGTCTTAAATGAATGTCTTGATTCCTATAACAATTTTATTTTCATGCAATGCCTGATAACTGATACAATGACAAATTAAAGCATCATAATGCACAATAAGAACAGTTAATAAATGTTTACAATTTTAGAGTACACCATCTGTATGGATCGTCAGTATGGATTTGCTGGAACAATCGGTTATCGGTGCCGATTAATTGGCAAAACCGATCAATTGGTCGACCTCTAGTTTCATCAGCTGAACATTTGGCATGATGTTGAACACACTGTACATGCTATCCCTAAAGCCTCATTGTTAAATATGGTGTTAAATATGGCAACCAGACTCAAGTCTATTAGTTTTTGGTTATAAAAACTGGTGCAAAAACATCTGCTGCTGCTACTACTGCAAAAAAAAAAAAAAAACCAAGACACAGGTCTTTCACACTTGGTATTTCCACTGAAATTAGGCATGCAACTAATTTTGTAATAGTCTTTTATTCCTTATTGTTGTGTATATCTGAGTGAAACGGCTTCTCGAACAAAAATAAATTAGGGCGTTACTTGATTTTGTCAATGGGGAATTGATTGGATGGTTGTGGTTTGCTATTGCTGTGATCTCATGTGAGTGACTGGTTGTCCCACCCTTGCGTCATTAGAGAAGAGATGTCACTGTAAGAGGGAGATGTTGTTATTTTGATTAAAGATTATGAGAGCATGAATTTAAAAAATGTGCATGAACAAATAATTTCTAATAAATAAGAATTGTCCATTTTGATCATGGTGACTTTTATTTAGCTAATAGTATGGATACAGCAGACACATCATCACCAAAATTATGTGATTTAAGGAAAGAAGGAATATATTCTGTTGTACAGTAGAATCAAAAACAGGTTGATCAATGGATCCAGCTTGTGGTGCATGTTTTCTTGGCACTCAATCAACCCCTTAATACCAACGCCAGCATCATTTGAATACTGTTTCAGTACATCCATTTATGGCCAAAGCCTGCATGCATTCAGATGCACAGTCCCAGTAGATCCAAAAGCAAACACCATCTGACATCATATGACATTCACTCCAGTGCACAGTGTCTTCAGATCTTAATTCAGAAAGACTGAATGAGGTAGAATGGGAGGTTTTTTGAAGGCATAAAGAACGCACACAAAATCCAGCAACAAACAAACCTACTCATGAATGTTTCGAAAGGGTTCTTAGTTGTTGCATCATGCAGAATCTCATTATGTTAATAAACCTCCAGAAACTCTCACTGGTGCAATTGTGTAAAATTTTACATTGTATCATTATGCACCATAGTCGTTTCATTCACATTTACAGTGATGAAATTAAAAAATGATCAACATTTTCATTGTGGATCATATAAAGAGATGTTAGGCAGAAAGTTCATGCTGCTTTTTAACATACAATGGTGATATGGGGCTGTCAAATTCTAAAAATGACCATTATAAAAACAAAATAGGCCTAAGCCACATAATATCTTTGTGTATATGTACATCTAATATAATGTGTCAAGATGTCACGCCAGGTTTGACTTCACTGATAATATACACAGATTAAAATGAGGCTGTAAGGGATAGACTTAAGAGTTTTTAACAATAGCATGTACTGTACAAAGCTCCTAGATTGCATTACATTTTCAAAACTCACAACTTTCACAACTGTTTTCTGTTTTTTTTTCTATACTCTATTTTCTATACTCTAACTATACTCTCATTCCGGCGTAATAATCAAGGAACTTTGCTGCCGTACCATGGGTGCAGCAGGGGCAATGATATTACGCAGCATCTCTCACAAATGTCTCCATGGTTGCAAGGCACGCTCCCTGCGCAAACAGGGGGTCACAGGCGCTGCGTAATATTATTGCGCCTGCTGCACCCATGGTACGGCAGCAAAGTTCCTTGATTATTACGCCAGAATGAGAGTATAGCTCCTAGCCATATCAGCCTAGAAAATCGCAACTTTTCATTTTCCGTCGGTCTTAGTACACGATGTAACTACAGAAGAGTCGAGTTTTAAATAGGAAAAATATCAAAACTCTTTGGTCATTTTTGAGCGAGATGCTAACGGTCTAATCAGATTCAATGAACTAAGCTTAGCTATGCTAAAAGTGGTACCGCCAGACCTGGAGATCGGCTGAATGGATTCGAAAACGGTAAAACTCAACTGTTTAACTCTAGGGGCGTTGGAAAATGAGCCTATTTTAAAAAAAAGTGGAGTGTTCCTTTAATGTTATGAAGCGACGAGAATACTTTTTGTTCGCAAAAACAAAAATAATGACTTTATTCAACAATTTCTTCTCTTCCTTGTCAGTCTCCTAAGCTGTTGATGTAGTAAACGCAGTGCAGTGCTTCCGGGTTCTACTTCAGGACGTGGGCTCAGTATTGGCCGATGCTGTACATGTGTGATGCTGACGCAGGAGCCGGCTTTCTGATGTAGAACCCCACATGGACTATTTTAACTACCTTTCTGGGCCTTGAAAGGTGCAATGACGTTGCTGCCTATGTGTGGTTCAGAAACCTCTTGAATTTCATCAAAAATATCTTGGTTTGTGTTCTAAAGATGAACAAAGGTCTTACGGGTTTGGAACGGCATTTAACCTTAATGTTAATGTTACAGATGGACTCTTATTGTAAAGTGTTACCATTGCTAAAGATAGCCATATTTATATATCTACACAAAGGCCATAGCACTAAAAATAGATACATAGGGCTATGTAAATTGTATGTATACTCTCACACTTTATTTGCTTCTATTTGAGAACACAATGATTCTCTAATCAAAATAACTAAATGTGTTACATTGATGATAAAAAAAGAACTGAAATCGGATGCATTTCTGATTTGTTGGCTGAAAATATCAATTTGCTTTCTCATGTCAACAGCTTTAAATATGCAAATTTGCTAGCAAACGAATGCATAAAAATTACCAGCTGAATATAAACTAACGCAAACAGATAGTAACAATCATGACATTAAACATTTGGGGCATTTGGGGCAATACAACTTGTGTGTATTTTTGTCACACTGTTTTAACCGTTTGAGGTAGCCTACTACTAATGATAGCGTCCTCTCACCCTCGACGGCAAAACATACTGTTGTTCTTTCTCTACTAATGCAGCATCTAATTACTTTATAATATGAAAACATGTAGTTCACTGTATACATTATACATACCATTTCATTGTCTCTGTTTTAAATCTGCCTCTGAAGTATAACCTCTCTATGCAGCGCAGAATCACGTGTCAAAACAAACTCCATGAGGCGTCAGTGATAGTTTTTATTTTGCCTCTAGAGGCCACTCTCGTACTGTATAATGACTAGGGTTGGGTATCGTTTGAATTTGAACGATTCCGATTCCGATTCCTTGTTTCNAATTTAAACTTTTGAACGATTCCGGGAAAATCGAAAAGCTAGTCCCGGTTCCAATCGATACTCGATACTCGATACCCAAGCCTAATAATGACAGAGCACCCTTCTCAGCCACTCTAGCAACGGACGCAACCTGAAAAAACTATCGGTATGGATTTGCTGTAACAATCGGTTATTGGTAGTGATTAATCAGCCAAACCGATCAATCGGTCGACCAGTTTCATCAGCTGAACATTTGGCGTGTTGTTGTTGAACACACTGCTATCCTCAAAGCCTCGTTTTCATTTGTCAAATGTTAAAAAGATGGTACTACCCGACTAAAATCTATTGATTTTTTGATTATTCATTGGTCAAGGAAATTGTTTGGAAAAAAACAGGTGCAAAAACGTTCTCGGTTACTAACGTAACCTCGGTACCCTGAGATACGGGAACAAGTACTGCGTCTTGCTAGACGCTATGGGGAAAACTCCTTTTTCTCCAATAACTTAAGCCTTTTTCAATAATGCAGTGAAACTGCATGGCCATTGGTTTGTGCAGTGAGATGAAAACGAACCAATGACGGTGCGGCAAAGCTGTGTGAGCCTATGGCAGAGCAGCCTGCCAGAGTCCGCCAAAATGGGCGGGGCCATCTGGCTATACAAGCGGGCATTCTGCCATAGGATTCTCAAGTTAATTCGACTGAAGTGACGACCCGAGTCATGCAACAGCATAGCACGGCTAGCTACACAGTACTCGTTCCCGTATATATATATTTATTTATTTACTTTTTTTTGGGGCTTATATGGTAATTTTGTGCTTTTTGCTCATTTTTAGAGCTTTGTCAGCTCCAGATCACTGGTCGCTTTTAATAGAAAAGAGCAGCATGAATACTTCGCTAAAGTTCCTTTTGTGTTTTATGCAAGACAGCGATATATGGGTTTGAGAACATGAGTGTGAGTAAATTACAGAATTTTCAATTTCAGGACAAAAATTAGGGCATGTCTTGATTTTTTCAGGCAGCAAATAGCACTTCCCAGCACTCATCTGGATGTTTAGTATAGATTTATAGAGAAAGGTACCCTAAATTCAAAAACCACAATAAATTCTTTCCTGGAATAGCATTCTCAAGTGACATTACAAATCATGCAAGGCAACAGGAAAATGCATCTCTGTTCTCATTTGTGTCATGTTTTTATAGTGATTTAGACAGGAGAGAATCTGTTGTGTTGAAAAACATTAAAATCATAAAAACAAAGTTTTTGCAATTTCTTTTTACTGTAGCCATTTAAACAAGCAAATAAATAAATATACTGTTTCCATGCAATATGAATTCATTATGAGTATAATGGGTAATTGAAAGAACGTCTTTGCTGCACCTAAAAATCTGGAATTGATTTCAAATAACCCGTTTGTTTCCACTTAATCTAAATTACTGAAAATTAAAAGCTAATATCAGGATCCATTTATTGTTGTACTTTGTTACAATAAAGTCCACTTTATAAAGATAAGGTAACTACTTCACTACCTATAAATTAATATCTGATAGTCATCACACAAATCTGCATTACTTACAAAATGCTAATTTTTTTTTAATGCTGACTCACTTTTCTAGCCAGATAAAGTTTACTTTTTTGACTGTATGGACTCAAAGGAGAACCTGTAATTAAATTGATCATCAGCGCCACCCAATGGTGAAACACAGACTGTGACTGTCAAAAGAATATTTGATAAAGACAAAAAAAGAAACAAAATTCATCAGAATATAACAGTTTCATTTGCCATCACATTTACAAAACAATATCTTTCTATCATTTTTATGCAATCCTATTTTTAAGAGTTAGGATTTACAGTAATTTGATGTTAACATGTAAACAAAAAGGCAGTAAGGCAAAACATATCACTAATGCAGAGACAGTGGTGGGTTATTGGCTTGGTTTGAAGGGTTTTGATTACCATACATCATATTGATCATAACATCGGAGTAGCTTCTGTTTTTCCATCTGCAGTAACAAGCTGCATCAGAGTACCTGAAGGAGGTCTGTTGTCTCCTGTAGTCCACTTATAGAACAGCCTAGAATGCAGGAAATGCATCATGGCTTTGTCCACACACACATCAACCTACACAATCACTTAAAACTACAGATGCACCCAAATATACATACTTACTCTGTTATGTACTCTAGTGGTGTCCAGGAACTGACATCACCATCTGGCATGAACTTTCTGTTCATAGGTGTATCCAAAGTCACTCTAAAAGGAGTAATTATTAGTCGTCTTTAAAAACAGAAACATTTGCATGGATGTAAATAAGTTACTTGGTATACTGTTGTTCCTTACGGGAGTATTGCTACTGCAGTGGATCCTGGAGGAAGACCACTATTTGCCCCGCTTAGACTTTGGCACAACTGATGTACTGCTGCCTTAGCCATACCATAACCAATGCATCCTACAATGACAATGAGAGAGAACTGTACTGATACTGCTATACACACACACAAACATACATACATACATAAATAAACAGATAGTTCTGGTCATTGATGATTGGTCAATAGCAGTGATTTATTTATGATAAAGCATGGCCATATCCGCTTCACCAAACAGGGGCCAGTTGTATAAACATAGCCGCTAAGTTAAAGGGTTAGTTCACCCAAAAATGAAAATAATGTCATTTATTACTCACCCTCATGGCATTAAGATATTTTTGTTGAAATCTGATAGCTCAGTGAGGCCTGCATAGCCAGAAATGACATTTCCTCTCTCGAGATCCATTAATGTACTAAAAACATATTTAAATCCGTTCATGTGAGTACAGTGGTTCAATATTAATATTATAAAGCGACGAGAATATTTTTGGTGCACCAAAAAAGCAAAATAACGACTTATATAGTGATGGCCAATTTCAAAACACTGCTTCAGGAAGCTTCAGAGCGTTATGAATCTTTTGTGTCGAATCATGATTCGGTTTGCGTGTCAAACCGCCAAACTGTTGAAATCACGTGACTTTGGCTCTCCGAACCGCTGATTCGACACAAAAGATTCATAACGCTCCGAAGCTTCATGAAGCAGTGTTTTGAAATCACGAGGGTGAGTAATAAATGACATTATTTTCATTTTTGGGTGAACTAACCTTTTAAGACTGTCTGACCAACTAGTAATTATTTAGGACTAATCAGTCTTACTTCTCAGATTCAAATTATCTACCTTTTTATGGAACTGATTTAAAAAAAAAAAGAAAAAAGTTATGATCAGTCTTTAAGAAAAAAATCTGATTACTAACTTATAAGACTAGATCTGTGCATAGTTATGTATACGTAGATGCCACATTCGACCGCTCCAGACAGGTCGATGCACCCGCCATCTTGGAATGGTCAGCGTGTCGTCACTAACAGTGAGAATCAATGATGCCACAACATTGCACAGCTTCTTGTTGTGAAACTGTCGAGATTTAAAATTCCCGAAGAAATGAGATAACCTTTCACAGGTGAGAATTTGTTGGTTGGTGTTTTTATATATATATTAACTCAATATCACAGTTTTTTACTATGGTACTTTTAAGTGTTTTTACTTTTACGTTTAGGGGTGTAACAATATATCGTGTCACAATATATCGCAATACAAAAATGCTAAATTATGTGTGTGTGGATGGAATATTATTTAAAAGCTTTCTGTTTCAGAAATGGTACTGTATGTTCATCGAGGTATACTATTTAATGATGATTGTTAGGCGAACTTGCGCTGTGCTGCAAACATGTCTGGCTTGAACTATAAGATGGAAAATGGATGTTTTCTCATGCTGAGAGACAAGCATATGTATGTATGTGAGGAAATTGTGTAAAAAAATTTATGACACTTTTCATGAGAACAGTTCCATGAGATGAGGCATTACATCTAGGAAAATTCTCTTGCCTTTTAAGTCACAATCCGGGACTATTTTTATGGTAGAAGAAATATTAAAAAGTAATATTGTGTGGGAACCATTTTATAAAAGCAATAAGGTACGAGAAACCGAAGGGATGCAAGCACTCTTCTTCGTGCTTAACAACGCCCTTCGGACGTGACTGTATTCACAGCACACAATTCAGCATGTCCTCTCGTACCTTATTGCTTGTTATATATATATATATATATATATTTTTTTTTTTTAAAGCTACTTTANNNGCTACTCTAAAGGTCAGGGAGTAAATACAAGCATACCTGCTGTTGGACCCAGTGCTGCTTTAGCCCCAGCTAGTGTGAGCAACCCCCCCTCTCTCAGGTGTTTGGTTGCTAGGTGACTGCAAATTGTGGAGGTCCACACACTCTGCTTCCACATCAGATCAGCATTCTTATACAGAGCTGAGGCACATAGAATACATTCATATAAAGTATAAACTAATATAACAATAAAAATAACTAAAAATGCTCACTTCTAGGACAGAATTAGACTTAAGAGATTAGTCCCTCCTTGTGACAATACTGAGAATGCAATACATTCCAGAAAGCAATAAAAAAAGATTAATTTTACAGAGCTAGAATGTCTGCATTTGTGAAGAGTGTTTTGGGCTTTTAGAAAATGTGACAAAGTTCTTGACTCGAGATTTAGTGTGCCATAAATCATCGGTTCTCATTCAAGAGGCCGGGGCCCACTAGGAACTTCCAAGGGGCCTCAGCATGATTTTAAATGATAGAAAGTGAAAGTGAAAAATGAAAGTGATAGTCGGACTCGTAACTCGAAGGTCACGGGTTCGAGTATCAGTACCGGCAGGAAATGTTGGTGGGGGAGTGAATGAATAGCGCTCTCTTTTACTCTCATTACCCACAACTGAGGTGCCCTTGAGCAAGGCACCTAACCCCCAATCACTCACCGGGTGCCGCAGCAAAAAACGGCTGCCCACTTCTCCAAGTGTGTGTTCAATACTCACTGCTGTGTGTGTGCACTTGGATGGGTGAAATGCAGAACACAAATTCCAAGTATGGGACACACACCACACTTGGCTACACGTCACGTCACTTTCATTTTACTTTCACTTTCATGTGTCGCCTCTGTTTGTGCATGTACTAAGTATGTACTAACTTTTGGCCTTGGCGCTGCCTCCTGCCCAACCTCCAGCCACACACAAGATGGCATCAACTTTATCTTCACCTAACAGCTCACCGACATCAGCTGTCACCTAACGGAAATAAAAAAAAAGAAAGACAGAGATGTAACATTTTTGAACACAACACACAATATTACGAATCCAAAGTATGTTGATCCTTGATAAGAGACAGACAAAGAAATCAGCCAATATTTGGGAATTACATGAATATCTGCATGGGTCGAAATTCAAAATCCATGCCCATTAAGTCAATTAAAATAAATGGTAGTTATATTTATGTATATATACACTATTTATATGTGTGTGTGTGTGTGACATATATAATATATATGCATGAACAGAAATGTACATGCAGAAACATTGCAACATTTGCTTTCATCCAAAGCGGATTACATTAGCTGGAGACATACACTTTTTATATGTTCATGGATTCCCTGGAAATCAAACCCATGACCTTGGTGTTGCTAGCGCCATGCTTGACAATTGTCATACATAAAATGTATTTTTTTAAACAGTGTACCTGACTGGCTTGCTCAGTGAAGGATTCCGTCATCTTAACTGTAACATTGGCATTGGCTCCTTCATTGGCATTGAGATCTATAGAGGCAACCCACTGTAAATCAAAAAACACAGCTTAAATTCCATTATCGACCTTATGGACAGGCAACAAGAAATGCAATTTATAGGTATATTTAATAAGAAATGCATGACACTGGTAACTGTGACAAATGAATTAATAATTAACAACATTAATTATCACTTAAACACATGGAGCATGTCTGATGGCACAATGAAAAAGCAATTTATTTTCAATAACGTGAGCTGTAGTTTGGGTTGAGACAACTTACCCAATTTTTAGCTCTGAAGTATTGCACACATGCAGAGCCCAGAGCTCCCTTTCCTCCGTAAACAATTACTTTTTGAGCTTCTGTAGCTGCCATGCTCTTTCTTCAGAAGCACTTGAAACCGTGTTATGCAAAGAAATCCTCACATGCGCCCCCTACTGGAAAAGATGAGAGGAGCACCTCGGATTTTACTAGAGTTGGTTGTTGTTCAGACATTTTAAAATGTTTGTATGAATTTAACATCCATTTAAAAAAAAAAAAAAAAAAAAAAAAAAATTCCCAGTTGAATGCTTGAAAATATTTTATTAAGACCAATATATGTCAAATTCGGCTCAATACAAGTATTACTCTGTTTGACCAGCAGGTGGCACAGGACGTCTTTGCGAAATACAATTAAAAACAAAGAAGAAGAAGGTCGCTTTTCCGCAGGAAATTCATGTAGCTTTGTAGCCAGCGTCGCTAGCATTCTTTGACAAGCTTCTCATTTAGCTTTATCTCTAAGTTGACAGCATATGGTCGCTTAAAATAATATTTAATCTTTACCTAAACTGTTTCTCTCTTAGAGAGAAGGCAGTGAAATATTCAGGTAATGCTCATAGTTACTTCTTCATTATGTTTTGGATGTTTTGCTGCATGTTGTTTGTGATGTAAGGTGTTTCTGGCTCATTTATTAGTTGTGGTTATTATGGTTTTTTGTTGTTATATTAAATATCTTGTGAAATATAAAAGTTTAAACGTGTTAGATATTTACTGTCCCGTTGGCTGTAATTGAGTAATTTATCTCAGTATGTTAGATATGGCTAAACTTCCATCTGACCTCAAATATTTCTGCTAGGTTAGATGAATGTGCGTTGGATTGCGTCTAATCTCTAGATGAGAGATGAAATTAATGTTTACTCAGTCCGCAGACATCCACCACTATGTGTATAGAACATATACACGCACACAAAAAAATCGGTACAAACCAAAAATGTGTGTTAATTGGACCAGATAACGTTACTAAATGAAAATCAGCCAATGTAGTTACAGCATACATGCGAACTGGCTGATTATGATTATTATTGCTTTCTTATTCTTAAGTCTAAATAATAATAATGAGTAAGAGCGTCCAAACCTTTGACTGGTAGCAGATAACCAGATATAAACGTTCGGTTAATAGTTTGTAGTTTAATAATGCACTGATTTATAGTTGTATTTTGTATTAATTTCAGTTGTTGGTTTAATAGTGCACTAATTCATAGTTTTGACTTGAACCATACTAGTCAAACAAGCCAAACCTGCTATAACATTTGTGTAGTTACTAGTTAATATGTAGATCCTTGATTATTATTATTTTTCTTTTTTAAATTACGAGCAACATTTATAATGTCATTGGTGAAAATGAATAATTTATATACATTTATAAACATTGACATCAGTCGAATAATTAACTGTATTGTTTGTGTTGTGATTTGTGTAGGATGGATCCAGCTCTGCTGAAAGAGCGAGAACTCTTTAAAAAGAGAGCCCTATCTAATCCTGCAGTAGAGAAGAGATCAGCAACATCTGAGGCCTCTGGATCCTCCAAGAAGAAAAAGAGCAGACCAGACAAAGAGTCATCATCATCCTCCAAAAACAACACAGGTAAGAAATGTGTGTTTTTGTAATCTTTGGAATTGACTCACTCCTCACTAAGTCTCAATAACTCTCTGGCTGTACGTCATTAAAATGCACTAGCATTCAAGAGTTTAATGTCAGTCTTTTTTTTTTTTTCTTTTATTCAGCAAGGATGAATTTAATTAAAAGTGACAAAGAAATGTATAATGTTATAAAAGGTTTCTTTTTTCAAAATAAAAATTGTTCTTTCTAACTTTGTATTGATCAAAGAATTATGAAACAATTTAATATGGTTTCCACGAAAAAAAAAAAAGCAAAAAGCATCAACTCTTTTCAACTTTTATAATAATAAGAGATGTTTTCTGATGGCTCATGTGACTGGAATGGCTGCTAAAAATGCAGCTTTGACATCACAGGAATAAATTGTAACATTTTAAAATGTATTTACATAAAAAATAGTTCATTTGAATTGTAATAATATTTCACAATATTAGTCTTTTATTTTATTTTTTTATCAAATACATGCAGCCTTGGTGAGGATGAGACTTTCAAAAACATTAAAAAAATCTTACCAAACCCAAACGTTTGAACTGTAGTGTATGTATATCTTTTTTATATCAAATGAAGTAGGGATGCACCGATGTATCGGCCAACGATATTTATCCATCGGCATATCGGCTGTAGGAGGAAAAATGCCAATATAACAAACCGCGGACCCCATCCGAATGATGACCAAAACTTTATTGATGTTTTTTTAAGTTTATTGCATCCGTTTTCACTTCAAACAAATCACCACAAAAACTAAATACAGAGCACAAGAAGTGCGCATTAAACTCTCTCTCTCCATTGCTTTATCATCAACATACTCAATTACTCAAAACACTTATTACAACTAACAGTTAACAAATATATACAGATCTTATGCCTTTTCGGGGTATGCTTAATAAACGGACAAACTTTAAATCTGCAAAATAACTCTGAAGAACTGCGTGCTCTCCTTGTCAGGCCGTAGACTAGAACACCCGTCAAAATAAGAGTCCTGCCTTAGTAGAGGAGATCTTATAAATATTTAAACTTATTAAAAATTTTAAATTGTATACAAAAACAAATTAGAAGATTAATCACAATAAAGTCTGTTACAATAAAGGATTAATATGTATATAATTTATATAGTAAAGAATATGCAGTGCTATTTTACATTTGTTTACTTTATTTCTGTACCTGAACTTTTAAACCTACCTAAAAAGCACTGTTTATTTCATATGTATCTTTGTTCTGTTGTCTTTATGTTGGCCTGCTGAATGTTAAATGGATCCAATCCACGTTCATTAAAAATTATTTGATGTATCAATAAACCTAGTATATTTTAATGCAGGTGTTTTTGAACTTTACTATCTATTTTGATGACAAAATTTCAAATAAGTGAGGAAGTGACAAATATCGGTATCAGCCAGTAATTGTTTGTTAAAATCGGCATCTGCCCCAAAAAGATCATATCGGTGCATCCCATATATAAAGATATTAACTGTATTGACATTTTATCAGTATTTAAATGGCCTTGGTATATCTAAACCATTATACATTTATTTTTTGGGGGAAATGCTCAAAACCAACATTAGCCTGATACATGGCAATCTTATTTTCTCCAATATGAAATAAAAATATCTGTATTTCAGCTTGCAGTGGCAAAGAAACAGCAATCTTCTCATGCTGTTTAGAGTAATACCAGTGACAATAGTTAGAATAGCACTGAGAGAGGATTCTTAATTTTCTGTCAGTGAGCCTTACATCTAAAAGCAATTATCGAGTTATAAAACCTTCATCATGGGCATCCCGGCTGGTGTCTGTTCAACCTTTGTTTGTAGAGTTACCCAAGTAGAGATAGTTATGAAAACTCATAAATAGTCCTACAACAAAATATAAAGATCCATAGTGGAACATGGACTGGCATGGTAAAAAAAAATTATGTTTAAGACAGTGTGTGATAAGTAATATGCAGAACAGATTTAATTATTAAAGACAATAAAAATTATAATAATAACAACACTAATAATTTCTGTATGCTGCTGTTGTTGCCCTTATATACACATATATATATATATATACAGGTGCTGGTAATATAATTAGAATATCATCAAAAAGTTGATTTATTTCACTAATTCCATTCAAAAAGTGAAACTTGTATATTATATTCATTCGTTACACACAGACTGATATATTTCAAATGTTTATTTTAATTTTGATGATTATAACTGACAACTAAGGAAAATCCCAAATTCAGTATCTCAGAAAATTTGAATATTACTTAAGACCAATACAAAGAAAGGACTTTTAGAAATCTTGGCCAACTGAAAAGTATGAACAGTATGAGCATGTACAGCACTCAATACTTAGTTGGGGCTCCTTTTGCCTCAATTGCTGCAGCAATGCGGCGTGGCATGGAGTCGATCAGTCTGTGGCACTGCTCAGGTGTTATGAGAGCCCAGGTTGCTCTGATAGTGGCCTTCAGCTCTTCTGCATTGTTGGGTCTGGCATATCGCATCTTCCTCTTCACAATACCCCATAGATTTTCTATGGGGTTAAGGTCAGGCGAGTTTGCTGGCCAATTAAGAACAGGGATACCATGGTCCTTAAACCAGGTACTGGTAGCTTTGGCACTGTGTGCAGGTGCCAAGTCCTGTTGGAAAATGAAATCTGCATCTCCATAAAGTTGGTCAGCAGCAGGAAGCATGAAGTGCTCTAAAACTTCCTGGTATACGGCTGCGTTGACCTTGGACCTCAGAAAACACAGTGGACCAACACCAGCAGATGACATGGCACCCCAAACCATCACTGACTGTGGAAACTTTACACTGGACCTCAAGCAACGTGGATTGTGTGCCTCTCCTCTCTTCCTCCAGACTCTGGGACCCTGATTTCCAAAGGAAATGCAAAATTTACTTTCATCAGAGAACATAACTTTGGACCACTCAGCAGCAGTCCAGTCCTTTTTGTCTTTAGCCCAGGCGAGACGCTTCTGACGCTGTCTGTTGTTCAAGAGTGGCTTGACACAAGGAATGCGACAGCTGAAACCCATGTCTTGCATACGTCTGTGCGTAGTGGTTCTTGAAGCACTGACTCCAGCTGCAGTCCACTCTTTGTGAATCTCCCCCACATTTTTGAATGGGTTTTGTTTCACAATCCTCTCCAGGGTGCGGTTATCCCTATTGCTTGTACACTTTTTTTTTTCTACCACATCTTTTCTTTCCCTTCGCCTCTCTATTAATGTGCTTGGACACAGAGCTCTGTGAACAGCCAGCCTCTTTTGCAATGACCTTTTGTGTCTTTCTCTCCTTGTGCAAGGTGTCAATGGTCGTCTTTTGGACAATTGTCAAGTCAGCAGTCTTCCCCATGATTGTGTAGCCTACAGAACTAGACTGAGAGACCATTTAAAGGCCTTTGCAGGTGTTTTGAGTTAATTAGCTGATTAGAGTGGCACCAGGTGTCTTCAATATTGAACCTTTTCACAATATTCACATTTTCTGAGATACTGAATTTGGGATTTTCCTTAGTTGTCAGTTATAATCATCAAAATTAAAGAAATAAACATTTGAAATATATCAGTCTGTGTGTAATGAATGAATATAATATGCGAATTTCACTTTTTGAATGGAATTAGGGAAATAAATCAACTTTTTGATGATATTCTAATTAATATCACTAGCTTTCCTGTAGCTCAGTGGTTAGAGCATGGCACTAGCAATGCCAAGGTCATGGGTTCGATCCCAGGGATTGCACATACTCCGATACAAATGTATAGTATAATGCAATGTAAGTCGCTTTGGATAAAAGCGTCTGCCAAATGCATAAATGTAAATGTAATATGACCAGCACATGTACATACATATGTGCAAAGATGTTTTTTGTTTGTTTTGGGCTTTACATTTAGTTACATAAGTTGAGTAACTGTCCAAACAACATATTTAATAAATAATTATACCTGTGAATATAGTGTTGTTGGGTGTCAAAAAGTGTCATTTATCGGTACACCTGATATTAAAGAACCAAAAACCAGCTACATTGAAAATTGTGAATGTCACTAAAAAATAACAATCAAATTATATCTAGCTCTCATGATGACTTGTGAATTCTAGGCCAGTAGAATTGTCTTGCTTTTTCTTCTGTTATATTCAGCTGCTGAACCACTGATTAGCTGTGTAGTCTAGGTCCTGTATGTGATCAGGGTGCTCAAGGACAGGCCTGATTTTAATTTTAATTTTTAAATTTACTTTTTATCAGCTCATGATATCTTCTGTAAACCTAATGCAAACCACACATTTTTTGTGATTATGATTTTTATTACATAATTGTAATTGCACAATTTTAAGGCATTTGCAAAGATGCAATAATTGGCCTTTAGTTTGCTTTTGAATATAGAACTATTATTATACATAACAATTATTCACATATTAAATCTCATCTAACAGTGAATGTAAATATACACATACAAACGTTCCCTTTACTCCAACTGTAGTGTGTGAATATTTGCTTTAAGTAGTCAATTCGTACTGTATGTAGCTTATGAATTCCACAATACTGATATGTAATCTGTTTGTCATCCCACACAAAGGGAAATATTCATGTAAACACATCTCAAAATATTCAACAGTTTTATATAGTCGACTCATTACACAATAGTACTGGAATACTGACTATATGCAAAGGAAATGATGACGTGCACACACAAGCAAATATTTCCTCTTTCTGGTGTAAATCTCATTTAATATTTTAAGCCATCAAGACACCTGTGCTATTGCTGTTGGAGCAAATGGGAGTAGAGTGCTTCTGTCTCTGTACATATCTGGCCTGTTTTTAAAGGACTCCATTCTGGCGAAGAGCTCTGTCCAAATTTGCAGCCTTGTCCACCAATCTGCTGTTGTGATTCCTTTGGAGACCGTGTCCGCTGTCACCATGGTTACAACTAAACCACCTCTTCGTGCTGGCGGCGCAGATCACGAACAGTTTTGGTTTTGGTGAAGCATCCGCAGTCCAGCAGCTCGTAGAGGAATGCCAGTGTGGCAAGGGAGAGGATGGTGAGAATGAAGAGAAGGAGAATGATGAAGCAGGCAACATTCCAGCCATCATGGAAGGGATAGATCTGCTGGATCAGAGCAGAACTGCTGGACATGTTCATACTGCAGAGAGACCGATAAATATAGTCAGTTGTTAAAGAGGAAGCTGAGGAAGGGTTAAATAATGTGTGGGTACGAATAGAGATGAAAAAAGAGCTAAAGGAAGAGTGATTGACAGATTGAATGGTGGTTTCTACATGCAAATTTGTATTTTTTGGTGTTGATGAGAAAAGGACATACTTTAGAGCATCCTCAAAGGCACAGTGTTTTTTTCAAGCTGTACTTTAGCTGTCAGTCAGACATCTCTAGTCGTTGCATTGCAATTGCAACAATTGTTTTTGAGTATCTTGCAGAATAAGTGTAGGGTTTTCAGTACACCATGTGAGTTTTAGCTTACTACTCCTAAGAAACACATCTTATTCGGAACAAGTTTACCCAAAATCATAATTATTATTCAGGAATTACTTCAGAATGATTAGTCGACTATTTTAGTTGTTTATCAATTAGTCTCCTTAGAAAAACATATAGATTTGCACTAACAGTAGAAAGACATTAAGTATTGGGACGTACTACTGTATCATAAAAACAGTAGAAGCAATTGTTAATGCTAAAATAATTAATTAATAATTAATCATTAAAAATATTATTTTAGTTCAGTATTGGTAAGTATTAGGCTTATACATTTTTTTTTTAAACTACACTGCAATTCACAAGTTTAGGTTTAGTAAGATTTTATGTTTTTGAAAGAAGTCTCTTAAGCTCACCAAGGCTGCATTTATTTGTTAAACAATACAGTAAAAACTGTAATATGAAATATTATTACAATTCATAATAGCTGTATTTTATTAACATATATATAAAAAAAAAAAAGAATTCTGTGTGATGGCAAAGCTAAATTTTCAGCATGATTACTCAAGTCTTCTGTGTCACATGATCCTTCAGAAATCATCTTAATATTCTGATTTGTTGTTCTAAACACTTATTATTATCACTGTTGAACACAGTTATGCTGCTTAATATTTATGTGGAAACAGTGATGCATTTTTTTTTAGGATTCTTTTATGAATAGAAAGTTCAAAAGAGCAGCATTTATTTGCAATAAATATTTTTGTAACAATGTAAAAGTCTTTCCTGTCAATTTTGATTAATTTAATGCACTCTTGCTGAATAAAAGTATTAATATATATATATATAACTTTTTTAAATAAACCCAGGTACGGTAATGTACTTTGATAGCTTAAACTCATAAGTTGCGTCCCAAATGACGCACTATACACTATGTACTTTTGTAAAATGCTATTTCATGCATTATGGCTTATTTACACTGTTGAAGAGTTGGATTATCATGCTAAACATGGCCAAAGTTTCAAAACACGAGTTGGACGTGTGATGGAGTATTTCTTTGCCAAAAATAGTCTTCAAAATTCTCACAAACTTCGGGGGTTTTTTTCGAGTATGGGCCTGAGTGACGTAAACGGGGGGCGGAATTCCTTGTATGGGCATTTCTCCCGGAAGAGTGTGCGCGCACGTCGACCAGAGAGAGAGCAAGAGCACTCCCATCAATGCGCGTTCGGCTTTATGGAAGTCGTCGGCAGCGCTGCACAGGTCACAGGACTTCACAAAATCAACAAGGTCACCAAAGAAGTGTGTTTTTGGTTGTGAGGGAAAGATAACCTTGCTTCCCAAAGAACCTAGCGTTAAGTGGAGCTGAGAGTTTTGTTCTCACACATTACATTGATGTACTCTCGATATTTGTCATTAAAATTACCATAGAAACTGATAGTTGCAAACGTTTTTGTATAGGTAAAAATTAATGGAGAATATCTCGTGTTTTCCGTGGCTGTTCGAGCCCTCGGGATCGGCGCTTATGGTTTCTTTAACAAGGCCCAGTTCTACGCTGGATTTACAGAGTGTTTGAAGCTGAAAGATGGAGCGGTCACAGCGGTAATGATCCCGGTCATGAGTCGGAACCGCAGGTGGTGAGTAAAACTGCTTCAAATGTCTGTTTTGTTGGCAATAGGCGCCTAAGTGCATATAATGTAAATAATACAAACGTAGTGAATTTATAAATTCATTATTCATCATTCACTATACGCTATATTCATTATAGAGATTCAAAAGTTATCCATGGATAATGCGATGGTGTATTGCGTGTTTAAATATATTTGTTTAGCTGAACATTGATAGCTTGCAGCCGATCTCTACGCAAAAGCTGCACGTGCTTGTGACAGCTCGTCACTCTATCTCCGCTCACAACGACACGCCTCCAGGCACTCGGCTGTTTTCAGAAAGACTCGGTACAGCGTATGTATCTTTTATAAATATGATAAAACTAAAGACTTTTCGGCGATATGAAGGATGCTATACTACTCTATAGGTACTTAAGATTAACATGAGATTTGCAGAAACTGTGTGTGATTTACCCCCCCCTTAAAGATATTATCAGTCCAAAAAGCACATACAGATACATGCTTTGAAAATCCACTTGAAGTATAGTATACCATCCAGGCAGCTTAAGCATACTATTTTCAATGTACTTTGGTTTGGGATGGACTAATCCTAATCTTGCATATTATGTAGGGCAAATAGCATGCAAAATGGGATGGAGCCATACTAGAGACATGAATTGAGATGAATCAGCTGACCTAGTTTGGTTAAGTGGTCATTGTGTGTGTTGTGTAGGTTTAGAGCAGAGCGGAAGCTGAAAAATGACATTCCATTATGTAGCTTTAGGCTTTTAATTACAACATTTCTCAGATAATTTGATATATGTATATGGAGTTCAAAATTCAATCTGATGATTTTTCAAAGGTTTTCTGTATTGCATAGGTCACCAAAGCAGGATCTTGTCAGGAATGCAATTGTAGATGTAATTGGGTTAACTGTAACGTGAGCCATGTGAAAGCATTTCCTACGCGTGTATGGTTGTGCACATACGATACGCTGCAGGAACACAGCTTCACTTTCAATCCACCCAGAACACACAGAAGAGAGTCCCGCATCTCCACGAGATTAAAAAAAAACATTCACATTAATTTGTTTCACTGTTTCACTGGATTTATTTTATTCTTATAAAGCTTCATTTCGGAGACCTGGTCCTGTGACTTTATTTTAACTCTTGTAGACTCACACGCACACGCACACACACACACACACACACACACACACACCGAGTCTTGTCTGAAACAGACAGATGGCTTCTGCTTGTCCTGGTCTCCAGAGACCCCCACCCCAAGCATCCCTTAGTACTGTGCTATGTCTCTTTTAAGCTTATTTCCTGTGTTTGTCGTCTTAGAATTGTAGGTGATAATGGATGAGATTTTCTTGTTACATATTCAGTACACAATCAGTTTGATGCTGTCTAGTGTAAAAATGTAGAATTGCACAGTCAGCTTCAACTGTCTGGATCTTGCAATCTGTGTGCAATGTAAGTATGTGTACAGGCACACTTATGACCAAGATCCGATGTTTGAATTTCAATTTATATGTTTGTGACACAATATGTGCCTTTTATTTTTTATTTGCATTTTAGTTAGTATGGCTGCATGCCTTGCATATTCTCAATATGAAGAGACAATTACTAAAGGAATCATTTGAAATTTGTAAAAAACTGAGATGATGTTTTAGTCTGTGTGAGTATTTCATTATTAGTTGCATTTGTGTTGTGTGATTATAAAAGCAGGACGTACCTGGGTGTGAGTGTCTGGGATGCAGGGTGATGGAGCAGCCTCTTGCTTCTCTCTGTGTTGTCTTTCTTGCCGCTCACGCTCTCTCTCTTTCTCCCTGCCCCACCTTAATCTGTAACCATGTATTGCACTGGCCGGTCTGAGTTTCTGCTTTGACATCATTGGCTGGTTGTCCTGTCTTTCAAAGCATCAGCCATCCAACCTAATGTAATGCATCTGCTGTCAGTGTTAGGTCCCGCCCACACGATGAATCATTCATGAGTCAATGCCAAGATGCGGCTGAGACTGGCTGTACTCCCTTTGCCAGGGGTTGAGAGCAGGGTGTGGAGGAGGAAGAGGATGTGATGCTAGAGCTAAACGCTACTGAGGAAATTATTCTTTTCACCAGTTACAAGGAGCTTGAGATGGTGAAAGCCAGTTTGGAAACAGAATGAGCACTGACAATCAAAAAGAAAATCTGAGAAATATGATGTCATTGTTCCGTTTTTTGTCCAGTTACACATTAGATTCAGAGTATTTTTATTTTTATTTTTATTTTAAACCATATTCCTGTACATACTAATGATGGATTAGAACAAAACATAAAATTTTTGGATCTAGCTGATATACTTAATATTCTCAGTATTTATTTTCTCAGCCTCTTCCCTTTCTGTTGTCATTTATACCAAAAGTTTTCCCATCCAAATAAGTCGGCATGAAACAGAAGTTGCAATAGTCTTTTCTTTTGTGACATATCTGAGTGATGCTTGACTTTTTGTCTAATTCACTGGCCTATTTACACTGGGGATGAAATACAGTATATTTATTTTAACATATAAACTGTTTAATAAGGTAAGGTAAACCTTTATTAAATATATAACCATATAAGCATCAAATGAATGTCATGCAAGTTATGTTGTGCATATATGAGTGTGTGTGTGTATATATGTATATAAATATATACAGTGGGTACGGAAAGTATTCAGACCCCCTTAAATTTTTCACACTTTGTTATATTGCAGCCATTTGCTAAAATCATTTAAGATCATTTTTTTCCTCATTAATGTACACACAGCACCCCATATTGACAGAAAAACACAGAATTGTTGACATTTTTGTAGATTTATTAAAAAAGAAAAACTGAAATATCACATGGTCCTAAGTATTCAGACCCTTTGCTGTGCACCTCATATATTTAACTCAGGTGCTGTCCATTTCTTCTGATCATCCTTGAGATGGTTCTACACCTTCATTTAAGTCCAGCTGTTTGATTATACTGATTGGACTTGATTAGGAAAGCAACACACCTGTCTATATAAGACCTTACAGCTCACAGTGCATGTCAGAGCAAATGAGAATCATGAGGTCAAAG